>VZTF01009807.1:77716-132078 GCA_013397755.1 Cnemophilus loriae | reverse complement strand
AGGTTGGATATTACGAAAAGATTCTTCACTCAGAAGATGGCTGGGCATTGGAGCAGGCTCCCCAGGGAAGTGGTCGCAGCACCGGCCTGACAGAGTTCAAGAAGTGTTTGGACAATTCTCTGAGATACATGGTGTGATTCTAGGGGGGATGGTCCTGTGCGGGGCCAGGCCTTGGACTTGATACTCCTTGTGGGCCCCTTCTAACTCAGCACATTCTGTGATTCTGGGATTCTGTGAGTATTTGGAATCTCTACTCCATATAAACTTTTAGCGGTGCAGACCAAATGCGAAGATGATACCATTAACAAGGGCTACCAGGTCACCACCTATCCAGGCCATGAACTGTGTTCCTACTAAACTAAGCAAATTTAATCTTGCTTTCACTGATGGAATATTAATTATCATACTATTTCACTTCCCCTATGGTCTACCATTTAAACAAACCCAGTCAGAATTTTCCTGAAATGAAGAATGAGAATGTGAACTGCACAGCAGTGTTGAATGAGTAGATGCTCCCAGCAGAGGCATGCATGATGGCATGACAGCTTTAAAGACAAACAGCAAAACATTCCTGCCTGTCTGGAGTGAGCAACACAGCTTACAAAGTATTAAGTGGTCAGTATGAGACTGAAATTTGGTTCTAAAAATGCCTGTGCTGAGGAAGCATGAGGAGGCTGGGATTTTTCATTTTTAAATAGATCTTTTCCTCATTTGTAGGTTGGTCTCATTTCGTAGCAGCTATATTCTGCACCAACATGTGGTAGACCAAAGATTAAGTCTCAAATTCCCAGACGCTGGGTTAGAAGAGGCCAAGAATGTCACAGAAGTGACAAGATTAGTGTCAGAAGATGAGGATTTGGTTGCCACACTTTTCAGCACCTCTTGTTACTTGAACCTTCTGAGAACATTGACATTTGTAAAGGCAGCTAATTCTCACCTCTCTTTTCCGTAGCAATCAACTCCCAGGGAGAGGCTCAGCTAAAAAGAGCCATGTCATTTTTTTTCAAATGGTTGTGGCTTACACCCTCCTGCTGGCAACATTAATGCCGTCATTTGCTTTTTATGAAGTGATCAGGACTTCATCAGAGTGCCAGACTTCGAAGCAGGAAACTATCGAAATAAATGCTACAGTTATCAGACAGAGTTCAAATATGTGCCGGCTAGTCATTCAAGTGCTTTATGAAATGAATGCATTGTTTTAAAATCACATGCAACATATGTGTCTGAACTCGTTCTGACGGCAGAGAAAATGACTATGTGCATTTTTAAAGCCAAAATCTTACCTGAAGTTAGCAAATACAAAGTAGTTGTGTAAAAATATAAGATCAAAAGATACAGCTACACTACAGTGAGAAGGGCATTTCAGGGGCATCATGCATCCCATATACCCTCTCCAGACATTCGATCAGAATCACAGCCTGAAGTATGGACAGAGACTGCTCTCTGTACTCTCTACTCTTAGTAGTACCTCAGCTCATCTAGTGACTTAGTGCATTGCAAATACTGTTTCAGGTGCTTGCACAAAATTCCTGTTGCTTGCAAGAAAACAAAATTTACAGGACACACATGGATATGGACATCACACTGTTCTTCTGGTGTTCCTGGGATTGCTCCATAACTGCAGGGAAGGCACAGATCTCCATACTGTTTGGGGTATTTTTTAAGCTATCATTAAAACAATAGTCTATTTCTTGATATCAGTTTTGCTCTTTAATCCACATACTTCAACCTTAGCTCAAAAATTCTAAGCTTCAGCTTTTTTGCTGTTTGTATGGAACCAGGAAACTCCAAACTCACCCATTTTTATCTTCCAGTGTCCCAGGGTGGAATGCTATCTCTAGGTTAGTTCAGAGGTTTCTGATTACGTTGTTTTGTGCTCAGAAGTGAAGGTCTGAGATACGTACTGGCTGAGATACTACTTCAAACCACTTCGGCAGAAAACCAAGTTCAGATCTGGAAAAGGAATGTAATATCCTTTTCAAATATGTTTTTCCTGGATTGACATACTCTAGAATGTCTGGAGAACGAAAAGTCAGCTTTAGATCTCATGGGAAATGCCAGAGGAATGAGCCCAGTGCATCTTAGTCTTTGCCAAGATTACGTACCTTTTACTTTTACAATTCAAATGCAACAGCAGAAAATACCACCTAATTTCACTCCCATCTCTGAATGGAAATTTACATTTGATTCAAAAGAAATGCTTTACCCCAATAGGTGATCAAAAGTACCTTGGAAACCCAAACTTAACAAAAAATAAGTCACAATAAATTCCATCCACTCTTCAGGCCTGCAAATTTTTTCCAAGTTATTCCATAAACCAAGTACTGATGCATTAGCCTTTTCTTCTTATACTCACCAGTGGTCTCTCCCAGCTGCAACAGCCACTCCAATCCACACCATTTATCCTACTGTTCAGGTATCACTTCTGTGCACACTGTGCTGTTGGGTTCCAGCAAAGGTGTTGGTACTGCAATTATTTCAGGCTACTGTATGCATCAGATTTTGCAGAGTCTGTCTTATACCACCATTTGGGATGCTCTGATCTTTACTGAAGACTGCAGAAAGCAAAAGTGCAGCATACAGAAAGAGCTCTGATTGTCACTGTAACAAGTCATGGCATAGCAATGGCTAGATATGAACCTCTGTTTCAAAGTAGGGTTGACAGTAAAAGTTAAATTTGCTAGCTTCTTCTGCTGCTACCTTAGGGCCTAGCCTGAACACCAGTGAAGGTGATGGAAAACTTCTCATCTATGTTAGCATTCCAACAAATTAAGGAACAACTTTCCGTAACTACCTGTCTCTGTACTCATATTGACTATGCATGGGCTGTCGTAAAAGTGACCATCACACTGCAGCACCTCACATTCTATGTTTGTATTTCACATGTGAATTCTCTGTGAACAAACTAAAACTTCCCCAATTCATTCTCTCTTCAGCATTCTTCTTTGGTTCTGTACTTGTTGTGTTAGCCTACAGATATTTGTTGTTTGCACATTTGTGTGACAGTTGACATTAAAATCTCAGGCTTCTTTGGTTTAACAAGTAGGTCATGATCGTTGATAGAATAATGCCATCTAACTTACTTTGGGAATAAGATTATCTTTTAATTTTTAAATTAGTCATTAATATAAATTATGAGTTGTGAATATCAAGAAAATATAAAAATAACAAATATGTGAATATCAAGGAAATGCAAAAATGACAATGCATTTATTTTCTATCATGTGTGATTTCCTGTTCTAACGACATTTACTTTTTCCTGCTCCAAGATCACAATTACTTTTGAACATAAGGAGAAGCAGATGTATTAGAAGTATCCCAGAGTTTACTAAAAGAAAGGAAAAAAAATATGCAGTTCTGCATGGTTTAACAAGGTTGATGTGGACATAGCTATCATCTAGTTTAATAGCTTTAACTAAAAACTAAACATCATAATTCCTTTTCTCTTCTGTGCTGACTTGTCCTTTTGCGTAGTTTTACTGAATTTGCACTAAGTTTTGCATTTCAGCATATTCCCACTCTGTGTTAAAAAAGTGGACAAGCACTATGGGAGGACATCAGATGCAGAGTTGGATAAAACATTTTTGGCCAAAATGTTTCTCTTGAATAACAGTGATTCAATTTTGTCCTTTTTTTTTGTGTGTGTGTAAGCTGCTTAAGGAAAAAAGTCTCAAAACTGGAAAAATGTCAGCATTTCAGCTTTGAGATTTTATTTTTAGTTCACAGCATTTGGAAATCAACTTCAGTTTTATGAAAGAATGAACAAGGAAACAAGTAATCCCTCCCAAAACCTAAAACTTGTTGTCAATCAAAACCCATTATTTTTCCTACTTTTCATTTGGCTGTACACTTCATTCCAGGTTGATACAAAATGAATTCTTGTAGATCTGCCAGTGAGCCCTGCAAATCAATTAATTCCCCAGATCTAGATACAAAATTCTAGTTAGGAGCATTTCTTCGGCAAAAACACCAGTTGTAGTTTTTGTGTGAACATCAAACTCCTAGGTCATTTTCAGATGGATTAAAGGTATTCTTCCAAACACTCTCTTGGACTGTTTGTGCTTAACACCCATCAGGAATTTTTTTTCACACTGAAAATGTACATTAATTCAACTTGTGGTCATGAAATTGTGCAAGAGTGATGCTGATACGAGGCCAGAAAAGGAATATAAGGCTTTGAATCTACAGTAATACAAATCTGAAGGTCTTGGTTGCTAAAAAGGGACATCTATTTTACTATTTCAAACCCTAGATCCAGCTCCTCATACCATCAAGGGTGAATGGAAGAAAAAGCAAATAAAATTTGTTGGGATTAACATACTAACATTTGTTGAAATAAAAATCACAGTTTGGTGTCTGAGACAAGATATGTACTAACATCTTTGTTACATAAAATTCTTTTTTTCCTCCAAGATGTCAGCAGGAGGTATGAATGCTCTCCTCCTCTGAAAATAAGGACAAATCCTTGCACAATGATAATGGCACATTATAGGTCTATGTAAAGCCCTTTTGCTTTTCCAGGGCAGCATGAAGAGTTCATGAACAGTGAAGGGGGAAATACCACCTATCTATGTGGTCCACAAGTTTCAGCATCTGTGAGAGGCAAGTCAATTTGTGAAAGTGAGAAATGATGACCATTTGTGAGAGTTGTGAAGAGACTGGACAATTTCCAAAGTCACCTTTCTATGAAAAAGTGTTGTCAATGCTTTGAGCATTACTCACTTTGTGGCAGCATAGAAGATGGCAAAGGCTGCTGTGATATTAAGGTGAAAGGAAAAAAAGTTCAGGTGGAAGTTCTGGTATTCAGTGCAAGGATGGCAAAAATCCAATCCTACTGCATTCATACCCAAATTATTTTGCCGTTGCATTTTTTGGCCCCATTTCTCCAAGGTTCACGTCTCTAGTGAAAAGAAAGCAAACAAAAAACCCCAAGCCAAACAAAAAACAATAAAAAAACCAATAACCAAACCAACCAAACCAAACAACCCTCCCAAAAACTAAAACAAAAAAACCCACAAACAAACAAACAAAAAAGCCAAAACACCCCCCCCCTCCACAAAACTCCCCAAAACCCCCACATCAAACCATAAAAAATCCTATTTACAACTTTTACTTTATAATTCCATTTTTTGGTGTGCATGGAATAAAATGAGGAGGATTCCAACTCATACATGAAATGCAAATGACCTGAAACTGAAATGTCAGAAGCTGTTTGAATGGTTTCCTATGTCCCCCCATTATGGTAGGTTAACAGCTCTCTAATTTATCTCTGTGCCAGAAAAGCACCAGCATAAGAGAGGTAATTCAAAGACAGGCACAGGTAAATGAGTGGTAAAAAAGATTATGTAAATCATAGAATCATAGAACGATTTGGGTTGGAAAGGACCTTAAAGGCCATCTACTTCCAACTCATCCACCATGCGCAGAGACACCTTGCACTAGACCCAGTTGCTCAGAGCTCCATCCAGCCTGGCCTTGAACACTTCAAAACATGGGGCATCCAAACTTCTCTGGGCAAGCTGTTCCAGTGTCTCACACTCCACCTCCCAGTGAAGAATTTCTTCCTAATATGTAATCTAAACCTACCCACTTTTAGTTTGAAGCTATTCTCCCTTGTCCTATCACTACATGCTCTTGTAAAAAGATCCTCTCTGGCTTGCTTGTGGGCCCCCCTTAGGTACTACAAGACATGCAAGATGAGTTGAGAGCAAGTGGATGTAGATATGTCAAATAAATGACAGCAAAGTGCCTCAAGGGCTGGAGCAGCTCATGCTTTGCAAGGGAAAGGGTGAAGCATGTGCTGGCCCAATCCAGTGTAGTTCTGTAGCTGAGTGAGTAGGAACTGTGAGCTCAGAGCTCTCCTTGCTCTTGCACCATTTAAACAGGATTACCAGCAGTTTCTGCAGAGTCGCCAGGGAAGGGATCTTCACTCTCTGCACAGTCCTAAGCAGCCTAACACAAACTTTCATGTAGCAGCCACACAGATCCTACACCACAATATGTAACTGGGGTAATTTTTCTATTAAAGGACTTTGAGCAACTGAACGATGATTCTTTTCCTTCTCTTCATTCCTTTTTCTGTTTGTTTTTTTGTTTTTTTTTTTTTTGAGAATTAATGCTAGATTTATTGCCTTGGGTGAGTTTTTCAAAGCACTCACAGTTCGCCTAATCCTGTTGCTGTTGAAGCCACTGGGAGTTTTGCCAATGCTTTTAACAAGAACAGAGTTAGGCCAGTGCTGTCAGCTTTGAAGCCCCCGCTTTGTGTGTACTCATGTGAAGGTGGGGAACAGGGCGCAGATAAAATGAGAACCAGTCTAAACCTGGATCTAGCAAGGAAAAATAATGCAAACAAAACCTTTCCTGTGTTTCAAAGAAATCTCTTCATCCATGTCTTGCATCAGTCCCAAAAAGTGTCAAACTGATTTTGTAACCAGCACCTGAACTGTGGGAATGTTCCACTCTGTGGAGTTATAGCTGGTTTTAAGCTAATTTAATTTACCTTTTGAGGATAGCTATATTTCCCTGGAAAAGTGTGCAGAATACACCTTTTTTTCAAGTGCACCTATGAATAGTCTTCTAGAAATCCATATTTAGTCAGGAATTTTAAAACCAGAAGGGCTAGTCATATAGTTACACTGTCAGCATAAAACAGTTTGTAAAGGTACAGTCAACAACGTCAATATTCACCCACAGCTTCTGTTTGAGTTATAGTAACTTATAGAATATTAATGTGTGTGTGTTTTCAGAGCTATAAATAGGGAAATATATACATAGTCTACCTGGACTGGGTGTGCCATGAAGAGAGAAAGCATTATCCAGACTGAAACAAGAAAATAATTGTGAAAGACAAACTAAAATGAAACATAATTTTTTTTGCTCTTGTTTTATTTCTGAACTGCAGTAATGTATTCTTGTTGCCCTTAAATATATTTTTTTCTATTTTTTTTAAAGTATTGATTTGATCTGTTAGGATAGCTAGATTGGACAAAGATTATACTCATCAACACAAAATGTTTTCATAAGTTCAACTTCTTCATCTGCATCCAAGAGTAATACTTAGAACAGCATTTCTCCAGATAGTTTATTACATTGCCTTGATTTAGACAGTGCCAAGAGAGATGATAAACAGGCTTCAACTTGATTGAAACACTCTTGCTGGTGTTAACATTTCATGCAAGAAAGCAATGACAGTTTTTGCAAACTGAAAAAAAAAAAAGCTAAAAATTAGTATTTTTCATAAGCTACCAAATACAGTTGATTATAAGATATTCTTTTTAAAAACTGTCAAGAATCTTTGGTAAAAGAAAAAATAGCCAAAAAAGCACAAAGCTGGATAAGAAACCTCTGAATCTTGGTCCTATGATCAGATGCTCTGTGTCCTCAATTTCCAAGTCTCATGATAGTTTGTTTATCTTCCTAAAGCCTTTGCTGCTAAACTCAAACGACTGCTTAAGGAATAGAATTTTTAGATCAACAAAATAAAAAACCTGTGGCCTTCCTGGCAGTGGAGTATATCTTCAAAATAAACTCTTCAGGCTTACCACTGAACAAGCAGTTAAAATCTCCTTTTTTCTTTTTTTCTTTTTCTTTTTTTTTTTTTAAATTTTAATCTTCCCCAAATCCCAGCAAGGATGTAAATAGGACTGGAGTGTAATTTACACATATTTAGGCAAATCGAAGTTCATGCTCAGTTTCTTGTAATCATGGGCAAGTTTTCATGTCGTAGGAACTCTTAAACAGAAGTAAACAATCTCTACCTCAGAAAATCCCTGAGGACAAAGTATTAGGGCACAAGAAGTATCATTCCCTGATTGCTTTGCATGTACTTATATTCCTGCTCCTATATTCTTAGCCGAAGAAACTGTGTGCAAATATTTCCAGTGGGCACTGTGCTTTGCAGACCTTCACCTGACTCAGATGGTACGTCAGGACAACTAAACAAAAGAGACCAAGTGAACCAGGTTTCTGGAAAGAGGGCCTGGGACTGTATGAGATTATGTAAAGAATGTGCTGTGCCAGAGTGGATTTTTAGAGGCTGAAACTCATGATAATGGCTGCATGCCCCTGAGTGTAGAAAGGAGGTATGAAAAGATATAAGGAGGCACAAAGCCTGACAGGATTGCTTTGGAGGATTGTGTACTGCAGAGGGAGCGAACTCTGATGCAACACAAACACTGTGGTTCAGTGACAAAGTTCCCTGAAGATACCTGTCCCTAGTACGTCGGGTAGCTTCATCTTGGACAAGGTCAGTCAAGTAGAGCAAAGAGGAGAATCAGTAGTCAATCCGTCTCAACTATCTGGAATCCAACACCCTTGTTTGCTGCCTGGCCCCTGTTTATGTAATAATGTAAATGTAGCCAATGTGGCTATTATGAGTTTTAGGAAGAACATTTAATTAGCAATTATATCATACTCTAGCCTTGCACAGAAGTACTTAGTGTTGCGCAAAATTCAAAACAAAAAAGTTTCTAAAAATCTTTCTTAGAATCACTCTTACAGTGTTTGATTGTATTACTGTCAAGACTACTCTCAGCCCTAGCTTGCAGATATCTTCTCTATCATTCACGAGCTTTGAAGGGTGTCTCTTTGGAACGTGTTTCCTAGTCTGTTTTAAACCACATTTTCACTTCTGCTTTAAATTTTGTATTAGACTGTGTTTCTTTAAACGTTTTTTATGTCCTCTTCCTGTAAGGGCTTTGAATGTGCCTCTGAAAACCACTAAACAACAAAGTTGTTGTTGTTGCCATTGCTGCTTGATCTTTCTGGGAGGCCAGTCCCACACAAACCTCCTTCTCTCTCCAGAATGCTGCATATTGTAAATACAACAACAACTTTCAGTTTAGTCAGAGGAGAAAAATGCAGTAGCTTTCTCTTCTTTCAGATCATGAATTAATTTTTTGTTTTGTGTACACCAGTTTCAATAGCTGCACAGTCATTTACGTTCACCAAAAGACTTCAGCTATAACAAAAAACATGTGGGATGTGGTGAGATGGCTTTTAAAATTTGCCATTCTGGCATTGAACAGAGCATTATATTTAGATGTGTTCCCAGCTTTTCATTCCTTTTTACACTTTTCAAACTCTGCATGTGCTGCAATCACAGATATTTAGTTGAGAAATTATATTAAAAGGATATTTCCATCATGTAGCAGGAAGATGTATGTTTTCTGTCTGAGTCAGTGAACTCTGACACTTCACACTGTAATAAGTCTAGCTCCATTCATGTGACTGAAAAGAAACTCAGGGAAAGACAAACTAAAGGAAGAGGAAAGAACGATATTATTCATATTATATCTCCTCTCCAAATCCAAATAGAAAATTATCCTTCCATTCCATAGGAGTTTTTGAGATATTGCAATTTTTTTTTCCATGCTGAAATGGGAGGAAGAATTGAAGGGTAGGAACATATAAAAAATTAACAGCTAAAAATTAATCAAAATCTGGAAAAAGAAGAAGGCAGGCAATTCCAATTGTATCTCATCTCTCAGTCTGATTTTACTGCTTGTTTCTGCTCAACTAATTGTTGCCAGCTGTCTTAATGTACGCTTAGAAGGTAGCAATGTTTTAGCACAAAAGTTATCTAACAGAGCTATTGGTGATGTTATTTCAGTTTTTTTAGCTCCAACTCAACTAGGCAATTAAGCATGTTTTCACTATGTTATCTCTACATTCCAGAAAGGGCTGCAGATCAGAACTTCCACCATGTACTTCTCTGACTAAGGCAAGTAAAAGCATTTTACACCAAGAAAAGCTGGAGTTCTGATGACGGCAGAAGAAGATCTCTTTGGATTTTGTGTTTGTGGAGGCAGCGGAATGGACAGATAGAAGGAATGAAGAGAGGAAGGCAAGAAAACTACAGTTTATGTAGTTTGTGTAATGTGTTACTGTTTGAGGCTGTACATCAGGACGACCTGATGTCTTCCCATTCTCCAGTCAGGCGGAGAACTTTCATACAAATTGTGGTCAGTAACGGTCCCTATTCAAAACATTTCACAGAAATGTAATTGAATATATTTCAGAGATAGGATTTTCAAATAATTCAGATTTTCAAAGAACCTCCTTCCAGCACATCCAATCAGATCCTGAAGACATGGGCTGTCTCTGACAGAATCTAGCATGTGCCAGGAGAGTGGCCCTGCAAGGAAGCTGGATAGCCCTTGCCACAGACCATCCTTGCACCTAGGAGTTTCAGGGCCTACAGTCTCTTAACTTGGAGCCAAAATGTAGAAATCCAGGGCTTCTAATGTCAGCAGCTATACGCCAGCTCAAATGTTNTAAAAATCTTTCTTAGAATCACTCTTACAGTGTTTGATTGTATTACTGTCAAGACTACTCTCAGCCCTAGCTTGCAGATATCTTCTCTATCATTCACGAGCTTTGAAGGGTGTCTCTTTGGAACGTGTTTCCTAGTCTGTTTTAAACCACATTTTCACTTCTGCTTTAAATTTTGTATTAGACTGTGTTTCTTTAAACGTTTTTTATGTCCTCTTCCTGTAAGGGCTTTGAATGTGCCTCTGAAAACCACTAAACAACAAAGTTGTTGTTGTTGCCATTGCTGCTTGATCTTTCTGGGAGGCCAGTCCCACACAAACCTCCTTCTCTCTCCAGAATGCTGCATATTGTAAATACAACAACAACTTTCAGTTTAGTCAGAGGAGAAAAATGCAGTAGCTTTCTCTTCTTTCAGATCATGAATTAATTTTTTGTTTTGTGTACACCAGTTTCAATAGCTGCACAGTCATTTACGTTCACCAAAAGACTTCAGCTATAACAAAAAACATGTGGGATGTGGTGAGATGGCTTTTAAAATTTGCCATTCTGGCATTGAACAGAGCATTATATTTAGATGTGTTCCCAGCTTTTCATTCCTTTTTACACTTTTCAAACTCTGCATGTGCTGCAATCACAGATATTTAGTTGAGAAATTATATTAAAAGGATATTTCCATCATGTAGCAGGAAGATGTATGTTTTCTGTCTGAGTCAGTGAACTCTGACACTTCACACTGTAATAAGTCTAGCTCCATTCATGTGACTGAAAAGAAACTCAGGGAAAGACAAACTAAAGGAAGAGGAAAGAACGATATTATTCATATTATATCTCCTCTCCAAATCCAAATAGAAAATTATCCTTCCATTCCATAGGAGTTTTTGAGATATTGCAATTTTTTTTTCCATGCTGAAATGGGAGGAAGAATTGAAGGGTAGGAACATATAAAAAATTAACAGCTAAAAATTAATCAAAATCTGGAAAAAGAAGAAGGCAGGCAATTCCAATTGTATCTCATCTCTCAGTCTGATTTTACTGCTTGTTTCTGCTCAACTAATTGTTGCCAGCTGTCTTAATGTACGCTTAGAAGGTAGCAATGTTTTAGCACAAAAGTTATCTAACAGAGCTATTGGTGATGTTATTTCAGTTTTTTTAGCTCCAACTCAACTAGGCAATTAAGCATGTTTTCACTATGTTATCTCTACATTCCAGAAAGGGCTGCAGATCAGAACTTCCACCATGTACTTCTCTGACTAAGGCAAGTAAAAGCATTTTACACCAAGAAAAGCTGGAGTTCTGATGACGGCAGAAGAAGATCTCTTTGGATTTTGTGTTTGTGGAGGCAGCGGAATGGACAGATAGAAGGAATGAAGAGAGGAAGGCAAGAAAACTACAGTTTATGTAGTTTGTGTAATGTGTTACTGTTTGAGGCTGTACATCAGGACGACCTGATGTCTTCCCATTCTCCAGTCAGGCGGAGAACTTTCATACAAATTGTGGTCAGTAACGGTCCCTATTCAAAACATTTCACAGAAATGTAATTGAATATATTTCAGAGATAGGATTTTCAAATAATTCAGATTTTCAAAGAACCTCCTTCCAGCACATCCAATCAGATCCTGAAGACATGGGCTGTCTCTGACAGAATCTAGCATGTGCCAGGAGAGTGGCCCTGCAAGGAAGCTGGATAGCCCTTGCCACAGACCATCCTTGCACCTAGGAGTTTCAGGGCCTACAGTCTCTTAACTTGGAGCCAAAATGTAGAAATCCAGGGCTTCTAATGTCAGCAGCTATACGCCAGCTCAAATGTTTGGACTGCAGACATGTCCAGCACTTCTTAAGTCTGGATTGGATCGGTCATGTACGCTACCCCACTTATCACTGGAAGATCTCTTTAGTCTTTCAAATGAAAATGGATTAAAATTACTCTTAAAACAAGAAAGAAAAAACAGTCAGATCACCTGAACTAAACCACACTTTCTCATCCCCAAAACAGGCTTTTAGTAATAAAGCTTTCAGTATTACTTCTTCTTTACTGATGGACAGTCTCCCCATGTGTAGTAAAGTTTCCACGCATGTTGTCATTCTTTCATGCCTTTTTATGGACAGATTTCTAAACCTGTGAGGTCCATCAGCTACTGTACTTGTGATTTCAGGTATTTTTTGAATTCTCAGTATTGAATATCCGATCATCACCGATCAAAACCTGATAACATAGAGATCTGATTCTTCCATGTGTTTTGGCTTGGAATCAGAATAAAGCAGAAAAAATGTATTTATTGTAACAGAGGATGCACAAAGAAGTGCTGTAGTTAGTGGGAAACAGAATTAAAATCTTGACGAGCAAATGAAATAGAGGTGTAAATCACTGGCTCTCAGTACAGCCATGCAATGCATAAGTGTGGCAGCTAACAAAGCCCTAAAGGAAAGAATTCCTTTCACACAAAAAATTCTTATCTCCAGTCAAGGTGAAGAATGAAATCCTGGGAAGGGAAGAAAAAAAGGAATTGAAAGTTTCAAGTAAAAAGAAATTCCAAACCAGAGTGGGAAAATTTTTGTTTGATAATTTAGAATTTCCCACAAGAAACAGATTTCACTGAAAAAAAATCCAAATCAGCTCCCATTTCCCTGTTTGGTCTTCATAGCAAGCCGTGCTGGAACTGACCTCATAAGTGCTGAACCCCAGACTTCTCTAACTGCATGCACATTAGTCTGTACCAGTTTAAGGTGATTTGCTCCTTTGTTCCATTTGAAAAGACTCTTTAATTTAACAGCTGTGAGCCATGGCTATGCTTGGGTTTCTGCCAGCATAAGTTGCTGTCATATATAACTATTCTTCCTCCTTGCTTTAGAAAATGAACATATTCCTTCATAGTTTGTGTTTTACAATGTAAAGCAAACTAGACTCTTCTAGTGCCTTGCAACATATAATCTCTTCTTTCCCTTCCATTCCTCTCCCATTATAGTCCAAACTAACCTTTCCTAAATACAACATCCAAGTTTCAGAGTGATTGTACAAAAGATGTTTCATCATAGAATTATAGAAAGGTGTGGGCTGGAAGGGACAATGACTACCTAGTTCCAAACCCCCTGCCCTGGGCAGGAACACCTATTAGACCTAATTGCTCAAAGACCCATCCAACCTGGCCTTTAACACTTCCAGGGATGGGGCATTCACAACTTCGCTCGACAACCTATTCCAGTGCCTTGCCACTCTCACAATGAAGAATTTCTTCCTAATATCCAATCTAAACCTGCCTTCTTTCAGTTTAAAGCCATTAACCCTTATCCTTTCACTACACTCTGTTTTAAAAAGTCCCTCTTCAGCTTTCTTGTAGGCCTCCTTTAAATAGGCTGTTGAAAGATGTCTCCAAAATATTCTTTTTTCCGGTCTGAATAAGCCGAAATCCCCTAGTCTGTCTTCATAGCAGAGGACTCCATCCTTGTGATTGTCTTCATGCCCTCCTCAGGACTTGCTTCTACAAGTCCATTCCCTTTGTATGTTGAGGGCCTGTTGGATTAAGATTAAGCAATTTGGCCAGGAAATAAACCCCCTCACACTCCACCTGGTCCTCAGAAATCAAAGGTCCTAGCCTTTGTGTGGCTAGGCTTAATCTCTGATTATAACCCATTTGGCACTAGAAGTCTCGTCATATTCAATAAGAATTTGTGGTATCCTGGATTCATGAATGGTGCGATTAACCAACCCGAAACTTCGGGTCCAGTCACTTCAGTAAGAACTTTGCTATCACAGGTTCACAAATACTATGGTTTATTGAAGCAACAGACATACAGATTCAGCATTGTCATTGCTGAATGCACTAGCTGCAACAGAGCTCTAATAACAATAATACTGTGCTAACCTGGGTAATAGTAACAACCATCCTAATCAGAAACTTAGCAAGAGGGTATTTCTGCTTGGGAGGAGGGAGAGGAAGATATCCAGTCAGCTGTCTGTAAGGTGATTTTGGATTTTTCTCCTAACCTAGATGAAATTCCTACCTTCCTTATATACAACCCAATCTTATCCCCTCCTTCTCTATTACATATAGGATGATCTAAGCAGACAGTTTGAGTAATACAGTCATTCACATGGTAGCATGTACTTCATTATACTTACTAGTTATTTGCAGGACGAGTGTTTTAATATGTTAATGACCCTCAACCAGGGCAAGAGAAAATGACCTCAAGCTGCACCATGGAAAGTTCAGGTCGGACATCAGGAAGGATTTCTTCACTGGACAGGTTGTCAAGCACTGGAACAAACTGTCCATGGAAGTGCTGGAGTCACCATCCCTGGAAGTACTCAAGAAACAGCTGGACATGGCACTTAGTGCTATGGTTTAGTTGGTGTGGTGATGATCAGTCAAAGGTGGGTCTGGATGATCTTGGAGATCTTTTCCAGCCTTAGTCATTCTATGACTCTATGATTCTAAAAGTTACATTTTTGGCTATGGTGCCCTTCAAAGTTCCAATCACATGACTTCACTGCATTCTGTGCAGTTCATCAGAGCCATTGCCCATCCTATTCCCACAGGACCTGCTGCTTCAGCCAACTCATCCTTTCTTGATGTGCGTTGTGCAGCTCTCCATCCGCAGAGATAACGTAGCAGGTACACAGTGTAGGCCATAGGTAGCAAGCCTTGGCCCTTGCTGGATCTTTGGCCATCATCCAAGTGACAAGTAGAGGGGTCTAACTGTAACAGTATTTCATTTCCGATGGAGGTACTTCTCCTAACACACACAAATAGTGTGCTTGCCTTTGTTTCTGACTGCATCACATTGCATGCCTATGGATCTTCTTTACTCAACTTCATACTTGGCTTTTATTTCTCACAAGTCATTTTCAAAGGCTCTTTTTGTTATGAGTCACTACAGGGTCAATTTCTTCATAATCCAAGTACAAAAAAATTCATTTTCTTCTAAAAATGTGGAGTAGCTTTATCACAGCATTTCTGATGGCATGAGGTGGTAAGAAATTTTAGCTTGGACTGATTTACTGTGTTCTGAAAAGTACTCTGTGGCTTTTCTACGCACAGAAAATCCTGAACAATTGTGCCAAAAAAAAGTCTATTGCAGATCACATAATTTGTATTACTAGCTGCATATCATTCCTTTGGATCTTTTTACATCTGAGTCAGCACCAAAAATATGAAGGACGTTCTGAAAAATATCCAATTTAAACTAACAATAAATTAAAGGAATTTCAGAATGATCTCTTAAAGTTTAACTCTCTAAATGTGAAAACCTTACAGTAAATTCACAAAATTTTGAGTTACCCTTACCATTGATCCTTAATCCTTATCCTGTTCTTTCTGATGATTGACATGAGACTTGCTAAAAACTTCATAGAATTGCCTTGGGTGTAAGTTTTGCAAAATTCTTAACTGTAATGCAGAGAAAATTTGGGTGTATTACTTCTTCCACACCAAGGAACACAACCTCTACAACTGCATTTTTAAAACCACAGCACTGAGAGGTCACTTTGCCAAAGGAGAATGACTGTAATATTTGTCTAGGTTTCAGAATTGTGCACAGTTAAACAATCTTACTTTAATCAAAAAATCCCATTCCAAGGAAAAATGGTAGTTCCTGACATTAGGCATATAAGAATATGGCAAACATAGATGTATTTTGTAAACAGAAAATGAAATTTATGTATTGAAACTTTTTTCATTTCTCTTTGAACTGAACGCTGTTCTTACTTCAAGTATGTATTATATCTTCTGTTGCAGAAATGGTGTGTATCCCTATACATTTACTTCCCAAAATCCATCTGTACTCATCTTTCTATCTCTCCATCAAATATATAACAAAAATGATGAACCTTAGGCAGTAAAATGTAAACAGCTCCAGAAGCATGCTTATGTGCAAGTGATGTGGGCATTTAAATCTTACTGCTGGATGACTGATGATGATTTTTTCACTTCAGCTAGAGAGCTGAAATGGCTTTGGAGTTTCTTCTCATGGAACAGCATCATGTATTTGCACTGGTGAGGCCATACCTTGAGTACTGTGTCCAGCCCTGGGCCCTCACTACATGGACATTGAGGTGGTGGAGATGTTGAAGGGTCTGGAGTACAAATCTTATGAGAGGGGCCTGAGGGAGCCTGGAAAAAAGGGGGCTTGTTAGTGACCTTATCACTCTCTACAACTGCCTGAATGGAAACTGTAGCTGGGGGGGGGTCAGTCTCTTCTCCCCGGCAACCAGTGACAGGACAAGAGGACATCATCTCAAGCTGCAGTAGGGGAGGTTCAAGCTGGACATCAGCAAGAATTTCTTCATGGAGAGGGTTGTTAAGCATTGGAATGGACTGCCATCCAAATGGTGGAGTCATCATCTCTGGAGGTGATTCAGAACGAATCGACTTGATATGCCACTAAGTGCCATGGTCTAGTTAAGAAGGTGCTATCTTTAAAGATGGGACTTGATAATCTCAGAAGTCTTTTACAATCTAAATGAGTCTGTGGTTCTGTGACTCTGCTGCCAGCCTCGAGTCATCAAAAAAGAAGGAAAAGGAAAAAAAGGGGAAAAAAGTGTTCTGATTACAAAAAGCTGAAGGTGTTGGTAAAAACAATGAGATTTAACTAAAAATGCATGCTAAGGGCTGCTTATTTACCTAATGATGTTTGAATTTCCAGTTTGTCTCTCATGTTTTGTTCAATAGGCCAGTTTGTGGAGTAGTATTTATTTATGTATGCACTTTTTAGTGAAAGATGAGATTATGATGTAGTCATTAGCTCCTTAAGCGATATGTTAAACTGTGAGAACTGTCAAAATGGTGTGTAATTATCATTGGCTTGAGAATATTTTATCCTATATTGAGGAACTTCTGACATTCAGAGTAGATTTTTTAAAGTATATTAACAATTGCCTCTGAAACTTGTAGTGCCAGATTTAGAAAGACGTGTATGCAAAAATATCCACTAAGTAGAACACTGACACTGCTGTGGAATGTAATGTGGAACTAGAAATGATGTACTTAGTGGCTCAGTATGATGCCATGCTTTTCTTCCTAGTAGCAGTAAGGCCGTCTTGCATATGGGCAACTGACTGGGCTTTAGAAAAATTACCTCAGCTACTGACATGGAATAATTATTTATGGAGATTAAAAAGCATGGCATTGAAGAAAACAGAGTTTATAAAACAAGCAGAATGGTCCAACAAATTGCAAAGACTCATACTATGATAGACTCATAGTTTAGCTTTTGTCTTCTACATCTCCATGGTTCGGTAATTCCAAGATATATTTCAAGTCATTCGGAAGCACACAAATAAATGAGAACAACTGCCTTCCTGGATAATTATTATTAATCCTGAAATATAATTCATAAAATCATAGAAAACAGAAATGTTAAGTAAATTATATTCACACTCTACTTCATACAACAGGGCCAACTTAGATTTCAAAATCAGTTTTGTAGCAAGAACTAACTAGAAATATCAGCACAGTCTTTGCAGAGACAAGCTACCGATTAGCACGGAGTCCAGGATATTTAAATTATACTGGGTACTGGCACTTTGCCAATACAATAACTATGTCAGTTGCAACACATATGTTTCATGTGTTGTATACAGCCAATTGGACACGTGGTTATATTAGTCTCACATGAAAAATACTTAGAAGTAAAGACAATTCACTGCGTATGTTTCCCTGAATTCTGCCTGAGGAACAGAACAAGGAATACCGCACTTGCAAGCCTTTTTCAGCCCTCACCCTCAAACTCATTGACACTAATCAAGGAAGGGCAGCAAGGAGACAGACGATGGAAGATGTTCCCAGGCTCCTTCAAACTGATTTAGTTTAGAAACCACTTCAAAGGATGTGGTCAGGAGCACAGCTCTTGGTTTTACATCTGTGGAGCTGCATCCATGAGGTCTCTTCTCCTCATCTTCTCTACTCTGTCCTGGACTGTCTGGTGAATGTTGGACTTGGCTGCATGGTTTTCACATGTATCTCTTTTACAGAAATGGCAAATTGCACCTTTTTTTATTTTTCCTAGGTATCATCTTAAGAATATTCTATCTGGCATTAAATACAGCACTCAAAACACAGACCCAGCCACTTACAGCGAATAATTTAGAACTTGTAGTACTAGAACTTCAAAGGCAATTCCTGTCCATTACAACTAATGAATGGGAACCACAGTCTTTTGATAACTCAGTGGGCTGTATGTGGTTTTACTCCATAACCTTCCAGTTGTATGTAGCTTTCTCCTTGTTCACAATCTGTCTTCTTCATTTGGAATAAAAATCAAAGTATGAATCTTCAGGACATGCAAGACAGACTAAATCTTCTGTTGCAACTTCACTCTGCAGGGTCTGTTTCGCACACACTCTTTGGATTTTCATAGTCTCTGAAAGACCTGGATGCTTAAGGGTTGCAACTATTTCAAATTCAGCTGGAGCCTGGTATAGCTCTTCAGTTAAATGCTAAGCATTTTTGTCTATGGTAAGGGTTGGTCTGAGAAAATCGACAGAGATGGAAAAGAATAAACTAAGATTCATTTATAGAGTTCTATTTTGATAAAAGGCTGTAGGGATTCTATATTTCACCTTGTTTAGACTAGTTAATTTCTAGGATATGGAGCTCAAAAAGTAAGGCCTTAGAGCACAGGATCACACTCCACCTTCAGCTGCTGAGAGTTTTGCCTGAGCTAGAACGGCATGGCATGGTGCACAATAACAGCAGATATGTCTGTGAGAGGTGGTCAGATTTCTGCATACATAGACACTAACCAGAACTGTACACACAGAGTGTTTAATTGTCGCTTTGCTACATGGTAACAGCTGATACCACTCAGCCCTTCCTCTCTTCTTTTTGGAAATTTCCCTCCAGTGAGCAGAGTCTAATGCAATAGCCAAATACAGCTCAACTGTGTCTAACTCTGGTGTGGGTTAGTGAAAATAATATTCAGGATATAAATATCCTAATTCTGGCTTAACCTTGGGCCACCAGACTGCATGACAAGTATGCAGAGGACCAAATATGTGCTTGGAGGACTGTAACTTATAGCTGCCACAGTTGACAGGCATTCCCATTCAGAAGGCCCCTAGGGATTCACACATAACTATCGCACCACCCTCTGAAATATTGCTGGCAAGGACTTATTGAATTTGAAGACCCCTGATCTTTCTCAGGACAGTTCCACATCTGTCTTTTTTTTTTTTTTCACCGGTACTTGCTGGTTTTACTGCATGGTACTTTAAACTGCCAGAATTGACAGTCCTTTAAAAGCCACCTATAATTTGCAGCAGAACGCAAGAGTTTTGCACAGGATTAATGACTTGAAAACTGTTAATGAATCTCATTAATAATTAGCTGGAAAGTAACCCTGATATCATTGCTTGATTCGAGAAGAAAAGAGAAATCATACTTTGCTTTTTAGTGAGGAAGCTAGAAAGAACTGGTGAGGAAATTGACTCCACAAATATCTACAGTTTCATCTGAGAAGAAATACCAGAAGTACATAGATATTCATGAAGTGGCCTATAGAGTGTCATAACAGGACTCAGAAAATGAATTAATTCTTTTACATCACTAATTTTAGGCACACTAATAGCTGTCTCACTCTCACTACAACTGCAGCTGAAAAGCCATAGCAAGGAGGAATATTCTGCAAATGCTAGAGAGCAGGAACTGTTTTAGCTCTAGAAAAAGCAGCAGGTGAGATGCACTGTATGAATATGGCCAACATATGCAAGACAAATGTTACAAATTAAACTAAATACAAATAGTTCTTAAGAAATGGCACACACAGGGACTTTTCAAAAGTACTTCTCTAATTCTGCAAACTCCATAAGGACTTGCACAAAAATCACACACAATGATTATTAGCAAAAACTCATCTGTCAATGGATTTATTTGCAAACATCAGGTTTCATTGTTTGTCTTACAAATCTACATATTACTTCATCCTAAAAATATCATTATAAGGTTGTATGGTATTGGCCAAGGTTAAATAGCACTCACTTTATTTCAATCTACAAACTGAAGTCAATCAACATGCCTTGATATCACTCCTCCAAATTCTCAATAGAACTGAATAATAAAGAAGAGGTAAATCAAACCTAACTACTTTAGCTCCAGCCAGTCTGTCTCCACTCAAAGCATCCATTCAGCTGGGAAGTACATCAAAATTTATAGCACAGACATTTACCGTGAAAGGCTTTAACACTATGAGGAATCCTATACTTGCGTCTTGAAAGCCAATGATATGACACAGAGCCTATATTTGCACTGTCCTACAGCAGTGCTCAGTAGCTGACTACAACAGCAAGCAAAAGTATTTTTTAGGCTGCGAATGTTATTTTGTCTGTGTACAGTGATACTGGATTTGTTTTCCTTGAAGCTGAAAACAACAAAACATTAGAAATGGTAACAGCTCCAGCCTTTTTTTTCTCTCTCCAACTGAGAGTACAGAATCCCAGAATACTGATGTAGTTCTCTATCAAAAAGTTGGGCAAAACATTCCTGTTTCCAATATCATAACTGAGTGACACAGAGCAGAAAAATTCTTGCAGAGGGAATATAGAGCAAGTCTATTTTCCTAGAGAGTGAGAGTTCATGAAAATAATTGAGATTGCAAACATCTATATTGCTGGCAACTTCATGCTTTAATTCTTAACATTACCAGTGATAATATGAAAGAGATGAGCATCTGAATTACTCTCTTAACCTGATACAATAATCATCTTGTTTGGACAAACTCTCACAGCTTCTTAGAAAGATGCTTCAGTGTATCAGAGACAGCAGAAATGTACCTCTGTTTCTTCTTTCAACCATAAGTCTAATTACGTTGCATTTTCCTGATGAGAAATATACGTGGCTAAAGCAGTGCATAGGACACCTATGTTCCACTGTGCTTTTCTTTATGTTTGGACAAGTGGAAATCAAGTGAATTAGTCCCACACTATTTTTTTTAGATTGGAGTCCAGATGTAGAAGGCAATTGCACAGCTGTTGGAGTGCATCCCCTTTGCAACATTTGTATTGCTAACAATCTGTATGACAAAGCCTGAATGTTAGCAAGAGGGGCATCTATCCAAGACTCTCAATCCTCAATGAACATGCAAACAGGTAAACAACTTTACATTAATATAGCAGGAATGTTCATACATTCATGAGTAATCAGCTGTCCTCATTGTTAAACCACAACATCAGCACGTAGCATGTTTGATATGGATTGTATGGTTTCACCACACAGAAATACAATAGTTTTCAAAGGTTTCTGCTATCTTAGACAAAATAGGATATTATGACTGATTATATGACATCTTGCAGTGAGGGAGTTCTAGCTGTATTTATGTTAACTTAGCATTTCACTTGCTTTTCTTCTTTATTTAAAGGTTCTCTATGTAGAAACTCTTCTTTTTTTGCCAGGGCTTTTTTTATAACTAATTCGGTGATAATATTTATCCCTTTCCCCTTCCCATCCAGAACAGCTCAGCAGTTCAAAACCTCCTTGCCATTTTGTCTCTAAGTTTACTTCAGCAAATCTAGGAAAGAAAGTTGTGCTTAGAACTTAAAAAATGTACCAGCTGGTAATGGACAGCAAGTTTTAGCCTGAGAAACCACCCTTTCAAAAGCAACTTCCCTTTCTGGCGTATATTTATTCTGAATAATTCACATTTTCCCCACTTTGGTGCCTTTGTCTTCTCTTGTGTTTGCTAATTGCTGGCCAATGGCTATGCATTCACTTTTCAGGAGGGCTTTTAATCTGACATGACTAATGCATATTAAGAAAAAAACAAGCCAAAATCTGAAACACAACACCATAAGGCAAGCTGTGTGAAGTCAAGCACGGCCTGAGCTGCTAACCCTGACAAGTTTATCTTTTGATAAAACTCCATTTCTTTGCAGGAGCAAGTGAGTGGGGGACTGTTTGTCATTCTGTTATAACGCTCCTAGAGCTGAGAAAAGTGAGAATTTCTTCTCCATTAGGTATTACAAAATTGGAAGAGAATGATATTGCATGTTGTCCCAAAATGTCTTCAGAAATTTCAACACTTCTTTGGAAAGGGAAAATTCATATCACATTTTATTTTGAAATGAGATTTCACTTCAGAAATTTCAAATCCCAGCAACAACAGAAGTAACCACAGCTCTGAAGTGCTACTCTGCTGGAGTTAGCAAAGCCAAAAACCCTCCTGGACTGATGATTTCTAGGGCAACATGCAGGATAGGTTCTTCCAGGAGTGCCAACCCATTAAATCTTAGGTCACAAACCTGAGGATTATAGGTACATGTCAAGCATACAGCTGAGCAAACTGGCAAACCTCTGATAGAAATTTGTCTAGCAGCCAATCTTGGCAGTTCTCCTTTGAAGGAAGTGTTCTTGGTCTGTCCCCAGGTTCCCAGGTTAGTATTTTCCTGTGAGCTGATTCCATGCTATTTAGTTCACATTTTTTAACAGAAAAAGAAGATCCATTTTGGACATTTCTGAGCAGTTCTAGTAAAATTTGTTATATGATATCAGGCATTATTCCCATTTATTATCGCAGATACCCCTAGTTTTGTTTTGAGTGAATTCATTTTCACTGTAGACATCATATTAGATCCTGTTCCCTGTCACATCCTTTAGTTCACAGTTCTTACTGAGTTTGAGTTCTGAGTTACATCCTTCATATCGCAGCCACTTGCTTGATCTTTCCCAGCCAATGCTCTTTCTCCTCACTAATCATCCAAACTAATTCTGCTGCTTCTTGAAAGTACTAACCTCCCTTCCTGTTGTGAGGAAGTTTTTATATTTTCTCAGAAAGGAAGATTCACATACAGTGAATTTGGTTTGTTAGAGCAGCTAGTTTTACACACAAATTGTTCAAGCAATGCTAAAAAATATTAAGAGATGCCTAATTAATTAAGATGTAGCTGAAGCTGACTACTGTGCACTGTGGTATGTAGGACTATGCTCTGAACTGGCTAGTATTAATAAAAGGCTGAGGCCCCCTCGGGATTCTGATAAACTATTTCTAGTTATCCACAGGTTGTCAGTGACTAACAATGGTGCGTCCTGTTTTTCCACACTAATGCAGGTTATCTAGAAATCCTCACCTTGTATCAGCAATCTTACCGCATTTAAGTTAAATTTTCCAACACACCTCAGCACATGTGAACTAGAAAACATGGATCGCTGCCAGGTTTGCAGTTTTCTCATAGGATGCATATTTTGAGCTGAAAATTTGACCTTATTCTTATTCAAACTCCTTCCTACTCGGAAAATATTGAAGGCCTTTTGTGCATTCCTATTATTTGTCACAGATGACCCCTGAAATGCAGTAAGATTTGCTCAAACACATGCTTCATCGGAGGGCGCACCACATATATCACTTCTGTTTTCTGAAAGTATTAACTTGAGATATTTTCAAGACTATGTGTTATTCTAGAGATTGTATTTTGAAGAAATGTGTCAGCCTTCACTCTCTGTGAAGGAAGCTGGCTGGCCAGATATATATTCATAACATGTATACAGAGCTCAAACACCTGCAACTCAGATACTTAAGGTTTTTTGATAATCCCTTAGTGAATCTGATTCCATAGGGTAAAGCTGAGCACATTGAGTCCAACTTCCACATGCTGCCTGACAATACTGCTTCAATAGAAACTCTTCTCACATGTCTTAGATCAACACAGAGAAGCAGCTCCACAGGAATCTATAAGATCAGAAGAATAATTTGGTGTCATCTCGAGAGCTGTCAAGCACAAAGGATGACCAAAATAGATGCAGCTCTGTTCCAGTACATTATGGCTACCATATGTGACTTAGGAAGTATATTACAATATCTCCTGACAATGTCTACCGAAGCACAAGCAACAGGAACCTTTCCCACCAATATATTATTACAACTCATTAACTGATTTCTCAGCTGCAACTGCAACTGTTGCATGTTCTCACTCTGTGAATAATCAAACTCTTGCCTATAAAAATACAAATATTAATTAAAAGTGACTCTATAGTTCTGTTGGTGCTGGTTTTAATGCTATTATCTAATAATAGGACTTCAAATACAGAATAGGAATGATGAGTTAACTACGTGTGGCAAGGTCTATCGCCAGGTCACAACCAGGGTGAAAGGTTTTGCGGCTGGAGAGACAAAGGTCAGCCAGCAAAGGGCATGGTCACATGCAGCTCATTAGCCTCCTAGGAGGCAGCCTGCAGCAGCAGAAAAGGAGAAAAAGGGGAAGGAACCTCCTAGTGAAATTCAAAAGGTAAGGTTTGATCTTAAATGGTAATGAAGTGTTTCTACAGATTTTTTTTTTATTGTTTCATACTATTCCTAAATAAAAACTATGTTTAAACAGTATTCCTATCTTGCTGTGGCTTTCTAAGAACTTAGTGAGAAATACCACAGAGAACTATTTTTTCATATGGATATGAAAATACATGGGATGTTACAGGTTTTAGATCATTACTCCGAAATTTTAGTCTTCCCAAACTGGATATTTAAAGTTATGATTAAAAAGAGAGGGGTGGTATTGTATAGCAATCATATCTTCAAGACTAGTTTGTTACAGAGGAGATTCTGCAGCTCTTCAAAGAAGCAGACTTTATTTTCACCAAAGACGAAAGGTGTTAGTAGATTGCTACTAGATTTGTCTTGCCGGCTGGGGGTGATTTCTTCAGAGGAGAATGGATTCAGACATTTCCTAAGAAGAGCAGATGAAGGAACTTGGAGAGATTGTAATTCCCTGAGAGAATCTGATTAATTAGCAGCAACTTGCTTTTAGCTAGTGTGTAGCACAGATCTGTAGCAAGTCACGTCATGCTATCATTGCAAGCAGGGGTCTGATAAATGCTGTAGCATGATGGCTGTAATACGTCCAGCACCTTGGTAGCCTGCTTGAGCTAACTGTGTACACGGCTGGAGGACAGGCATATCACACTTGTTGTTCAACCATGCCGTGCCACCAAGTTACAAGGGAACACTTTGATAAATGCCAGTTTGGCATTTACCAGAAGCACAGCACGAAGTATGCTACAAGAACTGGAAGAGAAAAGAAAAGGAACTGTCTGTATCTTGTCTTGGCATGGGATTAAAACAGGTAGACAGAGGCGTGCATTGAAAATTGTCCCCAGCCATGTTGGTACAGACACAGCTGTAGAAAATATCTCCAAATATACCTGTAAAATAGATTATAATTTTGCTGGGAATATGATTTTATTGCAATTCTGCCTGGAATTAGCGTGCAAACTTATGCAACACAAAACACGTCACATATATAGTCTGCACCCACTTCACAAATACAAGTCCTTCTTACTCACTCCCTTTGAAACTAAGGGGTTTTTTTGTGCTTTAAATTACCTGTTGCTAAGCAAAGACTTGAGCAAAAACTTCAGTGGCCATCTCAAGTTGTTTGCACATGCTTCTGTAGACATATGAAACAAGATCAGAGCCTATTTACAAACCAAATTGGGGGACCTATATGACAGATAATAAGTAAGAACAAAAAGATTTTGTTATCTTGCTCAGAGACAAGGGAAGGCCATGAATTATCTGGGGCCTGGTTTAGAGCCCTCAGGCTATAGCAGAGAAAATATAGTTTTCTGTCTGCAAACTGTGATCCTGGACAGAAGAGTAGTACAGAAAGATTCACACAGTTTATGTGAAACCAAAAATGATGATAGACAAATTTTAGCCAAGCAAGGAAACCTGATCTATGTGCTTGACTTCAAAGGCATTAAGGGCTTCCTATTTAAAGATCAGACTGTTCAGGAAACAAATTGTTCATCCTTTAATGACAAATTGAGAGAGATATATTCAAGCCCACAGGAATCTTTCAAGGAACAAGAACAGCTGAAGAAAAGGATAAAGGAATAACTCTGGTTAGTATGGAACAAGAGCAAAGGTGAGAAGAGGAAGAAGGAAGCAGCATGAAATAAAGAAAGCAGGATGGAGACACGTGGTGATCCACAGTGTTTGGAGGAAAAAATCACCTTGTCCCTGTGGCACAAGAAAAAAGGAGCAGCATCTGCAGTGCCTGTCAGCCTTAACTGCCATATTTATGATTATAACACCTGATCAGCAAACCATTTGATTGCAGCTGGATTGGGAAACCAGCTGCCGTTACTGCTGAGATAAGCAGCAGTATTCATGTGGTAGCATGTGGCTGAGTATTGGCGACGTGTGTTCTGAGGCCAGTGGGCAACTGCTAGCTGTTGATAGGAAACCCACAAAATGAGAAGTGTTGCTGCAGATACCATCATAGCTGGCACACAGGGAGTTTCCTTCTGTACTGAGCAGCAGTGCAGTGTGAACCCCGATCACAGCAGGACACCAAAACATCTTGAGGAGTATTGCTTTAGGTTCTGAGTAGTACTCTGCCAAATAGAAAACAAAATTTTAGAGGGAATAATTCAATCCAGAATTGCCTTAGCTTTCGTGGAAACACCTGAAGCTAGTTCCAGCTGCAGTTTTGGCTCTATAGAGGCTTTCATCTTACACATCCAAGCCCCTGATGAAGGTACTTTTTGTAATTTGTGTTCTTGAATTACATGAAGACTGATTCCTGGGTTTCAAAGCCACATTTCAAACTGTCTGCTTAACTACACTGCATGCAATTAGCATTATCACCTCAACAGCAGTAGCAAAAATTCCAGGTCAGGTAAGGTACTGACTTTGACACATCACTGAACTGAGCATGGAAGACAGTTGCTAGTTCAGGACAGAAGCACTGACAGTGCAATGGCAAATGGTTTTTACATTTTGTTTTGCAAGTGCCACTGCATACACTGCTAGCTTGGAAATGCTTACCCTACAGGACATATCTGCTCAGCTACATGGATCTGTCACTTGGAGGACAGAAGTAAGTGACATCCAGTAGTAGGCTAACATTTGTCCACATACAGGATGTCAAGGGGTAATGACGCACATGCTACCAGTGCTTATCACAAGTGTCTGCTGATGGTGGAGAAATAGTAATATGTCCTATTCAGGTTTTTGGTTTTTTGGGGTTTTTTTGAGGAGATAGGCAGAAGGGGAAGGGAGCAGGACAGAGCAGCGTATGATTTAGATGAAAGTTCATGATTAGGGCATGGTTTTTACTTCCTGAATTTTATCCTGAGTTGGTTACTGGAATCAACAATATAGAAGAGATTGAAGAACTTGGGTCATTCTTCAAACGAAGGAACTTTATTGTACTTGCAATTCTGCTGGCACAATTCCTCCATTTTGTCAGCTAATTCCCTTACTGTGGACTGTATAAAAAAGGAAAGCATTAGAAAAAAATATGACTCTTCATGCATTAACAGGAGGTGACTAAGGGGGAGAGAAATTTTTAGGACTGTTAATTATTTATGTGTGACATGAAGTGAGGAAGAACACTTTGTATTCCATCCATTTCTGCCTGGACAAGCCTCAAGTTGTCATCCTGCTCCCTGCTAAAATAAATGCTAAGCATTACTAATGACCAATGAACTTTATTCCATTGCTCAGAGCATTTGTGAAATGCAGTTTTTCGATATATTGAGAAGTGAAGCTGTATTTCTTTCCCAGAAAAAATTCCAAAAGTTTTCACCAAGACTCAAAATCCTACTGTTACTACAATGAAAACAAAGCTAAGGAATTTAAGTAGCTGATGAATTGTATTAATAAGTAACCAAGAGATTATAATGCTATGACTGGCTGATGTGATGCATCATTCATGCTGTTTCTGTAATTCTGCATTAAAAATGACATAGCAGACAAGGAATGGTAAAAAGCTGACAGTACAGAGTTACTAAAGGTTTATTCACTTTTTCAACAGAAATAAAAATGAGTGAAATATTTGGAAGAAGGAATAGAAAGATCAGTTTTTGTGTAGAAGTATGATAAGCAAATTGTATTTTGATGCTGGCCTTATTTTATGCTTGAAGATCAATTTAAAATGTTATAGCATGAAAAAAAACCCCAAAGAATTTAGAAGTTTCAAGTATAATTTCTTATAGCTACCTTTCAAAAATTTCTTGTAGTTGGGTAAATTATAGTAGTCAAAATAGCTCTTTAATAAGAGATAGTAAGAAAAAGAGGTGAAAAAAAATTAATAGAAAACTTTAAAAGAGGTTCTCTCTTGGCGAATGTATCTCTGGGCTTTGAAAACTTAAGATCTTCTTTTTTAGGCAATGAACATCTTTGGCTGATAGTTCTATAGTTCTATTGAAAGATCCAAAAGTGTTTCAAAGAACTTTAATTTGAGTATTTAAAAAAAATTAAAAATACTTCAGCTCAAGCTACTTACAGTTACAGTTCAAAACGCCCAAGAATGCACAAAGACTAACGTCTGCACTAGGGTAAATGTGGTACTTACAAAGAAACTAGCTAAGGGTTCTATACCTGGACTTCATGTCGCTTAATTAGCATTGCCTCTGTCCAGGGACAGAGTAATTGATGAGGATTTGCCTTGTGTCAACAAAGTAATTCATAAGTCATGCTGCAAGATGGATTCAATTATGTCCATGCAGCTTTAAAAGGGTGTCTCTTTTGATTTCAATCAGGAGAAAGAAGATGTCCAAATGCTGAAGTTAGTTGTACTAAGAGTGGAGGTGTAATAGCCTACTTAGCATAGGCTCTATGCCTTAGCTACATATGCTAAGTTTGCTGCAACTCCCAGTTTAGATAACTTAGGCCTAGATGCCCAGAGCTGGAAGTACTTTGCACTCTTAGAGGTGATGAGAACTTATATAAGTATCTGCAATCCATGTTTTCTGTCAAGATGCATAGCCAGATTCATCCACTTAGGCATGTAGGTCCTGCAGATTCAATCCCCAAGTTTTTCATGGTGACTAAATTTGACGTAGCTGTTCTTTAATTATCTATGGATAGGCAGGAAGATCAAGCTAATTTTGGACATTACCTCAGAACTGACTAAGCCAGGGACTCAAGCCATTCATTGTTACTCATCCATTTGGGAAAGTTAAATACAATACAAAGTGTGCTAGATAGTGTCTTTTTGTATGCTCTCCAACAGCAATGGGATATGTATATGTGACAATGTGCCAATGACTTCAGTGGGTGGGGAGTGCACCCTGAATCCCCACTTTCCTATTCCGATTTCTTCAGTTGAATTTATGAGCTTTACCTAGAAATGAGAACTCAGGTTCTCGTTGACAACTCCTTTTTTTCCAAATAATTATATATATTCTATCCACCATTCAGATTAATTTTCAAAGGGAGGCTAAACGTATCACAATTTGCAGATAACGAGAGTTGTCTTGCCTTTTACAAACAAGATTCCAGGCACTGGAAGCATCCATAGCTACAAAGAGATATTTGCTATAGAACAGCCTAACTGTTCTGGGAGCAATTATTTCTGATAGCTGATGCCATATAGGACAACTACACTGATACAAAAACCGTTGCATTTGGGAGGCCAAGGTACCAACAAGACCAACAGGCTTAGTATTGCCAAGGGAACATCTTGCCTTCTGCATCAATTTGCTCTTCTGTTAGTGATATCAGTAAGAGCTCAGTGATGGAAGACCTTTCAAAAGCCTAGAGACATTGACTTTCAAAAGTTATTTTAGCTAAAGTAGAAATCAATTTATTAAATGAAGTGAAAGAACTTCTTTTGGAGCTTGCTGTTCACTGATGCAAAGGTTTCCAAGTAGTCTGATCCAGAAAAAAAAGAGATATGTTAAATAGGAGGTCACATTTGTACCTGCTGACTTTTAGGGTACATAAGACAAAAATTATTCCTAGTAGAGTGACACAAGATGTGAAACTTCTTCACTGACTTATGTTGTGTCTAAACATGCTAATTCAACTAAAGCAAGATACTTTATTTGGACTTCATTGTGCTTCTGCAGTTTTCTACTGTAGAAATTGGATTTTATACTAAGTATTTAGTATTTACTATTTTCTATTTATGAAAAAAATATCCAAATTATGTTGAAGCATTGTGACAACACTGAAATTAACACAGTGATAGAAGCAATCCTCTGAGGTTTAAGACTTCATTCCACAAGAAATTTAATGTGTTTTATCTTATTTCATTCTACAATCTGATTCTCACCTCTCTTGATGAGCTGTGATTCTGGCCTCTGGCCATCATTTTTTTCACTGGGGATGTTTCCAAACTCACTTCGAGTCAGCACTTAAAAAGCCATCTTCTAGTTGGTTGCTTAGTACATCTTGTTTTGTCATATATTTCTGTAGTGAATAAAACTCTGTAAACTTACAGTTACCCTGTTGCAGAAAGGAACAGGCAAAAGTCCATTTTGGTTTGAAATTGTAAATCTACATTAATTTTATTTTTTAGTGCCAGTAAATCATAGGCATTTTTCAAACAAACTTTTTAAGTAAGAGCAGCTTATTTTATAAGTAGTATTTATAGCATCTATTGAAACTATCAAAATCTCATTCTTCCATCTGACAAGCTCAACATTCAATGTGTTCTGAAAACTGAACATATTTTATAGCAGCTTTCTCCTACAGACTGAAAATGGAAACTCCTAAAGATGGGATCAAAGCCAAATGAAAAAAATCTAAACAGAGAAGTATCTACTTAAGAAGCAGTAGTAAATCTGAGGCAGTGCAGTGCTGAGATGTGCAGTGCTCTGCAGTGGGAGCTGAGATTTAGCGTCCTTCCATTGTGGCTGAAAAACATCCTTATCTTTGAAGATGAGGTAAGGTGTGTTGAACAATCCAGATTAGAGCCAATATCTACTCCTTATAAAGATCCATCTCTCTATGCACAAATCCTGTGTAAACATCCATGGGATTTACATTCTCCTCTATGCCCTGAAACCTGCCTGGCATGCAACCTACACAGTGGGGCACATGTACGGTTCATCTGTCTCCCAGGTCCAGAGGCTTCATTCTGCCTTACCTATTGCCCTGCTACAGAATCACAAAGATCTGATACAATAGAAACTATAACCATATTTAGAAAATCAAATCAAGTATACCGATGATTTGACATTTCTGACGTAGAACAGGCAAAATGCAACCAAACAAAAAACTCAGCCTTGGCACAAATTTGGTACCAAAAAAAAAGTCTTATATGAGAGGAAAAGAGGCTCTCTCCTTGTCCAGCATTAGTGCCTTAAAAACACCTGTTTTTATAAACTGGCTTATAAGACTGAAGTAGCTGTGGGATAGCAGTTAGGAGATGAGGTATATAGCACTCTCTAAATGACAGTTCCTGTTTATTGGTTGAAAGATCTGCATAGATTTAATTGTACATGCTTGACCGGGATTGTGAATTTGTTTTAGTTCTCTTTTACTGAAATACTCTTAAAACTGGACATAGGGCAGGGAAAGTTACATATGACTCCCTACCTGAAAGTTCATAAAATTCTTTGGAGAAGTTGAAGTATACTGTAGGAATTTTCTTGCTTATGTGACTCTGAGAGCATCTGCCAATGGGATTCCAAATGGTGTTTGCTAAAATGCAGAGCAATGCATGCTGTGAACAAAGAAAGTGTTTTATACATGTATACCAGTGGGTGGATGAACTGTTTAAAGTCAACAGGAGATGATAAGAAAGGGTATATATCTGTGCATGCCTACAGTTAATGTTCACAAATACCCTTCTAAGTGTTTCAGGTGAGAGCACTTTAATTTATTTATAAACCTCATGTACTCTGGAATTTTATTAGGCTGCATTCCACTCCCAGGAACAAGTTCCAAAGAGCTCCAGGAGTACAGAAAAACATGAAGGAGACTGCTGTTTTGGATTGACTATAGAGGCTATGAAGTCATGCCACTGAATGTGTAGTGTTACCCTCTGAAAGAGGATACGGTGTCAAGTACAGGAGAGAAGTGTTCGCTTTGCAGTTAGAGGCACAATGAGGTAAAATGTATATGAGAAAAAGGACCCTAGTTGTAAAAACTAGGGTCTGAATAAGAGAGATACAAGTCACGAAAGTCAGGTAGTAAAAATGAGTGTTAAAAACATTAAGTGGCATCTGTGGCCACTTGTAGTATGGAGTAAGCCCAATCCCAGTTAAGAACCTAAATATTCTGGCTGTTGCCTCTCTCACCCGCATGCAGAAATCCACTTAACAATTCGAGGACAAAACATGTAATTTTTCTTGTACCTTCTAGACCTATTAGAAATATAAAGGTAAAAAAAAAAATATATTAACCATCTCCCTTCTGCCACATTTTCATGCTTGAGTTTTTCTGTGAGACAACTGTAACATTTCCATACCTGCATTTAGTTTCTGTATATACAGTCAAATATTCTCAATATACAGTCAAAAGAGCACAATGGTAGAATTCCTTATCCAACAAAGAAAAAATAACTGTTAGTCTTTCTGCTTAGCTCAAATTCTCAGGCCAAAGCATGATTTTCTTTATAATATTTGAAGAGCACTGATGTTTAAAACAACAATCTATAGACCCATACCTACCATTCTTCTGGATCTATTTATCTCAAAATGTCATTCTTCTTTATCTAATTACAAATGTTTCATTCTGAAACGGTCCTTATGCCATTAATAACCACCTGCAAGTCAAAGAACTTGAGTTCAAGAAATCTGGATAGTTAACTCTTGATCAAGGATACCTGCCATTTCAAGAACCCTCTGTAAGAAACCTGGCACTCAGTATGTGGAAAGGCTATTAAAATGTGATAGAGATTTCAGTGGCCCTATAACCACTACATAGAGCAACTGCACTGGAAAGAAGAGGAGTAGACTTTGCCTTTTAAGATTATGTCTGCCTGCAGAATGCTGTCTGGTTTTCGTTTATCACATGTATTAAGTATCCAGAAAATTTGGCAGGATTTATGATAACTTCTCTTGGCATTTCGTGACTTCAAAGTGAATTCACATTAGTTTGTTGTCCATTCTGAATACCTGTCAGTTCTTGGATACAGTTTCATTCTTTTGTAGATACTTGACAGGAGGATGCCTATAATTCATAAGCAAAAGGTACACTAAATAAGGTGAAATGAGTCTCATCTTTTGGAAATGATACGCCCAGCACAGAATTCAGTTCTGCTGCACAGTTCTGTGTTATTACTAAAAACTGGTCTTGAATTTGCTCAGCTGCAAATATATCAGAGATCAATTCATCAGACATCTATTACTGGCAAGGGAGTACAAATCCCGAACTAGGACTTGCACTGAGGAAAGAAGGAAGTGCATCTCCACATCAAGGAATTAACTTGTTGGCAATAGTGACAGAGATCCAAGAAGAGACAGGGACCATTTTCTTTCCTGCATTTTACTTTCTGAATAACAAATTTCCGACAGAAAATTACATAGTACTTTAATTTTAATTAATCATATTACTGTTTTTTCATCAAAAAAACCTAGGATCACAGGGAAGTTGCCTCCAACAATATAATTAATGGAGAGGAAATTGGAAAGGGATCTCAAGAGATTATGTAGTCCAGTATTTGCTTCAAAGTAGGAGAAACGTAATTTCATTGTTCATGGCAGATGTTTGTCTTTCATGTTCAATAAAATGCACGGTGGGACTTATGAGAGAATAACAGAAAGAAATGCTCTTCTCAGACAACGTCTAAGAACTGAACTACATGATGGACTTCACTACAAATTCCTGTCTCTGGAGATAATTATGTACTAAAACATGAATCTCATGTCTTAACACTAATTGTCCTGTCATGCTTCTTTGGTCCTTTCTTTTCCCATTCAAAATTATTCATTACTGAAGATGTGACCCAGTTTCTCCATTTCTCTGCACTTTTCTTAGCAAAGTTTATATCGTATTCACCCCACAGATGGCTACAGAAATTGACAGACAGAAAAAACAATTTAAGTTCAAAGCAGAAGAAGTCACAAGGTCCTATTTTCTGAATCTATTTGTGGAGAGAAGAGGAAGGAAATATTAATTTTATGCAGCTATTGCTACACCCAGCTTGACATCTTGCTTTGTTGTTGGTGTGTTACTACCTCTAGGAAAACTTCACTCACTGTCCACTGTTTTAGGTCTTCTGGTCCTTCTCCCTCGACTTAGAAGATGTAGATTTCCTCCAGTGTCTTCTGCACCTTACATTGTTTAAGTGCTGTAAGTTCATCATTATGCAAAAAAAAAAAAAAAAGCACCATGACTCCTGAAAGCCTTTTGAAGCCTTCTTAAGTTAGCTATGCACATGCAAAGATCTAAAACCAGTTAAAAACTGTGTTGCCTTCAGTCAGAAAGATAATACTCATCAGATCTGTGCTCTCTATAGAATCTAAACAAAAGTTGCACTAGATTCTTCTTCTTCATGGGCAATTATATAAGTCCTTGATTTCTTTTATACATCTGAAAGCCCACAAATATGTTTATGGCTCGCTATCCAAAATGCTGTTCTGTAACAGTCAAACAGCTCACCACATACAAAAAGGTTTACCTCTATTAATAAAACGAGGCATGTCATGATGAGGCTCCCTTATCATATGACCAGACCAACAGAGAACTTGCTAAGCTGTCTTCTTCTTGGAAATACAATACTTCCCATGAACTTTATTTCACTTGTGTTAACATTATTGATGTCAAATAGCTGACAAATGAGCTAATAAGGCACAATTAACTGAGTTCCTTAAAAAATACCAAGAATACCGAAGCAAAGCTAACAATAAATATCTACAAAAACTTAAAATTATATGTTCTGCCTCCCTTTCCTTCAGAAAGAGGGCATGGAAAGAATTGTGCTTAAATGAGGAAAAGTTTTGTGATGTTTGCCTTTGAAATATAAATACTATTTAAATCCTTCAAACAAAAGGTAACTTACTGCATGTTGCACATTTAAAATTATACTATTTGGAGAACTGCTCCTGTTCCCAGTAAGAGTGAAACCTCACTACTTCTCTAGCATTCAGTGAAGCAGTAATAAAACTTTCAATGTGATATATGATGCATGTCCAGCTATCACATTTGTGTTAGCACATCTATAGATAGCATACTATTAGCAGTTTAACACTATTCCAAATTACTGTGAATCTCAATTAAGCTGTTTATTTTCAGTCTGTGACTAAATAATTGATATAGAAGTCAATGGAATCAGCTTAGATTTGATGAGAGCCTGGCCCAAAATTTCTTAGTCTTAGCTATTCTGGTAAAAAATCTGTTCTCACAAATAAATAGACTGAAAAAAAAACCCTTTCATGTCGCTAAATTTAATCAGAAGCATAAATAATGTGCCTTAGCTCCTCAGCCAAAGATGCATCATTAATGACATGACAGATTAAAGACAAAGATATCACAAAATGTTTTTAAATAATCCAGTCTCCTCATATTGACCCAGCATATTTTCTTTCTGTCAATTTTTGTGCAGAGGTAAGTGTGTAATTATTGACGGATCAAGCCAATATTAATTTTAAAAACTCTCTTCCTTTCTGCAGTGCACAGCCTCACAAAATGGTATCAGATCTTCGGAAAATAGGATAAATAAGAGCATACTCAGAGGATGAAAAAATTCTCTTCACAAAATTGTGTAGGAGTAACTGCTTACCTCAGCAAACGTATGTTGCTGGGAGTAGACAAACCAAGAGACCACTTTTCTAAAAGGATTTTTAGCTTGCCTTTCTTTGAATAAATGTGAGTCCCACTGTATCTGTCCATCTGCAGGATAATGCCCAAAGATGATCTGTGCTTGATGTGTAAATGCTAGGTCTGTCATTTGCATGCACAAGTGATATGCAGGGACCCATTTGCACTTACATATGTAGAAGATGACATTTGAAAAACTGGCTTCTAGAATCATTCCTTCTGTGAATGTTATGCAGCCATCTGTACAAAAGTAACAACCAAATACTTTGCCATCAGCAGAGTATTGGCCTTTCAGATATGACTGGTTGAGAAGGGGTTTTTTGTGCAAACTTCATTTCAACAGCAAATTGTTTTTTCAACTAATTTTTAAACACAATGTTGGTTTTCAGCTGAATCCTTTCTACTCTCAACATTGCCAAATTTGATTGATCTGATATATGTTAATGTTCATGCCCTGTGACTTCAGTTTTTTCCACAGCACTATGATCAGAGATTCTTGTAATACATCCTAGCAGCTCAGTGAGAGAAGTGAGAACACTTGAGGGTCTGTAGCTTGTGGTAGGACCTACTACCTCCACAGCATTTGGGGAAAAAAAAACTCCACCAAGTTTCTTTTACTTATTCTTCAGAAAGCATTAAAAAATTCAACACGGAAAAAATTTTGTCTCTAGTCCATCCAGCGAATCTGAAAATCCAGACTTGCCACATAATAGTACACCATTCTTCCAGGTGGGAATTGTCCCAGGACAAAGGTCCTATTCAGAGAAAGTTTTTGTGACAAATTGTCAAAAAGATTTCTTTGTGTTAAGATCAATGTTAAGTCAGCTGCTCAAACCAGGTGCAAACTGGTCAGCACTGTTTTCAATGAAGCCCACTGCCACTTGATCAATGGAGTGGATGAACAAAGTACATAATGAGGTGGGCATGAAGGGCAAGACCTCAGATGATGAGAAGCACATATGGAATCCATGTGTCATGCACTATACAAAATGCTCAGTATGTTAAACCTATCAGGGGCTACACTGTTGAGAAGCTACAGTATGCCCAGCTACAGACATTAAAATACACATGCTGTATGTTAGATTTCATCTGACTCAAATAACCTAAAACCAGGTGATAGCCAATGGGAGAACCCATAAAGGAGTAATGAAAACAAGCGTGTGGCAATTTTCCAAAATCTGCTGAAATAGCATACATGCCAGGACATGTGTTCTGCCTTCACATATTGTGCCAGAGAAGTTAATTAAAAAACTGGAAGTAACTTGTATTCATTATATTACTCTATGTAAGTACTCTTTCTATGTCATCCTTCCTCACTGTTTTATATGAGACCAAAATCATGTGTGCACATGTATATACAGATCAGAGACACGGATGGGATATTTTCAATGAAGTCTTACAATCTTTTGCTGGGAAAAAGAAAAGGCTTTTGTGTTTTCTCTATATATTTAGAAACAATTTGGCTCTCAGCTGTAAATACTGCTATCTATTGAACCAACCAGAATTTTACCCATGAATCAGAAAAAAAACCTCCACACAACATCAACCTATTCAACCTCAGGAAATGTTCCTGAAGGCTGATAGCTTTCAGAGAGAAATGTTGCATTGGACCTTACTTGCAAAACCTCTATGGTGAGCCAATGTTCTCTTGGGAGAACAATGTCTATTCTCCCTTTAAGAGCAGATATCTGAAATTTGCCAGTTTTTCTCCCTTCTTTCCTTTACACCTTGCCTAGTTCTTTACAAAGAACAATGGAGCAATCTTTCTATTAGTGATAAAGGACACCAGATAGATGACAGCTTCTGTGAACTATATGTTTCAAATCATTCCCTACTCTTCAGGCTGGCATCCATTTCCATAGAAACAGAGATGGAAGAGGACCATTACCATCAATGAGTCAAATTAAACCACTACTGGTCAGATTTTATCATTGAAAAAAAAAAGGTTGAATTAGCAAAAAGGGGAGTTTTAAAATTACCTCTAAAAAAGTCTTTTAATTCTCTTAATTTTATTCTTCTGCTCTTGTCACACTGGGTCTTTGTGGAATGTGGTCACAAATCATTCAGAGCCAGCAGGGAAGCAGAGGAGGAGGAGAACTCCAGATCACATGCAACAGCTGGAAGTAAAAAGCAAAACAAAACGCAGATGAAACTTTGGAGTTCTAAAGCCCCCAAAATTAAAATACTAATTTAAAATTGCTTTTTTTTTTTTTTGAACAGTGACTTTTTAATACCTTATTTTTTTGAAAAACAAATTCTCAAGTCCTTTTAACAACTTCAAAGTGACTCTTCAGGAATTCACTTTTCTTGGAGAGTAGCAGCTATCTAGGTCACCAGGATATTTAGTTACTAATCATATATTCTGTGGTATCTTGTTTTACCTGTGCAGACTACTCCCAAAGACATGAAATAAGGAAGTCCAAAGTATCTTTTGCTATGTAATTGCAAAATGCTGAGCTGTAAGCACGCTAGACTTAAGGTCTCTTGGAATTAGTGTTTAACAGCATGGTACAGATACTGAACCTCGCATTTCTTTTATTGTGGTGAAGCTCCTTTTCCATTAATGACATTGGTCCAGCTTTCTAAGCATGAGATGCTTCCTTTGTGGGAAATCAAGGCAATCAAAACCAGTTTTTCAGTGGCTGCTTTCAAGCCTAAGTGTGCATGTGCTGTGCTTTATTCGCACTTTACATGAACCACAATATTCAACTGTAATTTTTTGCTCTTTTGTCTTTATGTGTATTTCAGCTGAACATCTATCTGCCTGTTCTTCCTAGAGTTCATACCCACTGCACAAGGCTTTAAAGGCATCATCTAGGAGTCTGTGCTGCAAAATCATCCTTCTATTTGAAGACAGAAGAGCAGCATTTCTTCACAGCAGTTTGGATGCCTAGCGCTCAGTAGCTTCTTCTCTCTTTGGATGAGTTTCACTCCCCTCACAGATGGTTAAAGGATGAAAATTACATGCTTAGTATTTTTTTTCAGGAATTCTGCCTGATTTCTACAGTGCATTGATATAAAGGTCAAATTCCATCAGCTTCTGCCAGAGAATTCTCTGAATTTTGTTCTTTTCTTTCCAGAACACCCAATTAAGCAGTACACTTGCCTTAAAAATGTTTTATCTTTTGGGGGTTTTGTTAATTTATTTTCTTCCAAAAGAAATGTTACCTTTGTAAGCCTTTTGTTGATTTCTTTATTTAGCTCCATTATTTCAGCATTTAGTCTTCAGCAATGGGTTGAGTCCTTTCTTTCATTCTCCAAAGCTCTCAGGAGCGAAAAAGAACATCATGTTCCTGTGGACTGCCCAGGACACATGCTACACAACTGTGCCAAATTTGCAGCTGACCAATTGGCCTATGCTGCAAGAAGAGTCATTTTCAAAATTTACAATCGTTTATTTTAATGCGTGCCAGATAGGCCGATTCACTGTGAGAATTCTTTGATTTTATTGACGCTTAGAGACTCATCCAGTTCCCAGTGAAGTCAATGGGTGTCCTTCCAGTCCCTATAGCAGGACTTGGATGAATGTCTAAGGAGGCAGAACTGTTTCCTGTCACCTATTTTGCTCACTGAGACATACAAAAGATCACCAACCCTCATTTTGTACCATCTTATAATGGCATTTATCCTGGAATTTGAGAGAATTGCATGACCTCTAAAGGTAGCTAGCAAATCAAAGGGGGCAACTGATTTAAACTAACAAATTCCCCAATGATAAGATTGTCTTAGAAAGAATAAAAATGGCATTATTTTATTTGGGTTTTTTCCCAAAAATAACATCCCTTTTGGAGTCCTAAGCCCTGCTGAACTGAATATGGTGGCTTGTCTGGGTAAAGGAAGTGCACGAACAAGGAAATGTTAGGCATCTAATCTAAAATACAATGATGTGATTTCACTAGCAGAGTTTTTAAAAGAGTGGAAGCAGGCATAACTCAACCATAAAATGTTTTGATTAGCATTTTATGTCTGAAACTATTTCAGACTGAATATTTCAGTTTACAGTGCATATAAACAGACTTATGAAAACTAGAATTAACAGAGATGAAATCATAATCTGGAAGACTCCAAATCCAGATGACATTTGAGTCTGAAGCCAATAATAGCATCTCCTCTGCAGTGTAAAATCAACAGGGCAGCAGCAATGTTCAGACACTTACTTGTAGGTTAGTTTACAAGCATAAAAAGCATGTGTACTCTACATGCTCTGATGCCATTTTCTGGTGCACGCAAAAAGAAAGAACAACTGGACTGTTCAGGGCTTTTTTGCACCAATCTAGAAAGTTATTGGAATAAGACTCCTGAAAATAAGAAGAGAGAAAGTTGCCTATTGTAAGCACAAAGGTATGCGACTTGTCAGAAGTGCATCTAAATTATTGTGACATACCAAGAAAAGTGTTTAGCGGGGATGTCTAGAGGAATGTAAATGCTACCCTTTGTAGAAGAGTGGGAGAACCACTTACAGTGTTATTACTCAAGGCACTTGAGAATAGCTATATGCAACAATATTGGTATGGAGAGCATCAACTAAAAATATAATGGGGCATTACCGTCCCCACTTTCACTACAATCTAACATAATTGAAAGTGCATTGTTTGAAAAAGGTACAAAACATTTTTCTACATTTCTGTAAAAGAAGTGAAATTTTATGAAATCAGTAAAGGGAAACACTAAATTTAAAGCCAAACAATTATAGAAGTAGTCATGTTAGACTGCAAGAAGAAAGGAAGAACAGACTTTCCTCCAAAAAAACAAGAAAGGGAAGAACAAAAATCTGTGCCACTGCAAATGCTAGAATTTGACAGTTTTATTACTAAAATGGTTTTAATTTCCAGTTATATTATTTTCCAAAGAGAAAACAAAGTCAGTCATAGAGAGCTGACAAGATCATGTGTGACAGATTGACTCTGGCTGGATGTCAGGTGCCACTGTATCACTCCTCTCTGGACAGAGGAGAGAAAACATAACAAAAGGCTCACGAGGTAAGAACTGGGAAAGATCACGAACAGATTACTGTCATAGGCAAAACAGGCTTGATTTGGGGATATTAACTGAATTTATTACCAATCAAAATCACAGCAGAATAATGAGAAGTAAAATAAATCTTAAAAACACCTTTCCCCCACCCTTTCCTCCTTCCTGGGATCTACCTCCTTCCTGGGATCTGCCACCTCCCCTCCAGTGGTGCAGGGAGATGGAGAATGGAGGTTATGATCAGTTCATCACAGGTTGTTTCTGATGCATCTCAGAGAGAGGAGTCCTTCCCCTGCTCCTGCACAGGACCCCTCCACAGGAGACAGTTCTCCACAAACTTCTCCAGTGTGAGTTGTTCCCATGGGCTGCAGGTCTTCATGAGGGTGCAGTCCTTCAAGAACTGCCTGCTCCAGTGCTGGTGCCCCACAGATCCACAGCTCCTACCAGCAAACCTGCTGCTGCATGGGCTCCTCTATCCACAGGTCCTGCCAGGAGCCTATTCCAGCACAGGCTTCCCACAAGCTCACAGCCTTCTTTTGGGCATCCACCTGCTCCAGCATGGGTCTCGTCCAGGGGCTGCAGGTGGATCTCTGCATCCCCAGAGACCTCCATGGGCTGCAGGGGCACAGCTGCCTCACTGTGGTCTGCACCAGGGGCTGCAGGGGAACCTCAGCTCTGGTGCCTAGAGCACCTGCTGTCCCTCCTTCACCAACCCTGGTGTCTGCAGGGCTGTTCCGCTCACATATTCTCACTCTGCTCTTCTCTGAGCCCAATTACATCTGCACAATAATTTATTTTTTGCTTCTTAAGTATGATATCACATCGAGGTGCTCTTGCCACACCTCGAGTAGAAGAAGACAGCTCTATTGAGAAGGACCAAGAAATTACTTTTCATGAGTCACTGTGTCTGGGGATCTACAAAGTCTGGATTTTGTCACCATATGAGGGATGCAAAGATATGAAAAGAATGGAAATCTGCCTCAGCTACTGGAGGTAGTGCAGCGGCTAGATAAGATAGCCCTCATCACTTATTCATACTACATCATCATTAAGAAGATTTGAGTGGATGGAAGTTTTGCAATCCTAGGTGCTATGTAAGCACAAAGAAAGGTATCCTCTTCTTGGGGCAGGAATTGTAAGGTAAAATGAGTGCCTTGAGGATGTGGTAATCAGTGAGGTGAAAAAGAAGAACAGAGAGACAGCAGCTAGAGCACACACCAAAGAAAGATGCTGAAAACAGGTTTTAAGTCACTGTTTCTGCCTAAGACAATAACAACCACTTTTCTTAGACTTAGTCCATGGGCTTAGCAACACATTTAGTCATTTCAGTTCTTGTCTGAACAAAAGAGTGGCTTGTACAGAAGAAGATCATGAATATGGCAGAGTGTGAAAATTACGTAGGTAGTATGGGTGAGCATGCATGTGTATAAAGGGCAAGTCACATCGTCTTTCTTGGGTCTTGCTAGGAAGATTTCTTTACTATTCCCTGCATTTCTTTACTGACCACTATAACATCAACAATAGTACCAAAAGACTTTGTGGGGCAGTGCTTTAAATTCATTATCCTCTGTATGGTGTGATTCACTGAGCAAGATAGGTAGTAGATCCAGTATCAATAACCTTTAATTATTTCTTGGAAGTACACATGTGGAAGAGTGTTTCTAGACTACACATCTGACAAACAGAGCTGAGACTGCTGGAGCTGACCAGGGCTTCATTCTTTATTCTGCTTACCAGCTATACTGATGAAAAGGGAGGCTGCATAAAAATATACTTAGGGCATTGCACCAGGCAGTGCTGGTGGTGAGGGCAGAACACTGATTTGCCCCTGCAATCACCAGATCTGATTTTTCAATCACACTGGTGAACTTTAAATGGAAGCATGAACCTAAGAGTAGGACACAGGGAAATGGCCCCAGAATATGAAAAGACAACCATCTACTCCTAATTAAAGTAGCAATGATGCTTATGTTGATCATTAAACCACCTTTTTGAGAATGTTTATTAAAAATGAGCCAAATTGCTCTTTTATCTTCTTTGTAACAATGGACTTTTGTGTCCTATAGGAGAAGCAATTTATGTTCAATTAATAAATGAATGGTTTAGGTCTGAAATAATACTCTGTTTCATATAGGCTAACAATTTGCTCAGAAAGTTCTTGATAAGGATCTTAGATACAGAAGAGGAAATTGTTACTAGATCCTTGTTCAATTATTTTTACTTTCAACACTGCCTCAATAATATGCACAGACTGCCCACTGAAGAATTCCAACTTTCCTTCTCAGAGATAAGCATACCAACAGCCAAGACGTTCTCATAAAAGATTAAAATTCCTTCCCATATCAACAACAAATTAGTCATTCATTTTCACATTCTTGCACACTGGAATCAGAAAAATATAAATTATTAACTATTGTTACACTCCATTTACAAGAGCAACTATTTTAGTTAATTGCTTATTTGAGCATGGCTTATAAACAAACGAGAAAATGCACTGTAAATTTTAGCACTCAAGTATATAAAGTGGATTCTACCAGAAACAATGTTAGCACTTAGCAGGGAGATTTGGGGAATAATTCTTCATAGAAATAACTCTTAATACAAAAAAGATTTGCTGAAGACTTCATTTTCCTACACAGTAGCACAAAAATGGATCAAAGTGTTTAGGATACTATTTCTGTGGCATGTAGTGCTTGTAACCAAGTCTGTATTTTCTTACCTCCTATAGTGGAGTGTACTTTTATCAGTAGATACAGGAATATGTTTATATGCAGTTATGATTATTTAATAAGTCTGTGTGGTAATTTAATAATAAAATCCAATTAAATCTTGCCTATTAACTAGATGAATAATTATGCCAAGAATATTTAACACTTTAATTCATAACATTCCAGAAAGGGAATCCTTTAAACAGACCTGTCTACATTGTTTTACTATCAATAAACTCAAATACATAAATAAACTAATGGCTTATATAAATATGTGCTTGTTCACCTCAGGTGAGGATCTACAAGTAGGCTTCAATGGGACTCAACACAAGGACATGGGACTATGTGGTTTGATTCCTTTGTGGGACAAGATATGACAATAGTTTTCTAAGTAGTAAAATAACTTTTCACACTGGTAAAGTAGGTCCTGAAATTATAACGACATTAGTGGAATGTATTCCATCCAGAATTATCATGCAAGTTAGAGGACATATGTAAATAAAGAATCAGCCAGCAATTTTCTAGCATGATAGAAGGCTGCACCTGCATCTTAAGAGTTTAGATTTATGAGTTAAAAATTATATTGAAACATTAAAGTCAGAGAATGTTCTTTTTTCTTTCTTATATATTAAACAAGGTCCTATGGACTGAATTAGTGATCCATCACAGTACCCCACCAGGATCTTGTTCACCTCTTCTGCAGATGAGAAGGCTCTAGCACATAAGCTGTAGCCAAGTGAGTCGGACACGATGGACTGCAAGCACAGACCTTTAAGCTTTCTGCTCAGATTATAGAAAAGATAAAGGCTGGTGGGATATCAGGACTGTTGAATTGGTAAAGCCGTAGACCTGAGGCCTAAGTTCTGTGAGTACATATGAGAAGAAGGAATTTGCGCACTTACCGCTGGTCTACCGCTGTAGATCAGGTGCAGGATAAAGTTAATATGCAAAGTGTGAACTCACTGACCAAGTTCAGGCTCTGCAGAATCCTAGCAGGTTTCTCAGCATTGCACTACTCTTCTCCATTGGACCTGTGTATTTCTTGATGCATTACGGAACAGAAGGAACTGCTACTAGCTGGAATCTGACTGCAGGGAAAGCACTGCAGAGTGCAGTGCTCAGGCTCAGCTCTCTGAGAGCTGCCCTGCTCTCTGTAGAGACTCAGGCTTTTCATTATGGAGGTCCTCAGCTTGATCCTAAGCCTGACTGTCCAGTCCTAGCAACAACCCTGAGGGATACCATGCTTCCCTGCCCTGCCACACAGCAACACTGAATCAAGGTCAAGGTGCGCAAGTCAACAGAGGTTTTCATGGAGAATGAAGCCACAACAAGAAGCAGCACTACAACAGTACTAAGCATAGAGGGAGGCACTGGTTGACCTAAGCCCTTTACCTACGTCTCATCATAGACCTCGTCAGAGCGGGCCTTTTTTCGCAATGCCTGTTCAAAGATAAACATAGCTGGAGCTTGGATCCCACTCATACATCTAACCACAGGATATAAACTAACAAAAACGTATATTTCTGTGAAGATAACCCTGCAATAAAGCTACTATAGACGTATCTTTCATCTTATTTGGAAATTGAGAAAAAAAGTTTTTTCTTTTTCTATAAGCACACTGGCCTCAACACCAGCATAAGCTGACTTAACAAGATGTCCTTTGACAGAGACAGCCAGGGCAACAAACTGAATATCTTGCTGTCTTCATGGAAGAAGGGTGAACTCTTTGAGAAATACTGAGGCTTCAGAATTAATACTCCCATTGAAAGGGAAGTCTATCTCAGTCTACCTCCAAAAATTGCCTCCCCTTCTTGGCAAGGCTCACTAAGATTCCATGGAGTGGCCATAAACATGAAATTAGCACTGTGAGGAAAACAAGGTCACCAGGCTGAGTGAAATTACTTCATTCCCATTTTAGTTTTTACATTAATGTATGGGACTTGGATACATAGATGAGGTTTCTATTCAGCCTGTCCCTGTTTCTACTACAAGTAGTGGAAGCAAATTAAGGTTGCATTGTATGAAAGCAGAGAACTGAAACGCGCTTTTAAAAATTCAGAACACATGATACTGTCCAGCTTGAAATAAAGGAGGACTCCGAGCTCACAGAAAAGACTATCTGTAGACTATAAGCTCCTTGACTTTTCTTTTGAATAAGATTTTTTCCAGCTCCCTACTCCATCACTGAAATGCTATTCTAGCATTCTTTGCAACATTTTGTAAACCATTAGCAACAACACATGTGCATACAGAGAGAGAAAAAATACATAGGGGAAACTTTCAGCAATTTGAAACTGAGCTATTTGATGGTTAATTCAACAGGATCCATATTCCCTCAGCTCTCCTGAGTTCAACACTGTAGAGCAGTACTTTGCACACTGTTCACTCAGACCTCCCTCTGTCTCTCTCTCCTCAGAGAAGAAATGGTCTCCAAGGACAACTGCTTGCAACTTTTTTCAGAGATGAATGTACCACACTTGCCCCTGTACCTCAATTTTCCTGTGACCCGTACGAGCCAGAGTTTTGCTCTCCAGTTTCTCCATTTTCTTTCCATTTTGAGATAAAGTTGTGGCTACACTAAGGCATATAATTTGAGCAAGGCACAGGCTCGCCCAGATCGGAATTTCTCTGTGTGGCACTTTAGTTGTGAATATATTAAGGCATCTGTGCTGAGTGAGCACTGTGAGAAGACAACCTTGCAGAGATACTGGCCCTCCTTGGACCACCATTTTCTACTTCCTGGCCTTCAGAAAAAATGTAGACTGTAACCCTCAGGTGCTGCAGCTCGATCTGAGACAGGAGATTTCTTCCCACAGTCCAGGCCCTCGTCAGTAATTCAGTTCAGTCTCATACAAGAATAGCCACAGTTTCAGAACATGTCACACTGTTTTAATAGCACTTCCTCTCATCAGCTTCCAAGAAAATGTTTTGCTGTAGCAGCAATTCTTCTGTCCTCTGTTTAACCATGATGTTTCCTACGGTGTACCTCACTATATCACTCTGTTCCCACAGCCTATACATCTTGCATTGTTTTTCCTAAACTCAAGCCATCAGCATTTTCTGCTTCTTTTAAGACTTTCATTCTAGAAGGACTCACAAATGTCAGGAGTTCTTTTTTTCTGTGTCACATTTTATGTTGGATACTGTCTCAATCCACTTCTGTACCGAGTTCAGCTAGTTCTTACACCTTCAAGGCTATCACAAGATCTCTCTGAGATCTGACTTACGATATGACACAGCTGATGAACTACAAGTTCCCAAAATTGCTTTACTTTAGAAAGCTACATTTAAAAAAACAGGCCAGAGAGCAGTCCTGTCTCTTAAGAGGCTGGTGACCCTACCATAAGCCCCAGTTGCATCACATCAAGGGAGTACTTTTCAGCAGAAAGTTGCATGAATAAATTGCCCTTTGTAACATAGTTTCTGCTTTAGGCAGCTGGCACACTTAAACAAGGATGGTGAGAGTGACAACATAACTCACTGTCATCATGATTTGCAGGGGATTATGGTATCTTTGCACCAGACACTGATTTTTGTTTGCCTATCTAAACCTATCCTAGTTCAAAACCAACCAACAAATAAATCAAACTCACCCCCTACACAGTAACAAATACTGCTTGAGACTACATGGCTCTGTTCAAAGTACATCTTCCTGTCTTGTGAAGGTTATTGAGAGGTGTTGCTTTTCCAAAATGCATTCTGCTTCCAAAGTCACAGATAAGTGAAATACTTGTTCTCATATGAAACATGCAACAATGGTGTACAAATTGGTGGGTAATGGGTAGGCACTGCCATCCTTATCTTTGAATTCCCATTCTTTTTCTTAGACCCAAACCCTTACTTTGAAACTGTGGTTTGCTCTCCCTCCCCCAAGGCTCCCCTCTGCTTTTCTTTGTGGCTTAACAGATAAAGCTAGAACACGAGGAGGTTTCCACTCTCACTGCATGTAAAAACATTAAATAATTCTGTTATTCTGACGCTTGCTGATAGTATGAGAATGACAACTGAACACCAAGGATAGCATTTACTTTTTCTGCTAGTAACTGAGGGCTTGTCTGGTTGGGTTTTTCAGTTTAGTAAATTCCCAATGCAATTGTCTTGATATGAACCTTTTAAAAAATTATTCTTTTCCCTATTTTTTTTCAAAGAAAGTACAATTTAAACACCTATTCAGTTTATATTGAAATATATTAGCTCACATGCATTTGTCAAATGCTATTTTTATCTCATTAAAAAGGTTTCCTAGTAGTAAATACCAAATAAATATTCTTCTAGAAATGTTACATATAATATATTCACTCTACTACATTCCAATTCAAAGTGAAAGAAATTAAAATTTCATAGAATCACTGAGTTACAGAATAATTTAGGTTGTAAAGGACCACTGGAGGCTATTCAGTCCATTCTTTATAATTTGCTCCAAACATGGCTAGCTTCAAATTCAGATCATGTAAACAGAAAAAGGTTCCAAACACTAATTTTTTTTATAATTGCTTATTTTACAGTGACATTCATTTAATAGCCTTGTAACATTTTTACAGTAAGACTTATCTTTTTTTAGTACAGCAACTATGCTGTTGCCATAAAATGACACAAACGCCCTACTCAGAAGACAGGCACAAAAAATGATCAGTTATATGTGCATAAGTGTTGATTGGTATGCACGTGCACTAAGGAGACCCATGATGAACCATCCTGTCCGATAGTTGAAAGGTGGGACTGAAAATCTTCTGTTTGCTGTTCCTTTGGAAGGGGAGTAGGTAGGGATAATAAAGGCAATTTGCTGCCATGCATTTTCCTACAAAAAATGAAAGGCTAATATTCACAGCCTTCTCAGCTAACTGAGATTCAAGGAAGCCTGACTTTCTAAGGTGCAGCTCACAGCTCCTGTATTATCATTCTGAGCTTGCTCGAATGACAGCTGTCATGTTGTGTGATAATATTTGCAATAAAAAGGTTGAAATTTTGGGGCTCCACCCTTAGTTAGCAGTAGAATGCATTGATACATCTAATTAATCATATCGCAAATTTCTCTCAAAATTTAAAAAAATGATAGCTCTGACCCATCAGTTTTAACACCAATAAATAATTTATTTATTTCAATAAATAAAACAAAACAAACAAACCAACCAAAGAAACAAACAAACAAACTACTTTCCTATTCCAGGCAGCAAGAGGATACTAACTACACTTTTCTTCTGGCCCTGAACTCCTACTAGCTTCACAGGATGAGCCCTAATTTTGTATTTGCTTCCTAGTACTGTACTTGCTGGATATGTCACTTTAGATGCATTTTATGTAGGAGCAACAGCACATGTTCCTGCCTGGCAGAATCTGGATTATTCATGTCCATATTGCAGTGAGTTTCACAGGCTCTACAAAAACACATATAAATTGGCAAGCTTTCTGACACTTGGTCTTGCATCTTATCCACTTTGCAAGAGAAGGGAGTGTACCACCTATCAAATATCCATACTGAGACATACTGTGATGAGTGACTCCTTTGAATAATTGATTTAAGGGTCCAGGATATCTCAGACAATCGGTAATGGTAAGTGACATCTTCCACCCTGATGTTATTGGAAGAAACTACACAACTCTTTCTCTGTAAAAACTGATATAAAATGAGTTAAGCTTCATCCATGTCTGAGTGCATTTCTGCAGAATGAAAATTTCCCTGTGATCAGTGTCAATACCGAAAACTACAAACGGCATCTTTAGGAAAACAGTCTTAATAGAAAATGCAGCTACAAATGGCCCTGGGTATTTAGATACAGTATTACACATGGAGGTCTTACTATTCCTAGCAGTCTTACTCAGTCAGAGCTGAAATGCCAGTATAGATGTCGGTGCAAAAATGATACCGTGCCTGAGAAAACTCCTAAAATTTCTGTTCACTCTGCATCACTTGTCTACACAGAAGACATGAGTTTTACACGGCTGTCAAACCTGACTTTTCTATCATTTAGCATACAAGCACTGAAAGAGCAGAGGAGGAATTACTCATATATTTCATAAAAAGCAGAATCCTTGTTTATGTAATTTTATATGGTTGAAAGATAAACACAGATGTTGCATTTGCAGATATTATATTTATAACATTATTTCATCAATTGTTCTGTGCTTCAGACATGGAAAAACATTGTATATTTATATTTCTTAATTCTTATGGATTTTAAAAGATTTCTTGACAAAATGTATATTTTCATACATTTAGTCAAACATACGAGCCTAAAGAAAAAAAATAAATAAAATATTATCAACTTTCAGATAACTAAGAGTAGTTTGGAGTTTTTTTTAAGCAAAATATTTTGAAGACTTTTCATGAAAACAAAGTATTTTCCAGATGTGATTAGCACACAAAAATCTTATTTTCCACTACTTTTATGTTCTAAAAATGTGATTCAAAGCAGACTGGAGAAACTCCTTGCTAAAAGATCATATTGCAGAAGCAAGGCCCTATGTTTTTTTTACAGCTGCTGTTGTCTGGCTTCAGATATCAGGTGTGAGCAGGGGAGAGATTTTTTATGCCACTTCAATTCTCATGGGAAAATTTATTTAAAAGAAAGTATAACTTCTCAGGGTTTGTGCCTCCTTCTGATAATCTGTATATATGCCCACTTACAGAACCACAGAAGGCCTCCAGTGGCCACCTATTCCATCTCTTTGGCTGGAATTTGGAGTCAGGACAACCGGTGTCTCTGCCAGACAGATGTTTGACTATCTTCCTAAAAACATTTAATGATGGAGATTCCACCACCTCCTCAGGCCACTTGTCCCCTGAAGAATGCAAAGCAGCCTTAGATGTCAGCTGTGACATGAACATAAACTGGAAATGTCTGTGAAGGCAGATTTGTCCAACTAGCTGAGATATCAACATTTATTGCTGATGTCAGAGTTTTGGCCAGATAGAAACTATTCTATCCTTCCCACAGAACTGAAATAAATGCAAATCAAATCATGTTGTGATGCCCAGCATGACTGGCATGCTGCTAATCAGCTTCCTTCCAGTTTTAAAATGAAAGTTGTCAGGCTTACTTCTCTGATTCGTAATGAGATACCAAATTTTGCTTCTTTCTTTCCTGAATTTCTCTGTCTTATTTTTAGCTCATTCTTTTCCTTTACATGCTAGAAAGCTTTTAAGCAGTGAAGGAACTTGCTTTTCGTCCTATTGTTTTGACTTCTAAAACACACTTAAAGCTACATTTCTGAACAGCAATGTTTCTTTGTCCTGGCTATGACAGGAAAACATCACCATTCACAGTCTTTGATGCTCGTCCTTCTTGTGATCCATTGTATTTATTTTGCATTTAATTCATGTCTACAATAACTATGGATAGTTTTTCCTGTTGTTTTCCTGACTCCTCATTCCTTTGGGAATTTTACATGAATCATTTAGCAATGTGTGCTAGTAGAACGGTATAACTACATAGTATGTAATCATTTTCATCTTTGGGAGTAAAAAAAGATGTATGCATTGATTCTCTTCCAATTTCTTCCCTCAAATCAGCTGGCTGAAAACCCCACTGCTGCAGGATGGTATGATATTATGTCACAAATCACAGGACTCTCTTCTGAACCTAGTAAATTACGTATGCCATTAGCATTCATCACGCCTAAGGTATATTGCAAAAAAACTCCTTTAAAAGTCTCTTTCACCTTTGTCTATGCTATCCCAGGAGATCAGATTAAGCACTGATAAAATCATAGAATTATATAGATTGGAAAAGATCTTCAAGATCATTGATTCCAACTCTGAACTTAACACTGTCCATTAATCTGGTTATCTTACTTCGCAAATGGATGTGCCTTGACATCCTATAAGAAACAGAAGTAAATATTCCTGCTTAAAATGTGCCAGTAAAGGAAAAATATGGAGTTTGTCAGTTGAAGTGGAAGAGATCCTATACTCTGGAAACTCTGCTTTCCCCACAAATCCTCTGATAAGTGCATTTTTTCCTCTCAGTTTCCATACTTCAAAATTTCCTTTCTAAGATCTAGCTGAACTTTTTTCCTAGAGGAAAGGGAGCTTCCAGGGTAGATCGTCTTCAGTGCTGCATAACCTTTACCACAGAAAGCTTACACAGACATAAGATGCAAAGGCTCAAATCATCCAACTGCTACTAGTACTGAAAAAAAGACACGCTCACTTTTTTATTGCATTCTCCTAAGCAGCTCCTAGCAGAAATGCTCAAAAGGTCTCCTGACAGATGGAGACTACAGTTGTCTTAGCAAAAACGTGTGTATGGCTTGTACCTTGATAATCCTACCCTCTTACCCATATTTTACCCTTCTGTCTTCTGCTTTCCACTGACTGTTGCCTTGAAAATCCCTCCTGTTTACATGCTGCCTCAATAACTTAACCTTTCAATTTGTCAAGAATATCCTTCTCAACAAACCTAGAACTAATCAAACACATCTACGTGCATTAAAGCCCACTGTAAACTTAATATGCAAAAGCTTTATGGAGTCCTTACGACGCTCTGAAAAGCATCTGATAGAAGAAGGAACACGGTTTTCAACTTGTGAATTCTCCTTTTTGTCTCCTGGGGTACTGCTGTGCAACATTCCTAGAGCAAACCTTGTTGTATAACTTTCACCTACCGAGATTAAACATAGGAAATTACTCCTAGAGACATTGGAATAGTGCTGGGATCTATGAGAGAAAAGGTGTGAAAAAGCTGGAGTGACCTCGAGACTGAAGTCACAACAGGCATGACAGCAAAGCCAGCAAGGAGAGCATCAAAATTATGCGCTGCTATTGCCTACTTTCCCTCTTTTGGGTCCCTTTCTTTCCTTAATTGACAGAGAAAGCAGCAGGTGAGACGCTCAAGGTGAAATCAAAAGTCAAGTTCAGGGAAGAAAACTTGTAAGAAAGCAGAGACTCAGATGTCCGGCTACTGCAGAGGGGAAGCAAGAAGGAGGTCCTGGAACTTCCTCTGAAGACTTTTCCCTCCACTGACGGATACCATGCCAGCAGAGAGGGAGCACAAACATTGACTCTAGCCTTGCATTTCACCTGTGGGACAAGTCTAGTCTCACCAGCTGGGAAACACTACTTGAGAGGTTTTTAGTTCCCCTAAATACCCATTGTTAGACCAGTGCCCAGGACTGGCATTCCAACCAGCCAGTCTGTCTAATCCCCTCCAAAATCCATGCTGTTTTTGCCTTCAGCAATAGCAAATGCCAGAGACAGCAGTCTGGACAGAAGAAATGGAACATTCTTTCTTAATTCTGCTTCTGCCTGCATTTTTTTTCAATCCCACAAAAAAACCCCAAAAAATCCCTGTATGAGACAAGAGCTACCATTTCCCTCAAAAATTTTACTGTTCATTGTTTAAATTATAGCAATGCTTTTGCTTGCATACAAACAGCGGTCTCTATTCCAAAAGGAGTGCTAATTTTAAAAGTCATTCTGTGTCTTTAGGTTGCCAGATAGACTACTGAAGGCATTTTTACCATCTTCCAGGGTCTGGGTCCTGGACCTTCAAGGATGCAGTCTTGCAGTACTCTTTCACACCCCTATGGGGTCAGATCCACATTGTCACCCTATAGGCCTCAGGAGCTGTCATTTTCTCCCACCTGCAGTCCTGAAGCAAACTGTATCTTAATGAATCAATGCAAAAATCATTAATGGGTGTCAGAAAACATCCTTCTAGTCACTCTTGGAAGCCTGAAAAATTACAAACACGATGGGGAAACAAGTAAAATCCTCTGCAAAGAATAAGAGGCCAGTGAAGAGCATCTTTTAAAGGAATTGTAACTAATAATTGATTCCCACATTTACCCCAGACTCAGTAGAATAAAAATTTTTGGTTTAGAACATTTTTCCAGATAAATACCTCCAAAAGTTTACGGATTCTAAAACTTAATGTATTGTACCTGACAGAAGCTTGTAGTAAAACTGGTCCACTCTTTCATTCTGTTGTTCATGATCAGACCATAAGATAATCCACTGTTTCAGAATGTCAAATTAAAACAAGACAGACTCTTCCCTCCTGCCCAGACAATACATACTCTTCTTCAGATTATTAAAGTTCAGACTGTCTTACTTTACCAGACATACAGTTTCTTACAAGGTATTTCAAGGTCTGATCTTTGCACTCTGCCTGCAGCAAACACTTCGGATGTTCTGTGTTATCTCTCTTTTGGCTGCTTTTAAGCGGGTCAACCCCTCTACTTGTGTTCACACCATAGGTCCCCATGAACCTTTACCTTCTTGCACGGCTGCTCTTGCATTCCTTCCCTGCCACCCTAGATGTGTTTTATCTTCGCTTAGATAACTTCATCTTCTTTCACAGTGACAGTCGCGGTAACACTTGTACACATACTTAGTATCCAAACAGAGATCTGTCCCAACGCAGTAGATACATCTGCAGCACGACTGTCTTGCTGCAACCTTGTGGTGTGCCACACCCTCGTGTTGTCAGATCCACTGAAGGTGGTGTTCTCCTTGTAGCAGGGAATATGCAAGTTTATTCTGCATGGCACAGAGCCTTTCAAACTTGGACACTGGTAATCAATGGTATCAACTGGCGGTCTCTGTTGCTGCAGACAGCTGCAACCTCCACCCAGGCCGAGGCTGAGGGGCCTGTGGCCCGCGGCTCCCAGTGGATGGCATTGGGCTGACAGGGCCATAGGGAGGAGTGTGGCCACTGTCCGCCGCTGCCAGGCGGCCCCGGGCGAGCAGTCCCGCAGCGGGAGCCTCGGGCAGTCCATCGAGTGAGGACAGCCGGCTGTACGGCACGGCCCTGCTCCACACACAGACGGACACCCACGGCCCACGGTGGCTGGTTTTGTTCTGGACTCCACCAACTTCACACTTCAGCAACGTGACACACCACATTAATATGGGGGAGTAGGAAGGAAAAGAGAGGAGAAAAATCCCCAGCAAGGAACTAGACAGAAGCACGTGTTCCTCTCTCTGCCGCTCCCTGGCCTGGTCTGGCCTCCCCGGGCTGACGCGGCGCCCGAGGCCCGCAGGCACCGCTG
>VZTF01009807.1:50829-76961 GCA_013397755.1 Cnemophilus loriae | reverse complement strand
AGAGCGGCTGCTCTGCGGCGGGGACTGCATGTCGATGCAGGGCTCCGGAGTGGTTAACCTGCTGGTCTCTTCAACGGGACGGAAGTTCAGACTGTACTGCTTTCCTGAGTTTTTAAATTATCATTATTAACTTAATTATTCTACCTAAGTGGTCTTGATGCTCACCTGCCTTCGTCCGTAGTTTTCAGCCTTTAAAAGGTCTTTGAGATGTTTCAGAGTGGGATGTGCTGTACAGTGCTCACAGTACTTATTCAATGTGTATGTATTTGGACTCGTTCAAAGTCTTGTAATAGAATCTCCACAGATTTAAAATATTTTTTTCAGATTGAAAGCGGTATAAAGGTATTACCTCGTGATACATCACAGACCTCACTTTCTTGCAGAAAATAGTGTTCTAATGTGATACTTAACTTGGTCGTCTCCACTTGGAGAGTGTACTTCAGAGAAAGCTGCAGTTTGAGTCACAGGTGTGTAGACACCTAGTGGGGAGAAGAGTCGGTCTCCAAGCAAATTTCCCCGCTCACCCCTCCATTCTCATTATTTTAGTGTCTCCCCGTATATGTTAGTCAGCTCTTCTATCTACTAAGCTCATCCTGCAGTGGAAGGGAAGCTTGTGTTAGGAACTGTTTCTCTAGGGATTTTTGGAATTAGTATTAGAGAGACTGCAGTACAAGGAGGTATGGTTATTAAATTTGTTAATATAAAGGTGAAGAAAACCTTTGCATCTTGTATTAGGGATGCTGTACCAGTAACCAGCACACCCCTCTGGTATCGCTGTGCATGCATATGCAGTGTAGAAGTTTGTATTCTCTGGCACCAAAGGAATGATAGCTCGTGTGGGAGGAAACACTTGGGTACCAGTGAAGTGGGAGCCAGATGTCATTTCTAACAGGGGAAGGGGAGGGTGAAGGGGAAGATTTCATGTTGCCTTCCTTTTCCACCTAAATTTGTAGGAATGTCTTGAGTTTTTCTGTTGAATTTTAAATTTTATCACTGCTGAAATGCCTAACATAAGCCATTCTGCTGAGAGACTAGAATTCTGCCTCAACTCAGGAATCTTTTAGTGGGATAAAGCTCTTAGGCAGTAAATAAAAAACAAATGAACGTTGATTCTCTTACAATACTTCTTCCTCCTTTTCCATTTGACCAGCCAAATGGAAATCCAGTAATACAGCATCTCAAATATAACAGTGTTTCTTCCCTGAAGTGTTTGGTTTGGTTGTTTTAATCTGTTTAAGATGGTGTCCAAGCTATTTATTTTAGGACCAGTCAACTTAAGTCAGTTTGGGTCAAAATGCCTGAGTGTAGAGGCCGTGCAACTTCAGTTGGAGTAAAGGGAATTTTTTATACAAGATTTTACCAGAGCACTCTAAGAGGGCTTTTTGGATACATTATGGTGTTACTGAGCAGGTGTGGAAAACTGGTGTTTGTCCCTGTGTTAGGTCTATCTGCAAGGTTTTTGAACTCTGAGTTTTAGTTCATCCCTAAACCTGACACATAGTAACAATAGAAAAAGGCATAAATCCATGAAGTGCAGAATGGCTGACTCACAGGAGTGTCTCCAGGTACATGAACCATAGATCAGGAGGTCAGATGTTGGGGACTCTGTACTGAGGGTGGTGCTGATAAGTGAGTATGAACAGGTACTGCAGCTCTGAGCCCCAGGGAAACTGGATCTAAAGAAACTTTGCTACCATAACTTCATTGAATTTTTCTAATCTGATGCATGTTTCGAGTTTTTAAAACATGCTTTAAAATCGTTGTAAGAAGTTTTTATGTTACTACAACATTTCCAGTTCTGTATTTTCAGAAAATGCATGAGACACAAGTACTCATTTTAAATATATGGCCATAAAGTCTCTATGATACATTTGATAATAAAAGATCAGAGGAGTAGGTCAAGTCAGTTGAATTATGCAGTGTCTAGAAGACTTTGCTGACTGCCAAAATGCCTATAGGCAGTAGGAGTTAAATAAGTAGTTGTAGCAGAGCACTTGTTGAACCTTCCTTAAAAGAAAATAAGTATTTCAGAGTATTTAAACTAGTCAAAGTGGTAATTTTCTAGCAGGCTTTGCCGTGTGCATAGTTGGTTTTGATTAGAAACATTTGTATTAATCCAACACTTGGATCTAAAGTGTGTAAGTGCATTTTTTTTCTCTTGCTACATGCTTTTGTAAAGGCTTCTCTGCTATTTAGTTGATACTTTGTTACTTGTACTTTTTCCCCAGTTTTTCTCGGTAGACTTTTCTCTGGTAGAAGAGCCAAAATGAAATATCAGTGAAACTATTCATGTTAATTGCAAAGTCTGTGATATTTGGTAGCATCAGGTAGGCAGCATAGTTTGGTTTTTCAGAAGTGGCTGCAGAAATTTCTAATTAAAACTTTGGTGGGAGCCGGGTGCCTAATACATGTGGATAGATTTGCAAGTTGTTAAAATATATACTTGCGTGCAAGCTTTTTGAAATAGGAAGTCTAATTCAGGCTCAGATAATTCTTTCCTACAACAAAAACTGGTTGCAAGGGATGATAAGGAAGTTCTTCAAGAACTTAATAAGATTTTCTTCTGTGTTCTGTCACGAGAGATGTTGTGCAACATGCTGCAGGGACCTGATGGACTGAAGGGGATCCAAATACAAATTAGGGATCAGGTTCATTCACTGGCACAGAAAGCCCATATGCATTCTTATAAACACTTCTTAGTGTTGTCAGTTAGTCATATTTCAAAGGACTTGATGACTGGGACATTAGAAAAAATTATGTGGAAAAGAGCTGTCAGACGTTCCCTGTTCCAGCCCTGTCTACTGGTGTCTCTTTACAGTGTAAAAAGGGAGTGTTTCAACAAAAAAATGAGTTTCCTATATATTGAGTACATAGTACACAGTCAATATTTACCTGTTGGTATTATATAGCTCTCTCAGGTTTTTCATTCAGATGTAGTTTAGGAGTTTCAGTGCAACTTTGAGTAGTTAGCACTTTCTAGTTTCCACTATAGCATTTAAAATTATGATTTGGCTTGTCTTTTTAAGTAGATGGAAATTAGTAACAGTTGAAATAATGTTTAGAAAGCTTTCACTGTTCTATATGTCTTTAAGCAACTGTTTTCTAAATAGATTTGGGTTTTAGTCATATTTTTTCTTTTATTTTATGGTTGGGCAACCTTGAGCCAAAAGTTCAGGCCTGTGTTCTCTTGCCTTTAATGTAATTTAAGTATACACTCTGCTACTTTACTCCTGCTAGAGCTGCTTAGGTGGTCTGGGTGTGCCTCTTTCAGTTGCTGATTGTTTTTCTAGTATTATACCATTAACACATTAAAAAACATCTGGAAGATGGGGGTGCAGTAAAGCCCCTCTTTAAAAAGGAAAAAGGGGCAATATGGTAGTCATTAAGAAAAAGCTCTTTTGGGTCTTTGGTTCTTCTACAGATTATGAAAAGACATGTTCCTCCAAAAGGTTTTTGAAATACAAGGTTTAGGATGGGGATTGTTGCCCATCCTCACTCTTGTCATAAACAGGAGAAGACTGAATTACCCCAGTGGTCAATGCTAATTACAGTAAGCTCCTCCTCTGTCTTGACAGACCTTTTGTGGAGAAGGGGTGTGGCTGTCTGGCTTCAGGGAGATAATATATAAAATCTTGCTGCCAGGTTAGATACTGCACTAGAGGGATAGCTCCAGGACTTAGCCCTCGTACCCTGAGACTTTTCGGTAGCCGTAAGTCACAGAGAAGGAAGCGTGCCTTATACTGCAGGGGTACAAATTTTGTTCAAGAAATTTGACATATATCCTTTATAAAAATGCAAACATTAGCTGGAGATATTTTTTTGTGCTCTTGCTTGATTTTATTGTTACATAGGGTTCTTATGTGGGACACAGTGTTTGCCAGGGTTGCAGAAAGCTTAAGTCCATAGGTAGAATCCCAAGTTTGCAGTCACCAAGAGAATGTGAAATTATTTAATCAGATTTCTCTTCTCTTTCCAGGAAAAGCATGTGTGCAGAGTTTGGTGGCAGAATATTTAAGGTACGTGGGCAGTCTGTGGCAAATATATCTGAAGAAAGCATGACTGGCTAAAGACTCAAGTGAACTTGTGTATGGAGACACAGAAGTGCTGGCAAGCCCAGGAAAAGAACTAATTGGAAGAATATTGCTAGACACAGAAGAAGTGGAACACTGAACTTTTGCAACAGACAGTGACTAAGAATAAATACATTGGTAAAATCATCAGCAGTGAAAAGGCAGACTTTGGTGTTTTTTTATCCTCTCTTGGATTTTATTACTTAAGAGACATTTTTGTGAATCCATTTAATACATCTTGAATTTCTCTGTACATAAAACTATAACTGGACAATTGCATTTTGATACTGTTTAATAACACTTTTGAATGTTAAATCATTTGCCAAGATGAGTGCTGAGGGATATCAATACAGAGCTTTATATGACTACAAAAAAGAGCGAGAAGAAGACATTGACTTGCACTTAGGAGATATATTAACTGTGAATAAAGGTAGCTTACTAGCACTTGGATTCAGTGAAGGGGAAGAAGCAAAGCCTGAGGAAATTGGTTGGTTGAATGGCTTTAATGAAACCACAGGGGAGAGGGGGGATTTCCCAGGAACTTATGTAGAGTACATTGGAAGAAAAAAAATATCTCCCCCCACTCCAAAGCCTCGTCCTCCTCGGCCTCTTCCAGTAGCACCAAGTCCTGCAAAAGCTGAATCAGAGAGTGAGCAACAAGGTCAGTATTCAGAAGGTGTATGGTTTCAGGTATTTCTGTTTCACAGTCTTGTCTGAGTGTACATTTGTGTATGTAGCACCTGCTGGTCAGCTTTTTTAGTGTACAGCTCATTTCAGTCAATTAAGAATTGTTTCTACATTGTAATATTTAGCTCACACACTTTGTAGTTTCATGTGGTTTGTCGCAGGCACAGGGACCAATGACTTATTGTGAGGTACATCTCACAGGTTGGAAAGTATGTTTATAATTCTCCACTGTAAAAACTTAAGTGGAAAATGAGCCGGTTAACATTTATTTTAGGTTTCTTAGAAACTGATAGAAGTGTTTCCTTTGTGGTTCATCAAACTCACTATTGAGAAAGTTCTCGGTGAGTCCAATACTATGCTTTCTAAGTAAAAGTATGTTCTTACCACAAATCTGTTGCTAGCAGCAAAAAATATATTCTGGTCATGGGGTGTTACCTGTGGCATTAAAGGTAAGAATGAATATTTTTAAATGAACAATAAAATGATAATAAAGAGAAATTCAGATTTATAATTTTTGAGGGATATGGCATGCAGTAGAAAAAAATAGCGTTATATAAAAAGAGATTAAACAAGGAAATATCTTCCTACATTGCTTTGTAACCTATATTTGCAACAGTATGTTAGGCAGAACTCAGAATTTTATCAGAACTCTTCTGTTAAGAGAAGAAACAAGTATTCTCTTTTATAACTGGAAAAGCTTTGGGGTAAAAAAAACCAAAAGAAACAAAAAACCCCCTTCCTCCATGTGATTTTGTATCCTTTACCCACTGACATTCAGATAGTTGAGTTTTACAGATCAGTAAGCCAAGTACGTGTTAGAATAGACTTTACAGCCTATTGGAGAAGTCTAGAGTGGCTTATATTTCTTCAGCTTCTAATACTTCAGAAATTCTCTGGTTTTCTAACTGTAGGAAATAAGAGTTGTAGTGTATGATCATGATTTTCACAGTGACACCATAGTAATGAATAGTAGCATCACACTGCCTACACAGAAGTGTTTGCAGCATCACTTGCAAATTTGTGGTATCAGTTTTATAAACTTTCACTCCTCTGTGCATATTATAAGTTTATATTCAGCTGTGCTGATAACCAGCAAAGATAAGAGCAGAAATACAGAAAAATGTATATGGCAACCAAGCTAACCTGGCAGAAGCATTTCTGGGTTGGTGGGGACTTAATAAAGAGTGAATCTGCACTGGTTTATATAGCAATGTTCTGAAGCACTGTAGTAAGCGTTGCTTGCAAGTCTGCAGTGCCTAGTTGTAAATTATTGTTAAGATGAAGGTGAGGGCAGATGAGTATGTAGTGGTATTTTAAGTTATACTGTCCCTGTCTCTGAAGTCCTTGAAACCTTAACTGCTAGTTATTAGAGCCTCATGTTTTCTCTTTCATTAGAGTAGTTCTGAAAACGGGGTATTTCCTTTGAGAAGAAAAACTCTTATATCTTTGATCATTCCTTGTATTGGATATGAATGTGTGCTGCTCAGGTAACATTGACTCTTTTCTTAACCCACCTGTGGAGATAGTTGTCACCATCCTATGTAGCTGCAGAATAAATATGGCTTTTTGGATAGACACCTCTATGGGGACAGGTCATTTTGAACAGAAGAGAATGGAAAGAAAATCCCATTCTTTACTATGTGCATGCTGTGGTGAAGCAACCAGCATCCTGGCTTTGATGCTTATTGGTTTAAAAAGTAGCACTTTGTAACTTCCTTGATTTCTGTACTCATGCTTGATCAATGCTTCTGTTCACAGCTCCATGCTGTGAGCTGGCCACAGCACTGCTCTGGGAAGTCCTAGTGTTAATCTTGCTGTTTCCAAGCCTGCCCCAGGACTGTGTTTGTAACAGACATTTATGGATGTTTCAGGTTCTGGGAATTACTTTGGGAAATTCTGCTGCAGATTTGGGGGGCTCTGCTTATATGTAGCCTCCTATGTGAGGTTTATTGCCTTTAGACAAAGTGCTATTTACATGCAATGTGTTTATTTTTAATACCAAGGAACTGTGGGAATTGGAAGCAAGAAAATGTTCTGATTTAACTTGGAATCTTCATCTCAAAGTCTGCACACATAATCCTGCTGTGCTCAAAAATATTTAAGAATCAGCTTGCAGTCCAACCTTGTTTTCTTCGGACAAAAAAAAAAGGAGTTCCCATAGCTGCTTCTGAATTAAAGATTTTAAGCTTCATATAAGAGGCTAGACACCTCCATAATGCCCTAAGACCAGGGATTAGACCCTCATGAATAGAAATTTGAACTTCAGGGTTAGTTACTATTAAAATAAAGTATGCCTTCCTGAAAGAAATTAGGAAAAGTAATTATAAGTAGTCTCTTTACAGATCTTTTTTTCTGAAGAGATCTAAGGCAGAGAGTGCTTTGAATCTTAGAAACAAATTTGGAAATGTTGTACTGAAAGAGTATTATAAAAATCAAAGTGAAGGTGAAATTTTTAAGTTAGCAGAATTCTACAAAAATTATGATAAAACCAGAGGTGAGGGCAGAAATATAGTTCAGATAAAGAACAATGTAGCAATATATGTTTAACTTCCAGGTGGCTTCACTATTTTTGTATATGTTATTTGGGGCAGGGAATAGCACAGTTAATATTGTCCAGCAGCCAATGTAATGGGCAGTAGGCCAGAAGATTCTTCCCAGGATGATACTTCTCTCTACACCCTTAGAGTGTATTAAAAATAAATTAATGTGTAGTGTGAAACTTGCCTGAACAAATGCAGTCAAATTTACATTTTCACTACTTGATGAATTGAAAGTACTGTGGATTAAAATGACAAATTAATGGGGAACTATAACTTAAGACTTCTTAAACGTACCTCAGTTATTTGTAATCTGTGTACTTTTTTAATTCTGTAAAGAGTCAATTCTGTATGTACCCCTGTTGCATATATGTTGAATAAGAGTATCAGAAACTTGAGATTTCAAAGAATATATATGCATAATCAAAGGAGGTCCTTTAATTTTGCCGTATACATAGGTTTATTTTTTGAAGAAAATAATTTTTAATATTTTCAATACTCTTTAATAGTTAATTATTCACTCCGAATGTTTTTTTCTCTGGCTTTATTAAGCTTGATCACTTGCTCATCAATGTCCAGATTGTTTTGTATTAGATCTAATTTGCAATATTTAAGCACAATGCTCCCAGCATTCACAGTGGCATGTTACTCATACACAAATAATCGTAGACATCTGAACAGAGTTTGCAGTCAGTGAGGCTGGTGACATGGGCAGAGCTGCTCATCAGGCCCGTGTCTTATGCAGTCAGTCTTACTTGGAAACAGGGAGCTTCCTCAATGTTAAAAGCCAATCTGAAAACAAAAAAATCCTTGCTTGTGGTCTCAAATTCCATTAAAATATTTAAGTCAAATCTTTCCCCATATTTTTATTTTATTCATGACTTATTTAAGTTTCTATAACCATTGCTTAAGACAAGAATTGGCATTCGTTGGCTGAAATTTTATGGCTGATACATTTTGCCTGTCTTCTCCTTATCTTTGTCAATAAAAAAAAAATCCCCACAAAATCAGACTAAATCTAGTTCTTTAATTGCATCTCAAAGGATATGAAAATAAAAGAGAAACAAAAGCTGCAAGAAGTCTCTAGCACCTTCCAGTCTCAGGCCTGATGCATGTCAGAGCTATGGCAAGGCAGATGTAATTCCTTTAGCTGTTGTGAGGTTCCAAGTGGCCCAACCTGCCAGATTTCTTTTTCCCACCAGGCAAGGGTGCCTGGCTGCTGCTGAGAGGATTGAGGTATTGCAACAGTGGAGACACAGCATAGGGTCATCTTTATTCCCCCCATTAGAAGTTTATGTGAAGCAGTAAAGATTTTACGTGACTGGGGCTTTTTCCCTTGGAATTTTTTTTTTTTTGATTGAAGCTACATCAGGCTGGTTCCTCTCACTTATCCCAGTTTTCCTCAACTCTTTGCAACTGAAAAGTGCTTAAGCTGTATGAAGTCCAGATATATTTTGCAAACGTTGATTCAGCTCATCTGATACGGCTTCATACATTTAGAGTTGATTCATACAGTATCATTTCTCTACCTGGTTTGTGAAGGCTGATCTTAAGCAGACTTTGAAGCATAAAGCTTTGATTGATGGACTGAAATAATTTCAGATTTAACTTGGAATGCTAAATTCTCACTTTGAAATGAAGATCAGATTGCAGAAGGGCAGACCAGAACTTTATATGAATAATTTGTCAGTTTTGATGTTTTGGCGCTTCCTGTAACTTCCTGTGTAACTTAAAAGGGTTGTTTATGTTGACACTTTGTACTATTTCGGCTGATTTTGAGCCTAAAAATAATCTGAAGTTCTTCCTTCTTGTGGTGAAGCTATAAAGCAGATTTATTTTTTTAAAAGAAAAAGCCTAAACTTTTTTTCACTCTTCTACTAGAACAGATACAGATGAGCAAGTTACACAAAGATAATGACACGGAACATTTGGAAACTCTTTCCTTTCGCTGACCAGATTATGCAATATCTGACAGAGATCCAAACTGACAGAGGGCATAAAACCGTTTGTGCATGGTTTAACTGAATGTGTTGTAGGATTTGTTTCTTGAATTTGCTATAAAGCCAGTGTAGCAATCCATTTGTGAAAATTAGTTACATATGTGTATTGAAGGATGTAAAAGTGAGTGAAATGCAGTGAACCTGGAGCCTCCATTGGGAAGAAAACAGTCATCTTGCCTGATTTTAGGCAAATGGAAAAAGGAAATTATGGGATGAAGTAATGAGTCACTATCTCATGACAAATACAAATGGTAAATATATTTACCATTCAAGCCGGAGTCTTTGAATTCTTTCTTTTTAGAACCAGTTTGAATATAAGCCTTTGCCCTGCTGCATTTGTCAGAACTGCCTTGCAGTCATGAATTTTTGCATCAGTTGATTTTGACTTGCACTGAGAAATGGGGCAAGTTCCTGCCATAAAGCCTTGCCAGCTACTTGTGATCACATTTCTAGGCAAATTTCTAGCTGCCAGATAAGTGCATGCATCTGAAAACAGAGTTCTTGCCACCTGCTTTATCACTGATGATTGCAAAGATTTTTGCAAGCTGCACTGAAGTGAGACAGAGCATTTTTTTCACAGTGATAATGTCAGGGTTGATAGTAACTAAAAAAGCCTTTGTAAACACCATAGGAAGAACAGGGATAGGCTTTGCAAGAATGAGTACAAACTGCACGTGGATAGAGGGCCTGGGCAAGCTCATGGTTGATGCGTGGCCCCACCTGCTGGTACAGCAGGAAGGAAGCAAGAGGGAGGAAGGACCTTTAAACCCAGTATCTTCCATGTTGTGTTTTAATCCTCACAGGATAAAAATTAAAGTGAGAGAGAGAGCTTTTTAAAATAATACTTTAATTGAACAATATATATTCCTGTGAAAAATATATTACTTGGGGCACACAGAACCACTTTTAATCCTCAAAGGTGACCTTAGACTGAAAAGGCTTGTGTAGCTGAAATTAATCTTTTTTCCCCAACTGTATCAATCTAATTAATATAACAAAAATAATGCCTTCTGCTACACATTTTGCATTAAGAAGCTGAAAGAATAAGACACTCCTACTTTGATGCTGTAACAAATATTTGTCTGTTTTGTATCATACTGATTTTAATATGCCTTCCTATGATTACAACAGTGGCACTATGTTCAGTGACTTTGCTTACCTTTCTTTTTAGCCTTCTGTTATACTGATTTAGTCTGCTAATACCTTGTGCTGTCATGAAAGCTGGGGCAGATGTAAAGCATAGCAAAGCTGAATTAGCCTGCACCTCTCATTGGAATCATGTTGGTCTGGTCCTGTAGCTGTGATCCAAGAACATCTGAAAAAAACTTTCACTGGTTAGCAAATAGATCTTACTTAGGCTTGTATATGATAACATCAGTTTGTGAGTTTCAGCAATACATAAGTGTTTGCCTAGAATGGATCCTTCAGCACCCTGAGCAAATAACTGTGCCCACTTAAATAGCTGTGTGATGCCATATATGCATCCAGATTTTCTTGTGTGAAAGAACACAGGTCTGTTACTGCAGCTGGCTGTGCACTGTTTCACATCTGCGTCTTACTCCAAAGCTGCTCTCCATGATGAACATCCATGAAATCAATCTGAAGGCTAGAATACAAAGAACTTCTTTATTTTCATAGCTAAGAATGACAAAGGGAATTACACGATATTAAAGACATGCTTATTTTAACTGGAGAAGGATATTAAGTCCTGAGAATATTTTGGTGAGAATCTAAGTACTTGGGAGAACTTAGAGAAAATTTTTGGCTTTAAAAAAAAGTAATAACTCTTGTTAATAGTTGCTAACTTTTGTTCATGCTTTCAGCAAAATACATGTCTAAAATGCAATTCTGTTTTGGGATGGTTTCATTAATGGAAGGCAGTTGTATAGATTTTTTGTTGAGGTTTTGGGTTTTGTTTGTTTTCTTTTTCTCCCACTGTATTGTAGAAATGCCTGCATCTTTGGACATTGCCTGAAATCTTTTCATAAAGTGTTAGCTGGTGTCACCTTTTGTACTAACTTGACTGGTTTTTGGTCAGTCTTTTATAAATGCTGTATGCAGCAGTCCACAAGAATAGCACCTAAATCTTGTTCTTTATTTTCACATGTTGACCCACTTTATAAAATAGTATGCATGTAAGACAGCATTAAAAAATGATATTTAAGCTGATGGCTTTTCAGGTAATAAGATCCTCAAGGCAGATTTTCAAAAACACACTAGTGGCCTGAGCCAGGGAAAGATGTGATTGCATATGGTTTTTACACTTTAAAAATATCTTTTGAGACTATCTTACACTTCAAAACTACTATGTAAACTATGACATGAATGATGATAAAGGTCTTTAACAGTTCAGTTAGCTGTCAGACAATTTTCTCGTACAATCCACTAGGTCTGTTTGTATATGCTCCTCATCATTTGCTATGTTAGAACATTTCCCAGAGGTCAGTATCTGAGATAATTTCTTCACTGGAGGTTGTGGATGTTGAGGGCAAGAAGTGAGATCTGCCTTTGGTAGATCTGAACATGCCAGTTTCCATCTCTGCTGGCAAATGACTTGGCGGCATCTGGGACGGGACTCCTGCAGAAGGGAGACCTCTTGAAGGAATGGCAGTTATTTTGAACCATTCAGGTTCCAGAACATCTTGAGCAGCTATTGTATCTTTTCAGTAAAATAGAAGAGGTTGATTTTTCTCTGTGGGTTTTTTGCCTTTTTTTTTTCTTTTTTTCTCTTTAGTGTCTATGTTTTGGAAAACCGAAGTTAACTCTGCTTTTCTTGAACGTTTTGATGCTTCCGCGTAAAACACATGCACACTTTAAGTTGTAAAGGTAGTGGCAAAAAGCCAAACTATTCCACTTAAGCACATTAGATTGGTATAACTCAAGTGGTCTCTACCTTGCTCTTTCTCCCTCGTGGGGTTGCATTTGTTGGATGCAGCCTGTTTGAACACTCTGGTTCTATAGCCTCCTGCTCACCACCTGGGAAAGAAGGAAGAGTAGTGCAACCTGAGATCTGTAGGCTGAGAGGGAATGCACCTCTGTGCTGGTTTTTGCTGGGATAGAGTTACCACAACAACCTTGCAGGAGGCATGGCTGCACCAGGTTTGTATGTCTTGTTTACAGATATAACAGTGGAATTTATTTGTTGGGGTTAGGAGAGACAACTTAAGTGCTATCACCTATTTCTTCCAAGATCTCTTCATCCTGCTTGGATAACGTTGGTAGATAGCAGATAAGCATGGAGGACTATTCTTGGCAAAGAAACTTCTGAATGGTACACTGCAAATCAATGTTTCAAAGCATGTTATGGCTTCTCCAGCAGTCTCTCTCAAAGAGAAGGCTCTTAGTTTGTGAGGTTACTTTTTTATTTCCAAGTCCTCTTCCTCAGCTCTTTTTTGCTGGAGGTAGATGAAAGCACTTCAATTAGGGAATTAATGAAAGAAACCGCTAATTATGCATCATGATAGATAAGGCTGCACAGCTGTATCTGGTTTCATTATCTCTCTATCCAGGAACATTCCAGAAATAAGCAGTTAATGGGAAAAATTTTCAATGTTTTTCCTATTTGCACATGGTGTTCAACACTGTGATCACACATTCCAGTCCTCTAGTGCTATTTTTTCATGCAAATTTCATTGCAATTTTTCATGTGTTGCGCTTGGATGGAGACAGGAAAATATCTGGTCTTGACCTTACTCTTGAATTGTCTCCTTGCTAAGACACAGCTGCTTGGCACAGGTGAAGAGCAACAGAGACCATGGCAAAACCCTCCATCATTTCCTGCTGTGCTCCTAGGCTTATGCATGAGAGGCATCTGCTCTGATGTGGTCTGCAGAGAGCTGTGAGGTGCACCCTCCTGGCATGGGGTGCAGCGAGGTGTGATCTCTTCTCTTGGCCTTTCAGTTTCTGCTGGTACATGGGTCTTCCGTGAAGGCTTATTTTAACTACTTTGGAGTAAAATCTGTGCAGATGTTTAAGTACAACTTAGAATATATTCTGGGCAGTCCAAATCTACTCAGTTGTTCTGAAGCCAGAATAGTGTAGCTAGTCAGTAGTCTAAATAAGCAGTTTTCTTAGTAAGAAAAAGATTTAGGGAGGCCTTTTGCTCCAGTTCAAGCCAGTTCTGAGCATAAAAATTTTTCTAGTCATCCTTGTAATCTGGCCTGGCCAATAGATAGAGTTTTAAGGAACACATTCTAAACAGAAAGTAGCAAAAATTTCTTTCGAAATAACAGAAAGCAGGACCTCTGTTCATTGAGTGAGGGGTTCTTAAGGGCACAGAGTGATGAATGGTTGAATTCTCTTTGCTGTATTTATAATTCATTACTGTTGGTTGAAAGATTAGTGTGCATTCCCCATGACTTTCATGTTTTTCTGACTTCCTCTTGGATCGAACTTAGTGCTGACAACTCTAAAAACTTTCTGGTAGCCTGTGTAAACTGCAGCCCCCTACATGAAATGAGAGATTTTCTCAATACCATTATTATCAGGACAGTTTTTGGGGGTAATATTAAAACACTGGTTGGACAATGTTTACTACAGAGCAGCTAGCATAAAATCTTGCTTCTTAGCAAGTTGAAAGTCTCTTCTATTTTTGATATTAAAACCTTCACTGAAAAAGCTAGTGGGGTGCTGGTGCCTTCCAGAGTGATTTAGGATGCAGGACTTCGAGTTGCATGAACAGTCTAGCAAAAAAGGGGAAGACAGTTACCAACTGTTATGCTTTTTCTCCAGATGTTTCCTCTAAGACAAATATGTAGAGTTTTATTATGACACAGTAAGAACGTGCCAATTAGACGAGAATGGTTGTTTTGTTGGGGGTTTTTGTGTGGGTTTTTTTTTCTTTCTTTCTTCTCAATGTCTATTTGAACTAAATAGCCAGTCAATCAAACACGGTGGTAAACTGTCCAGTAGTTTGGATGGAACATGCCCATGCTTGTTAACGTGAGCTGCTCTCTTCTAAATAGAGTATTAAAATCCTTTATTCAAAATCCTTTTGGATGCAAACTAAAAATAAAAGTATTTTAAAGTACTGATGTTCTTGAAAATATTTTACATGGTTGAGGTTTTTTTCTTTACTTCAAGGGCTTGTTCATACAAGAAGCCACAGGTTACTATCCTACTTTCCCTTAAATTGGTGGCAAAACCAATCTCGGCTTCAGAAGGAACAGGATCAGATCTATAGTCAAGGTTTAGCACCATTGGGAAAAATCCCACAGTTATTACTCTTAGTTCTGCTAGGCAAAATTCCCAATGTCTTTAGGGTTTGGAGCGCAAATCTTAGTTCTTTTTGGAAGAGATTCCAGTATACCAGATTGCATAGAATGTGACTGTGCATGAAATACTACACCATAAATGCTGATGTAAAGAACAGAGTCTGACTGTCCTTTCATTAATTTTGAATACAAGTAAGGGAAACTCCATTGTGAGCATCTCTTCTGACGTTCTGGGCTAATGCAGGGCATGTAATTTCACCCTGTAATTCCTGTTTCGAGCTCATAACTTCTAGATAAATTTAAAGCCTGTTACTAATTAGTCCAAGCTGCTTCCTTTTCCTATTTAGTGTAGATTACTTAGCTTTTTATCTCTTTAATGTCCAATACATGGCAAGAATTGTGAATTCAGTAGTAAAATGTTTTCATTTGGGAAACTATTTGTATCTAATTGTATTTGGTGATGACAGTATAAGGATTATTTTCACCAAGTTACTGTCTTCCAGTATATTCAGAACTCTTCACTGATACATGTTAAAAATTTGCTCTAGGCTGCTAGATACTTTGGCAGGGCTGACTGTTTCCTTAGGGCTGCCTGTTTGGGTAACTAATGTGACAGTAATAGGGGTTTCTTATAATTGAGGAAGTGATATGGTGACAGTTTTATCTGTATATTCTATTATTGTAACAAATTATTATATTTAGAATAAATACAGGGTTTTATCACCTTGATGTGTGTGCATATAGACAGTGAACTGCACACTACAGTAGGAGAACGTTAAGGTTTCAAAACTGCATCTAAAACTTGTCTTTACATATATAGAAGTACAACTTCTTTTAGTGTATGCCATCTGATACAATTTTTTAGTGATATAGTTGTCTGACCCCTTTTCCCACTTATTCTTGCTTTGTTTTTTCTAAGGTCTTCACTGAACTAAAATTGCTTCATTCAGGTTGATCAGTTTGTGGTCTTAAGCCACCTGTTCTTCACAGCCTTCAGCCTTCTCTCTGGAAACAGGTTTTTTCTTTGATACTTCTGCTCTTTCCAATGATATGACTAATAAGTGTTTCAAAGAACTTCATAATGACAAATACTAAGTTATCTTTAGGACACCGTTGTGAGGAAAGGTGCTATCATGGTTCTTGTAAGGAATGAGGTAAACAAAACAGACAAAAAAAAAAAAACCCAGACAAACAAACCTACTGCTTTAAGATGGTTTAAGGTTAATCTCTTTGTCATAGGAGGGTTATGTGGATTTCACTTAATAAAGGTGAACCTGGGGAGTAACTCTTAACAACTCTTAACATATAAAAACTCTAGCGGTTACATTTCATCGAGATAACTAAAACCAGAAACCAAAAATGCATTAGGTTTGACTCTGTAAGTCTTTATTTGTCCCAAGGAGTGAGTGCCATTTTCTCACTCTGTGGCTGGCTTCGGTTACTGTTTACTGGATGTCCAAAACAATTCCTTGCAGACCAATTCTTGCTGGCATACCCCTTGCTACACCAGCTGGAATCCAAATATAAGCATCAAAATCTAAAGAATTACTAGAATGTGAATGCACAGATTCAACGAATATGGTAACATAATTTAGTGTTAGCTTACTTGTTTCATGATTCTGCAAATCCAGAGTTTCAAGTTCTCAGTACTTTGTTGTACATGTAAAGCATGTCTCGCAATAGAATGTTTCAGTGACACGTGTTTTAAGCACCACTTGCCTTAGGTTTTTATGGTGCATCTCTATTAGTTTTGAGGGTTTTTTTGTTGTATCATAGTTTTGATTCACAATACAGGAATTTTTGCAAATGATGACATTACATAGTAAATTATCATTCTTGAAACTTGATTTTTGTTTTTCTAATACTAATCAATACCTTGCTTCTTTGAAAGATGCTTTTGCTCCCACCTTTATTTTGCCATGTAGTAAATTGCAACCTCACTTAATCAAGAGGTGTGGCGTTGCAATTTCATCCTAGTATGACAAAGTTCAAAGTTTTTGCTGGATTACTCTGTTGCTAGCATCATACATTAGATTCCTCTTTCAGGAAACACTGGTTTAGGAAGTGGAAGTCAAGGCATCAAGTGTGGATAGATGAGTAATGGGGGAGGTATGAAAAATACTCTTGACACCTGGAATGGTTATTCATTAACTTTCCAGACACGCTAGAAACGTGGAAAGAGTGTTCTGCCATGGAGGAATCTGTGCTGTCTTGCACCAGACCTCTCTGCCAAATTGGAGAAATTGAAGGATGTGCTTAGTCCATATGAAGTTTTCTGCACAACTTTTGTGTTTCTGTGTTTTTCATTTTTCTTATCTTTAGATGTTAATATGGAAATTGCAGGGTCGTTGGGTTTGAATGTACAAACAAGACACAGAACTCTGGAGAACCATGGCATTTGATCTTTGAAAACTGTGTATGAATGCATGTGCCTGTGAAAACCCCGAGTTGCAAAAACCATTTGTAGTGGGCTAGAGAAGTATTTGACGGATTATGTGCAAGTACATAACATGTGTGTTTCATTATTTGACTGCCTTAGGAGACTGGTGTTTAAGTTGGCAGATCTACTTACTAAAAGCAAAGCTCTTTGGCTGGCAGGATTACAAAATGCCTGAAGGAGAGAGTCCAAATGCTGAGAGCAAAAGAGAGGGAACGTGCAATATGCAGAAAGCATGGGGAAGCTATAAAGCCAGCAGGAAAAAATAGACTTGAACATGGTTCAAGTTGATAGCCATGCAGAAGTAAAAGCATGAAATTCTCTTATTTCAGTATCAAGTTCATGTTCTGAAAAATGCTGTGTTTTCTATCATGCTAAGTATTATTTGGTTACTTATTTGCAGCTTGTCAGAAATCTTTACTCCATGCTTATTTTCTGGCTAAAATTTTTTTAAAAAGCACAGCTTGTTTTGGGTGTTTATGGAGCACTGTCAAACTTCGGCATAAGTGGACACTATAATAGTCTCTGAAACTTTGTTCTTGACTTTATTAGCATGATGCAAGACTACACTATTGACTCTCGGTCAATATGTTAATTTTCTGCTTTTAATCTTGTGATATGTAATTTGGAGTTATTCTGGGAAAAAAAAAATAAAACCCCAACCCAGTCTTTATACATACTGAACAAAACTATCCTGCAAGGTTTTGGAATCAGCAGACAAACAAGTTGAGTATGTGTATCTAGAGAAGTCTACACCTGTGGCTTTGCACTTTCTTGATGTCTTCCTTCTCTGCCTCCGGCAACACAGATTAGCATATTCTCTTGGTACTTTGCATTGTTCACTCCTAGCTGAATGCCATTATAGAATAACCAGCCACCTTGCTCTGTCTCCTAAGACTTCTCGATTTGAGAGGAAGGTTTGAAATGTGGGAAGCTGACAGGTGAAAAGCAGACTGATGTAGTGAAACACAAAAAAGAGAAGCAGAAGGGCTGACTCCCCTGAGAGATCAAGAAATATGCTATTTTTAAAAACACAAACTGCCAAAAAACAAAAATAAAAGTGAATTTCTCTTTAAATAAGGCCACAGTTTAGACGATTGCTCATACTGATATGTCTAAATTATTTTAGAGGCTACTAGTGGCACATTTACCATGAAAGACTAGAATCCTTTGGAAGGTAGCAGGTCCTGCAATAGATAGGTACCTGGTGGTAGCATAGCAGAGCTTAGGTGAGTTACACCAGCTGTCTGCTGCATCTGCCATTTTTGAGGAGCTTTATCTTGTAAAATCCTCAGTAAAGTTCTCTGAAGTTGCCACATCTGAGCTAATTAGGAGACAAGTTTTTCCAGCTACATGCAGGCAGTTCATGTGAACTATGCTTGAAAACAAGGAGTCATATGCCTTTTAGAAGAATCAGGTCAGTTTAAAATTAATGTATTCCTCTTTCTCCTGTTCTTAACAGGGAACTGGTTTTTTTGGAATGATTTTCCATCTGGGAGTCAAGTGAGATACCTTTTTTCCTTCTGGTATGGCTGACATTTAAATAAATAAATAATTAGACAGATAGCTAGATAGATAGATAAATAAATTTGAAAAGGCAAATGAAATGAGGAAAAGGTGTTCCCTTCTGCTAGGGCCAAATAAGAGTAACTGGTTCTTTCTTCTCACAAGATGACCAAGGGATTCCTCTGGAGCACAATAACAAAAAGACCATAGATATAAGACTTCCTTTCTTTCATCTCGCTTCCCCCCAACCTCTGCATCACCCCACACCCAGTAGGATAGCAGGAAAACAACTAGGATATACCCGGCATTTTGACAGAGTAGTCAATTCTCAGTCCTTGCTGGCCAGTGTGGAAGAAGGCTGACTCCAGTCAGCCAGCAGCCTTTCAGCCTCTCAATCCTCCACCCATTTCTTAGTGAGTCATAGCTAGAAGGCCTTTTCACGTTTGATCACATCTTGTGCAAGTCAGGAATGTATTTTTACTCCTTTGTTGCATCCTATAAGCAACATTCCAAGTCAACTGAGTGATTGTTGCTTTAAGCTCTGTACCTATGTGGAAATTGAGATAGATGGATAGATAGATAGATAGTGCCACTATATTTTCAGATATGGAAGGGTTAGAAGAACAGCTAACTTTCTTGGCAGGAGCAGGATGGTGGAAAAACTGGTTTGGATGTTTTATGTGTGTGACTTAGAGGATCTGTACACTAGTAGCACTTAAATGTTCAAGACATTAGTATTTCTTGTCATTCTCATATTTACACTTAGTAGTCCTCTAAGTTCAGAGATAGCGTTGATCCTGTTACCCATGAATTTTCTACAAGGAAGTTGGAGAATGTCTACAGCACATTCTGCTGTGCTGGAGTAGGTCAGTGTAGGGCAGCTGCTGGGTAGCAGAAGTAAGGAATGGAAGCAACAGATCAAAATGCTTCTTGCTCATCTCTTGAGTCTTTGTAGAGGACCTAAGAAGAGCTTCTGCCTCCCTTATTTATTCCATGAAAGAGCTGCTTTCATTTGATCCATCTGAGCTAACGATCATAGGGTACATGCTGTCAGTTCTTAACCAGATTTATGTTTTTTCTAGTTTTGCTCTTCTGGAGCTTACACCTTCCAAGATCACTTACAAAATATTTCTTTCAGTTATTTCATCCTATTCTGCTCTGTCTCACTTCTTTACAACACACTGCTGGTTTGCAAGAGAGAGACATTTTTCTTTGTTTTAGACCACAAGACACTCTAACACTGTAAGGTTGCAAAAGGATTTCTTACATTTGAAGTGTTTGGGTTTTCTTAGAGAGGCTTTGTCTCTTGCTTTTGGTCCCTTTGCAAATGAATGCTCCCAGTGCAGACTGAAATCCTGTTCCATACCTTCTTACTCTGACTTCAGTTAATCTTCGGCTTGCAGATGGTGATGTAAAAACATAGCCAGTTTTTCATGAGCACCATCTTTGTTGTTATTTTCAATTTTCTTATACACTTCATATAGACAGGTTTTGCACTATATGAATTTCATAACGCAGTGTTCTGGTCACTACACAAATGAAGGTCTTTTGCCACTTAGAGTGGCAAAAGTTAACCAGTTGGGACCCTGATAGCCTTGTAAAGGTTCTTGAAATCCATTCATCACCTTAAGTGCTAAGGTCTGAACTAAAGCTACTTCAGCAGTGGAGTGTGAACAAAGATTTCTGAAAGAGAGATCTTTAAGTTCATGCATTAAGTACATCTACTTGATATTGCATGACATCCTTTTTGTTTAGGATCTTGGTAGAGTGAAATATATTGGAATAAGAAAATAACACTGATATTGCTAGGCAGAGAAATCTCGACACGAGTATGACATGGGTCAAAAAATCTTATTACATACAGACTTAGAGTTTTCTTCTTCATCTGAAGGTCAAGAGGGTGGTGGGATTACCTCTCTGTAGATTCAGTCCAGGATTTTCCTAATAATGTTGTTTGGTATCTGTGTCAGATCACCCCATGGTTTAATGGCTGTAAGGATTAACCCAGTTTTACTTTCTTATAAGACTGCCTTTCAGCATTGCTGTGTTCTGTTGCTACAGCTACAGCTCTAAGCTTTTGCTTTTTTTCTTTTCTTTTTTTAGAGGAGGAAATGTTTGATTTGATTTGAAACGCATTAGTTTTTTGAATAAAAGTCATGGTGCTGGAGAGCTGTTACCATTGTTTGCATTTTTTTTGTGGGTGACTGCTATACACTCATTAATTTTAACTTTCTGTGTACTTACAAATGTTTCCCATAATTCCCAAAAGATGAAGGAGCAGTGTTGACTTTTATCTGTCAGCAGCTTCTGCCAGTTCTTTTATGTAAATCTTCCAGATCTAAACAACTTGACTTCTCAAGCACAGTAATACACATTATCTTTTTCTTGCAGTTGCAAAGAGCCTATTCTTTTCTTCTAGATTTCTTGCCTTTGGATAGCTTGACAGGGATTTGTTGTCATTCTTCTCCCATTGGTTTCTCTGCAGCAAAAAGGTAACAAAACAAAGCATTCTTTCAGAGCAAAACAAATACTGCTCTGAATTTTTATGTATTATGATTATTGAATAAAAAGAGAATGCTTTAAATGTGCTTGTCAAGCAGAGATACTATCACAAACCAGTGATAGCCTTGCATAAGAAACTTTATGTTACTGAAAAAAAGGAAACCGCAATAAGGAACAAGGATCCTTTAGAAATGGGACAGGTCATTCTCAACAGTGTTCCAGCAACCCTGGTATCTCACAGTGAAGGTTCATCCACAGTTCTGTCTTGGTGACAGACAGCAAATGCTGCTGGAGCACCATTTCTAACCATCGCCATTTATATGTGGAAAGGGAGTTGAGGTTAGTAATCTTTGTAGGATAGCACCAGACTACTCAGAAGAAAATACGTGTTACTAGTTTTTAAATAAAAATGGTTCCAGCACATGAACTTGCTCTATCTATGAAGTTTTATCTGATAGAGGTCATTGAAACCATCTCACAATGACTTTCCACTGATTGGCCAGAACCAAAATTTTCAAGTACTTCTTGAGATGGACCTCAGCATTCCTTCTCCTAAAAGATAGACAACTCTCCTGTGTGTCTCTCTCCTGTGTGTCAGGAAAAACCAAATAGGTATTTCCTCTCCCACTTGCTAGGAAGAACTCAAGAACAAATTGTGGACCAAAGTACTTTTACATGGGAAGCCATTTTGAGATGAGATGACAGAAAATTCAGGTTTGAAGAGGAAAAGAAACAGGAGGCTATAAGCCTACTGCATGACCATGTGTCCTTGTACAATCTAGATAATATTCCAGGTACTATATTACTTAGTTCTTCAGCTGAGCTTTATCTCTTGAGAGCTCTGGTCTTTGTGCACTGAAATGGGCAGTGTAATTTCCTGGGAAAAATTCTATGTCATTATATGAAAAGAAATGAAAGCATGAACTGAAGTTGCACATGCAGCCTTAGTTCTTTGTGGTCTTAAGTTTTGAGTGCTTGACCTTGGTGGTGGTTTTGATGCTCTTACAATATAGTTTTGTTAATGTGTCTGTGTAGTATAGCAGGCGTCAGAGGGAGCTTTGCTGCTGATTCCTTATAGAGTGGCTGTAGCGAAAGTACCATGTAAATGTATGAACTTACATCTAGTCACTTTACAATAAATTATATTTTTAGTGAAGTTTCACTGTTGCTTTATTTAAAAAAAAGTTTAGAGTGCAGAAGTTAATAGAAATCATGGAATAAATATCCTTGGGAAAGATGAGGTAGTTTGTGGGAAGGCAGCTGGCAACAGTTCTAAGGGAATGCTTAGTTAATCATAATACCAGTAAGGGAGGTTTTGTTTAGAGAACTATCAAAATTTTGTCTAATAAGGACTTCTATGTACCACTACTAAAATCTGGATGTTTAATGGCAATAATAACACTGAAGCACCGGGAACTTGATAAGTAAGTCACAGGATGCAGCTGCCAGTGGAATGTGCTGTTTGTCTTCATGCCAGCAGTATCCACACTACACTTGAACATTCAGTGTTATATATTTCCCTTCTTGATAGCATTTATGGTTTCGTGTCAAACCACTGCCAGAAGCTGAAATTGTCAGTTAGTGTCTCTGAGGAGAACTGAGCTGGCTGAGTTACTCAAATTCTTGCAGATCTCAGCTCTTCTCTAGTCCTGGAACAGCAGTCCTGAAGAAGGAGGAGGGAATATAACAATCCTCACTTTGTGAAAAAGGCAGTTTTGCACTTTATTGGTCCAGCTACTTGGTTGACCCTGTCCTGTTCCTTCCTTTCCGTCATCTCTCTCATCTTCTCCTTGCATGTGGTGATGCAGTAACTTGGTACCTACATTACTGTTTACCTCGCATCTGCTAATATCTCTCTGACTGAAAACTGCTGGCAGGGAACCTGCAGATGTCAACAAGATGTGAAAAACAGGTGTTGACTTATTAAAATATTTTTTTCTCTCTCCTTGGAATCATGCTCTGAAGTGCATGCTGGCTTGTTCTATTTAGAGACATTAACCTGTCCTTCCATTTAAAGTGATGCTTGTAGGGAATGTGAGAACACTACTACTGCTGTGCCTCTGCATGTCACACAGGGCTTGAGGTGATCCCTGAGAATGAAGGGTAAGAAATAATTACTTACCAGTCTGCCACGCCTGAGAAAAGCATGGGAAGCCTCAAGCTGTGCCAATGCTCCAAACCACGTGAGGGAGGTGAGATGTTCCTCTCCTGGGAGCCAGCAGTGTCCAAGTCCCAGTGCCAGCCTGCTTGGGTTTCAGCTCCAACTATGTCTATCCTGACCCACACTCTGTTCTCCTCAGCTTTTCAAGTGCCCCCTCTACTTAGAAGCAGAAAGACATCTTTTACTACATTCTTGCTTATTTCTTGTTTTATTCTTTCTGTTTATCTCACAGATCCTTGAAAGAAGATTTGAATAAGCAGGTGGTTTTCCCATCTCTTCCTTGCTTTTTAGGGGTGGGAGTTTCTTTTGCAAAACCATGTATGCGTTATGTATGGCACTATAATGCAGTGTACTTCATACTAGAATATTTTACTTAGTTAATTTTTTTTTCCTCAAAATAGTACTGCTTATGTTTTCTAATCATGTTAACAATAGTTGTAAATAGTTGCTGCCATTTCAAACCTTAAATTCAATACTGTTTGGAAAAAGAGTATTGCAAAAGCTCACCCACAGAGGGAAGCAGAATACTGTCTTAACTACAGGCTGCTTTTTAAAAATTATCCATGCTTCAGATGAAGCCAACAAAGAACATCTGTTGTCTTAATTATAGCTTCTATTTCTAAGAAGTATGTTTTGTAGCAGATGAGAAAAGTGTCTGACAGCTCATAATTCATAAAGTTACTGAGGTTTAATCTGATAGAATATTATGTACAGAATTCCTTCCCAGTACAGACATTATCACTTCCCTTCCAACTGATGATAGAAACAGGGCTTTATGAAATATTAAATTAATAAGTGTGAAACATGATTATCAGCCACTATTAAAAGTATTAAATGGTTGTAAAGGAATATAGTTCTCTATACTGTGTTGCTTTGTGGGGTTTTTTTCTGCTTATCTCTGCAACTAAACTTTCCTCAAGCCAGACACAATCTCTTTGTTCTTTCTCTCCCTACTTTCATTTTGCTTTGTCTTAGGGGAATTCTTAGTTGATTAATGCAGCAACTCTAGGACAAGTATTCATTTTTGTGACAGAGAAGGGTAAAAAGATCCTGTATTTCTTTCAGAGAATTGGTATCTTATGAAGTAAGACTTTCTATATCAAATCAGAGCTTTTTTCTGCCTAGTCCTGCCATTTATTCTTTACGGATTATTTTCTTGTACTAATCTGTATTTACCAGGGCTTGTTTCACCCCTTTTCACATAGTTGCCCCTTGTTCTTTTTAGCCCTGAGAGTGCAGCTGGCACAACTTCATAAACTGGGATGAAGAGAGGTATTAGTTTTCCTGGCCCCCCAAAATTCCCTGCATAGTCACCATGCACATGATACTTTATCAACCAGAGCATTGCTTGCGTGTGTGCTGATAACTCTGGGAAGTATCTAGGCAAAGTATTTTATTGGTCTCAGTTACAGGCATTGATTTATGCAGGTAATTATGTCTTTTTGACATACTGTGTGTAGCTAGGATAAAATGAAGTACCATTCCGTTTTTATTCTGACCCTCTTAGATTTAGTGGATTGGACTATAAATGGCCCAATCTTAATATACATGTGTTTGTCCTTCTGAAAAAATGACTTATTCTGTTAAGTGCCGCAATATTATGACAAGTTTTGTGCATTTTTCTATAAAAGCCAGTTTGAGATCCCTTTTTCAAGTGTATAGGCTATGTTGTTAGAACCTCCTTTACACAGAGGAATCTGGAGATGTTGGCTTTGTTTTGGGCATTCAGCTCGGACTGACAAGTAAGATCATGCTCGTGAGAACTGCTGTTGTCATCCTTTTGGAATAAACCCCTCCAATAAGTTGCTGTCACTCAGTGTTATTGATGTAAGATCACAGCAGAAGTATGAATGTTTTGCAAAGATATTTGAAGTCTGGAAGTGTATTGCCAGAATACTGTTTAGCCGTGAGGGTTAAATGTTGTCACTGAGATGCCCTAGAAAGGCTTTATTCTGTTCTGCTTTATTCAGGTGTTCCTTCATTGAAGATGGAGTAAAAAGAGGAATGACAGCAGATGTGATAAACTATTTTCTCAGTACAGATCTGTATTTCCTGGCTAAAATCTTCACTGTTCTGTTAACAGAGAACATCTAAATCAAGTTACCGCTTTGTCCTCCAGTTCATACCCAACACCTGTTAGCCAGTGGAAGAAGCAGACTGTTCTGGGTACATAATGTTCAAGGATTATAAAATGGTGGTATTTTCATTCAGCTTTCCAGTTGCACCCCAGTCATTTAAAGTCACCAGCAGGCATCATTTCCCTATTCCTTTTCATAGCTCTGGGGTCATTCATATCACAATAAATCCTGAGTCTCAGACATTTTTCTGCCTCTGTATAAATGGAATTCTGAGCCCAAAGGCTCGTAGTGTTGGTGAGCACAACCATTTCTTTTTCTAGTGCTGCACTACTCTTCACCTGTCTTCAATTCTCCTGAATCTAGTCTTCTCTACTGCCAAAGCTTCTGTGATATTCTGAGTCTGCAGCCTGCCTGACTGCTGACATCTCACAAAAGTAAGAGACAAGTAATAGTTGGCAGACTTATCAAGCCACTTATAATGATGTGTCAAATTCATGGAAGCTTAAATCTCTTTCAGATTTTTCCATGAATGATGTTGTGTTTTAAAATCTTTCTAATGAAATACTAGAGAATGTGATTGAGCCCTGAACAGCTCTTCCTCCTGACACTTTAAATGGTGCTTTCAGCCTCTAGTAGCATTTAACTATAACCAAACTAAACCATCTCAGTAGGGGCTAAGAAGAGGTACCCTCTACCAGCCGTTGCAGCTGAATTTACTATCGATTGCAGCCCTTGATTTATCTGAGACACACGGTGACACTGACTTTCTCTTCACTCTCACCTTTTTGTCTTTCATCTTTGCCCAGTGAAAACCTTTTGCCAATGGCAGTTGGGCAGTTCTGAACATTGTTCTTTTGGTAAATACCATTAGATTATCTGAAAATGCAAATGTCAAGGCAAGGTTGCGGTCTTCAAATCTCAAAGTGAGTTGCTCTTTGGTA
>VZTF01009807.1:28035-39189 GCA_013397755.1 Cnemophilus loriae | reverse complement strand
AGATCTCTGTTTTGAGACAAGCCCACCCTTCCTGGACTCCTTTGTTTTTAAGGGCTGCTTCCCATAGAACTCTCTGAATGAGTCTCCTAAACAGGCCAAAGTCTGCCCTCCAGAAGTCCAGTGCAGAAGTTTTATCGATGTTCCTCCTCATATCACCAAATATTGAAAACTCTATAATTTCATGATCACTATACTCCAAGCGGCCTCCAACCATCACATCTCCCACCAGCCCATCTCTGTTTACAAACAACAAAGGTCCAGAACAAAGGAAATAAGAGATGAGACTCTGAGTTGTCAGTTTTTTCAACACAAAAGAGCATCCTGTCCTATGCTGATTGTGGTAGGAGTGAAGAAGTGTATGTGTACAAGCAGGGAGAGGAGATAGGCATGTGGTGCTAGCAGCCTCATGACAGCAGTCACATTTTTAGTGTTGTATTTATGTTTCTCAGTCCAGATAAATCCAGATTTTCTGTGGCACCAATATGATTGTATCTCTTAATTTATCTGAATCCTTTCTTAAGTCTCTAAACTGAGATATACTTTTATGAAAGGCTTCTCTATCTCTGGAGATGAAAAACTTATGGTTTACATGTATTCTTACTTAAAATGTGGTTAGGTTTGAGTAACAGAAACAGAACTTTACCCTTTAGTAGCAGTGTCTCTTTCTGAGTTCTCTTTAAGATAAGGTTAGGATCTTCCAGGACAGAGTTGGTGCCGTGAGTATGCAGGTGCAGGGATAGAGACAGATCTCATTTCCTCTGCCTGCTCTCTTTGAATTAGCAGAGTGCTAAATCAGAGGGCAAAGTCAGCTTTGGTCTTAAAGTTGTGAACTTGCATTAGTGTACTGTTCTGCTAGTAGTTAAAATTTTCCATTTTTCAATTGGATAACTGTCAACTGTACAACTGTAATCAACTCAATACTATCTATCTCCAAAATCAAACCCGACTTACATCTGGTCAGCTCAGCAGATGGAAGAGTTCAGGTCTGTTTATGATAATACACCCAGAGAGTTGCAGAGTAAGTATATTCTTACTCATGTATTCATTATAGTAATTTGGGACATACTTCAGAGAAAGGGTCAACACTGAAGAAGTATGATTTAACTTGGCTTATGAAATAAAAAACAGTCAGTGAGCAACTAATAAAAGCTATTTTTTTTAAGAATTTGTGGTTGTATTCTCTGACACATAATTGCTCTTGTAGAATTCATGCCTACACTGCAAGTTTTATATCATCTGAGACATTCATTATGTCTTTTTTCTCATGCAAATTCTTTGGTGTATGATAAGATTTGAGCTCATACTGCAAGCTTTTCATTGGGGAAAACAAAGGAGGTGGAGGAGCACTAAGTTTCTCACTACCCCCCTTGGCTGCCTTATTTCACAGTATTTGTAGACACCATGTATCTGATTCCTCTACCTCCCTGTTGCCTTTATTGAAACTGGACAAATGGATTCAGTAGTTATTTTACCAGGGATCTTGCTAGATAGAAGGTTGATCAGCATTAATGCCTCTAAATTCTTGTACAAAATATGGGTCTTTTTGAATACACTTAGGACTCTACAGTGCCAGAGTTTCATGTTACAGGATGAACCCTAATCTTGCTTTCACTAAGGATTTCTGTATTTTCCAATTTTTATTTTTGCTGCTGATATTCCTTTCTCCAACACTAACAAGTAGTCCTTTATGTGATGCTCCCAAACTTTATCCCAAGTCATAACTATCCTGGAAGGGTATCAAGTTTTACAAGATAAATCCCAACAGCTGCATAAAACACCAAGCACACAGTTCTGCACGTGTGTATTTGTTTCGACTTACTTACATAAATATTTGCAGACTTGGATCCCCAAGATGTTAATCAAACTTTCAGTCATAATAGAAGTAGCTCCCTGTAGAGAAGCTGCATTTGACCAATCCTTTGATTAGTACTTACCTCTTACACAAAATATTTACACATAAAATAGAGACCTGTTAAAAAATATTCTGATGTTCCATAACATTGCCAAGATGCAGCAAGTCACTACTGTTACTCTGAGTTCAGCCCTGAATTGTATGTGACAGACGGCCACACACGGCTGTGGAAACCATGTGATTCATCAGATGCCAAGGGACTGGGCATGGTGTTTTTGAACTCTGTGTGTTCTTCATCTCAGAGATGTTTCTTGGTGTCTTACATTCTTATGAATTGTTCCCCATAAACCAGATGTAGCAATTTTGGCTTATTATGAGCTTGTATTTTTTTTCCAGTTTCTGAAGTCTAAAAAGCATTTTGCTCTTTCCCTTTAGATGCCTCTTCATTAGATTTAGAGACATTTGATGTTCACACTTTATCAGATGCTCTCAAGAGGTATATTCTGGACCTGCCGAATCCCATCATTCCAGCAGCTGTTTACACTGACATGATTTCTGTAGCTCAAGGTATGATTATTGCATTATTTCAAATGTCAAACAAAAAGGCTTTTATTAGAATTCTGAATATCTGGTGGTCCAGCTGTCACCCACAGAACAGCAAAGATTCTACACAACCTGGCAGCATCTCAGAAACCATAAATATACCTTTACCCCTTTCGATGAAAGCTGTTTCAACTCAGATCTAGACATTATTCTGCATTATTTGTTACTTATTTAGGTAAACATAATGGAAAATATAAGGGATAACACAGTTGTCTTCATTTTAGTAACTAGAAATACTATGGAAGAACTGGAGGAAAAAATCAAGGACTTACCTGTATACAGAAAGCTAATTTTTAACTTTTTATCAGTGCTGACAAAGTAAATGTATTAGAGGTCATGTAGTGCTGTGTTACATTGAGGCTGCAGATTATGAAGTGAGAAATACATGCATGTGAGATTCATCATCTACAGTGGTCATTTCAAACAAGTACAGCTTATAGGCTTTCAGCACATGGGCCAAGTATTCTGTTATATATCTCAGGACAGGATATTGTTACTGGTAACCTTCAAAGTTAGAACAGCACCTGTGAGACTTATCTAGTGCATCTCAGAATTACCCAATCATGTGTGACGCTAAACACAAGACAGACTTCTACCAGTACACTCTGAACACTTTGTGGTTTTTACCAAAATGCGTATCTGTTTCCCTTTGACTTTTAAATACTTGTTCTTTACTCTTCCCTGAGCATTTCACTTCTTTTAAAAGAAGAAAGAAATCTTCTGGTTCTAATGAAGGACAGAATTATTTTTTTCTGTAAAACTGATGCTTCTAAAGGAGTCACATTTAATTTCATTTTACTTGAATGTTTCTGTGCTAGTCTCAAGAATCATTTATCTGTTTGCTTGCAGAAGTGCAGAGCTCAGAGGAATATGCTCAGTTGTTGAAGAAACTGATCAGATCTCCAAATATACCTCCCCAGTACTGGCTCACACTCCAGTATTTGCTCAAACATTTCCTCAGAGTTTGTCAAGCCTCCAGCAAAAATCTCTTGAATGCAAGGTCTCTGGCTGAAATTTTCAGCCCTCTGCTTTTCAAATTCCAGATAGCAAGGTATGTGGGTCATCTTTACCATATTTTGTACTGTAAATATGAATTAGTTATATGCAAAATAAGATTAATTAAATAATATTCTGACCTTATTTCTGATGTGAGGGCATTGTAGTAAATTCTTTCAATTTTTTTCATAATTTAAAGTAAACTTTTGTATTTCTCCTAGTTCTTACTGCCTAATCTATCTCTTGCAGCTCTGATAATACAGAACACCACATAAAAATCCTTGAGGTTTTAATCACAAGTGAATGGAATGAGAGACAGCCCGTACCAGGTAAAAAATATTTTTAATTTAAAAAGTTATATGTTCTCTTAAATATTAACATTCAACTTAAGGACAGTAAATGCTTGCGGTTTTTTCTATTTAAATCAAACTTAATACAAAGTAAAAGTGCACAATTACAGAGCTAAGTAGAAGTTGTTTATATGTTTTATAGTGGTGTGCAATGTTTGTTTCATAAGAAATAGTCTTTTTCATTAAAATCATTTTAGTGCCAATAGTTTGTACAGCCTTAGAACTTTTGTTCTCTTTCAGTAAACAGCAAATAAGATTTTGTGAGTTTTTTAAGACCTGTAAACCAATAGAATGCATAACATACAGTGGTGGGGGTGCTAATTCTCAAGGTTTTATTGAACTCTCAACTTACTCCCAGGCAAATTTTCTTAGATTTGCTATACCCTATGGAGACATTATTTACATATATGTATTTTTTAATCCAGATGCTCCAAAGATTTATTTATCAATATCAATAAATAATGTGAAAAATATTAAGAGCCCATTCAGGAAAGTTAGATTCTACTTGTATTGCTTCTGTAAGTTAACATCTAATTAAGTCAACAAATAGTAAAGCACACTTCTAATTAATGCAAAATCCCTGGGTTTGAATCAAGTATTTGGTAGAAGCAAGGCAGAGTTGCTAACTATGTGCAAAGGAAATTATTAATGCAGGAAACTTGACATATTAGCTGAAAGCAATTCTTTTTAGACCTTATTAACAGAGAATATCCTAACAAAGGAAAGGGTGAACAGAACATTGGGGTGAACAGAACTTTCCCACCTCTGTAGTCAAAGCACAAAATAAAGTTCATGGCAGTAGAATTTGTAGGGTTACTTAAGATCTGAAGAGCTAGAACACAGCAGAAAAGTGCTTTATTTCCTGTGATTCAGCTAGGCACATTGTATAATCGTCTTCATCAGCTAATGAAGATTAATTTAAAATTTTTGTTCCTAATGCTCTGTTTGAAAGGCTTTTCTGCTCTTGCCAGTTCTGTTAGTCAGGAAACTTTCTCTAACAGTTTGTGTATATCTATTTTCAGCTGCTATTTAGTTTTGTTCAATTTTGGTAAAGTAGTGAAGCAGGGATTTCCAGAACCACTGTGTATTTGTCTGCCTAATGCTTCGTAACAACTAGGAGAGTCCAAACTTACAGTATTTGTACTATTTTACTAAGAATCAGCAAATAGCTGCTAATTGTTAAAGAATTATTTTCTTTGTCACATGTTACAAGCCTTAAAAAGCAAAACAAATTCTAAAAGTCTAATGCTAATAGCATTTTTTAGAGTTACACGTTTACAAATGCTTTGGAATATGTAAATATATATGTCTAAAGGCACTGGTTGGGAGGTTACAAAGGTAGGGTCAACAGCTTCTTCAGTTACAAAGCAAGAATTTTATAAATTGTATTTAAGAGATCACTTGGTTGCATATCTGCCCGAGTTGCTTCATGTGAGGAAAGTATAAAAGTGAAAGGTGTTGATGTTAGAACTACTAATGAGGACAAGGTATCTAGTCATTTTGAGAGTGTCATTAGGGTGCTTGAAGAAATGCCATTGTATCCATCAGATTTATATGATTTGACACTACAGTAATAATTATAATTGAACATCTGATTGTTTTTAATATTACTTCTGCATTAATTAATATATCATGATGCAGTAGTTTACTTTGACAGTCCTACTACGATTTTTCATGTGATTTATTACAAAAATAGAACTCCTTCCCTGTGCATTTGAAAGTCCATCATGTCTAGTGGAATGTTTTTTAGTAGAACATTTGCACTAATATGTACAGTAGAACATGTATTAGTAGAACATGTGTACTAATATGCTGGAAAGAAACCTCAGATACAAATTTTCAGGCTTTGTAGTGTCTGGTTAGCTAGTCTCTGACCTCAGGCCTGTAAAGAGTTTGAGTAATTTTTAAAAGGTGAATCTTAATAGAATGTTCTGGAAGTTTGCAGGATTAGGCCATGAGTCCATTTCCACACCAATATCATTCAGTGACCTGAACATCTGAAGTGGTTTGTTTTAACCATTCTCGTAGAACAATAAAAAACACTCTAAGATGTGTTTTTCAGAATTGTCATCTTCAAGATTGTTACTTTTAGTGGCTTGATTTTCCATAAAGACTGTTAGGTACACTGTAATGAAAAGAAGATCCCAATAAAATATAACTTATTTTCATGTAAGTATTTTGAGAATTACAATTTTTAATAGAATTTTACAAGTGGAGCGTTTGAGAGGTCTTAAGCAGAAAGAGTTTTACTTATTGAAAATAATGTCATGACAACTAAGTGATAACAGGGAAGCCAGTGCTGCCAGGTTTCTTCTCTTTTTCGTGGGCTGGAGTGGTGGCTTCCTCTCTTCTTAATTCTTTTTGTTAAGATGAGAACATTCTGTCTAAAACGAGCTGTGCATGAAGTTCTAGTGGTATCTTAGGCAGTATATAAACACATTAAACATAGTGTTAGAGATAACTGATCTGAATAGCAAGTAGATCTTCGCGCAGCTGTGGGTTTTTTTCCTTACCGCATCACCCACTAATTATACTTCTTACCTGAAAACAATAGAAAGTAAGCAGCTGGATGTTACATCTTACTATATTTTAAAATTAGAATCTTAAATTAGGCATCTTCAGTTGGACATCTTTTAGTTAGAGTGATGCTTCCTGGATGCCACAAGACAAAAAGAAGAGTTAATCCTAAACCATTACTTGATTTCCCGCAGAAGAGTTGGGTTGGGGTTTTTTGTCTGTCACGGTGTTCATCAGCAAACTATGGATTCTAGTTTCTGGATTAAAATAGTGCTTAGTCCTACGCAAAAGTACTAAAGTTAACAATACCTATTCATGGAATTGTAGATTCTTATGTAGCAGAAAAAGACAAAGTAATGTTGTGGGAGAAATAAGGCTGGAAAAAATTTGATCAGTTTTGTGATTCTTGTCTCATTCTTCAAGTTTGTCAGTAGGAGAGACAAAAGATGGTGTTGGTGGGCAAGGTACATGATTTTTGCATCCCGTCTGAACACCCCAGCTTGATAAAGACTACAGTCAGAAACAAAGTACAAGTCTCCAAATGTGCTATTTGAAACAGTACTATTAGAAGAAAATATCTTAATTGTAAGAGATTTTAGCAAATAATGCTGCTCATGTCTCGCAGAATCTCACACATCATACAGACTTGTGAAGGTAAATAGTGGAAAATAGGCTATATTAGGCTATATTTGTAGGTGTAGAAGACTGGGGTAGTTTTTCAGTTAATTGTCAAGGATCTTAAAGGCTCCTGGTTTTTCTGTCTGGAGGTGGCCTGCTCTGGATGCAGATCCCAAAGTTGCCCGTGGGACAGTAGATGCTCGGAGCAACAGGGTCAGTTTAGCACTCATGGCTGCGAAGGCAGGCCACACAGAGAAAGTTGGGAGGTGATTTTGGGTGGGGAGTTTAGGGAGATAGGGGTCCTTTCTGGAGTTGGGGGATGTTGAGGAGTGTGGAGGGACTTTGGGTGTGTGAGACTAAGGTCTGTCTTAGGAAGGCAAAGAGGAAGTGGGATTTGGCGAGAGAGCAAAGAGATGTAGGGAGCTGGTAGCATTGCTGGTGAAGAGCAGAAAAAGAGCTACAGGAAAGGAAAGAGCTGCCTTGTATCAATGAATCAAAGCCTTTAATAGCTTGTGCACTAACTGGAGCTGAGCTGCTTTGTCTGGGCTGTCTATCCCAGTTTATCCCTGTTTCCCAGGCTTGTACATAACATTGTGAATAACGTCTCAGACTGTGAAATACTGCGGTCTGAAAAAGTAGGTTCTATTACTCAGAGCATCATAAGTAAGAACGAGTGAGGTAATAAGACTGCCTTATATGTAACTGCTTATTTGTTGGGGATGAGGTGAAAGACCTGGCAGCATCACCAAGGTGCAGACACTTTGCTTTTAGCTACATAAAATATTCGCAAGAGTGGTGGCATAACAGCTAGAGCAGAGCAGTGTAAAGGCTGATCCAGTTGCTCCCGAAATTTGACTCAAAGGTACCCTGGGTTGCGACCGGCGTCAGCCTGAGACCACAGTCCTGTTGGTAGTGTCTTGGGGACATAAACAAATGTGTAAGAATGCTGTCCATTGTGAGAACTTATCTGCATCATGTCAGAGTCTTGGCTGGACTGCCAGCAGCACCAAGCGTGGTTTGGAGCCTGCAGAAGGCTGCGAGTCCCAGGGACAGCAGATGCCGTGCCCACGGCAGAGGGGACCATGTGCATCCGTGTCCTACCCAGCAGAGGGCTCCCCTTCTAAGCTAATAAAAGTCAGGCTTTATTCCTAACCTAACGGAAAGCACAATGCTTGGCTAACTACCATACTTTGGAATGCTGTATCCTTGGTTTAAGTTTTGGCACAAGCCAGTGCTTTATGTTTCTCAATTATGTTTCACCTAATTGCAAATATTTGGTAAAAGTGAAACAATACATACGACGTTACTAGCATTTTTTTACAGATTGTTATGTCCGTGTGCAGGTATTTGTATGTTTGTGTAAGACACATGCAAGCATGTCAAACCTGATCAGTTCTTTTCCTGCTTCAGACATCATTTTTTAGAAAAAAATGTGCTATGTTAATAGAAGAACTGTCTGTATGACTGCAAGGAATAGTAGGCTGCAGATTAAATGGACACCAATCAAGATTTTGAAATTTAAATAAAAAGATAAGACAGGGCAATATTTGAAAATACAGGTGTGTGCATGCCAGTATCTTTTTTTGACAAAACACTTGATTCTCTCGTGCAGGATAATGAGGAACTCATTATCTCTGTGTTGGTACCTGTGCTTTTTTAATTGATAAAAAAGTTCAGTGAACCAAGTTTAGGTTGTCTTTTCTCCTTTGACTACATACATCTGTATTGTGGCCCTACAAACCAAGAAATGTTCTCAACCCCTTCTGTAATTTTAACAGTAAGAAAGTATATCAACTACAGTCTGAAGCTGAATTAGTTCAGAAACAGGTTTCCATCTTCACTTGAAGTAGGCTGTACCTTTATGACTCTGCTGCTTTAAATTATATTTAGAACTGACACTTGTTCAAGTAGGCAGAGGCTAAAACTAGGGAAGCGAGGGATTGTTATAGGTGAAGCTAATCAATCAACTGCAAAACATCAAAAATGTACTGCAGATATTTGGGATTTCATTATTAAGTGTAAGTGGTGTTTCATAGCATAGGAGGATTTTGGTTTGTGAAGTATTACGGATGCAAAAACTTTCCGGTACTATTTGACTGCCTTAAGGATCAACAAGCAGATCTCAAAGAAATTCTCAGTGTTTTTATTAGGAATTCTCACGGTTTGCAAGAAGTAGGAGGAAAATATTAATCCCCTTCTCGCCTTCTCTTAATGTGTCTGCTTCTTCTTTTACTTTGAATTTATTTCCTCGTAGAAGTTTAGCTGGCAAAGAAGGCAACCTCTGTAGGCAGAGGGGGAATTAAGCTCTTCAGTTGCTGCTCTGTTCCCTTAGCAAGTTGGATCTCCACCAAACACTAAGGCAAGGAAAGTAGATTTAACCTAAGCTACTCCCTCTCTGTACAGTTCCTTTTCCCACCTGCCTGCCCAAGAAATGAACACCACAGATACAGACAGGTGTTCTAACATTTTTAGTTCATAGGAAATTGATAAAAAGTCTCACAGCCTCAGACTAAGGGTCCTGAAGCAGCACTTGTATTTGTGATGCAGCATGAGCATGTAGGAGGTGATGCTGTGCTTGCAAGCAGGCTATTTTGTTTGCATGGGGCTGCTTCTAGAGATGGAGCTCTTTTCAAGGAAAATTTTTATTCTATTTTTTTTTCTGCAGTTAGACACTTCCTGTATTTGGCTGTTCATGGTGCTTTTCTCATCTTCAATACTGCATGCAGCAGCAAGTGATAGGGACTATATTAAGGCCTCTTACAATAGTCTTCTCATTTACTTATCTAAAATGAGAAAGTTAGCCCCGCACTGGCCACTTGTTAGCTGATGACAACTTTTACTTTGAATCTGGCTCCCATCCCCCAGCTGAAATCCCTGGCTCAGCAAATATTTGAACCTACCCAAGTTAATCATGAAACTGAGATCTTTATCTGAGAGAGACGTGCAAGCTACTGAGGGTGGTGGTTTCTTTTTTTTTTTTTTTCCACAGTACTGAAGTCAGGTTCACTTTTTAATGATGAACCAGAGTAAGCAGATACGTTCTGCACAGCACAGAGGTTTAAGCAGTTGAACGAGAAGGCTTGGATTTTCTCACTGCAAGTTACATCTCTTTTAGGGGTTTTTATGGAAAATTGGTTGGAAAGCAGAGCAATCTCTTTTTCTTCATTGCTTCAGAGAAGCTTCCTAGTAAATGGAGGTTTTAGGTTTTATTTTTAAGCAAGATTTTTATAAGAGGAAACCAATATTGGATTGTATTTTCGACTGTATTACAAGGGCGATCATTTGCGATGCATAATTTACAAAGTAAGTAATTTGAATTTCTGTGTTTTTTTCATCATCTCGTGGAAGTATTGTACTGTAACTGATTGCCAGGTAGAGCTTTAAAAGTCTTAAGATACGTGAATTTAAGTCAAGTACTTCAGTACCTCTCCAGGTTATATACAAAATAGGGAATTGCCTATCTGCCTCCTGTCTTTTCTTGCCTGCAGGGTAGGCTAGTCTGAGCTGAGCACTAACCTGATTATACAAGTTTGTTCAGTCTTATATTTGGCCACCAGTGAAACTCTAGGAAAGTAATTTTTCCTGAAAGTCTTTATTCAATGGAATAAGAAAACTTACTGATCCCACATGAGACCTAAAAGCAGCTATGCAGTTTTTGTAGGAAATCTCTGTAACTTAATTTAAATAATTACCTTGGCAAGTTAACTTTTTGGGTAGCAGGTGAGCTAAACCTCTAAGTTCAGTGTTTAAACTTGTGTCTGGGGTGATTTTAAGTATCCAGTTTCATTTCGGAAATGGAAGGAATCTTTGGAGCATGTCTCCTTCAACAAGAAGGGGAGAGTCTACTTCAAAATGAAGCGTGTTAATATACGAAGCAAACTAGTATGCATCTTTTTGTATATGTTGGTACTCCAGACGTGCTCTTGTATGTTGATGCTTGTCTGAAAGGGGTAACCTGCTCAGAGGCACAGATAGTGGGGGGTGAGGGGGAAGGGCAGGGGCAAAATATTTGGAAAGCATATAAATTTTGTTAATTTTTTTAAAGAGTATTTGTGAGATAGAACACATTTCAGCTGCTCTAGGATTTCTTATGGTGTAAGGCACAGATAGTTGCTACAGCTAGTCTTCATTGTGGTTATTTTTGGTCTCTGGTTTTCTCCCCCCACAGATTCTAGCCATATATATGGGTGTATATATATATATATATATATAAGGCTA
>VZTF01009807.1:0-27970 GCA_013397755.1 Cnemophilus loriae | reverse complement strand
CATTCATATTGCTTTACATAGCATTCTGCTCTGAAAATAATATCCTATTCTGTCCATGTTTCTTCCAAGAGGTCAGAGAGAGTTACAGTCAGTGATGGGGGGAGTTAAGACGGAATATTTCTAAATGGTTGGAGGATGCTGATGACATAAAGTCAAGGGGCGAAGGAGACATTGTCAAGGGACTCTTGCTTTTAAAAACAATTAACTTGATAAATATATCAATGACAATAGGGTAGAGAAACTGTGTGAAAAGGCAGACTAAATCTTACTGTATCCCCACAGCCTTTTTTATGTTCAGCAAAACCACTTTTGAAGATCTTGTTTAGTTCTGACTTTCTCCTATGGTTTGAGTGAATCTGCTGAATGTAAGATTACAATATTTGGGGTTTAGATTTCAAAATTAATTAATCTAGATTGATTCGAATTGTGTTGTATTACATAATGGTAAGAGAGGAAGACATCTCTGCATTAAGCACGTTTTATATAATAATATAAACTCTATCAGACCTGTGTGCCCATAAAAATAGTGGAAATATGCAGAGTTTAAAAACATAATACATATTTCATTTTGTGGATATATACGTCTATCTGTGTGTTTGTGTAAAATGAATGTGTAATATGCACACACAGTCATGCTCTTCTCTAACACATTTCTAATATGTGCAGTAGGTCTAGAATCCTTTTAAATCTTTTTGAGTGGCAAACTTCAGGCATTCAAGCAGGGGAATGCACCTGAGATGTGGCCGACCTGTTTCTGAAGGGAGCTGCCCTGTGTGTGAGTGTGCGTTGTGTGTGTGTGTGTGTAAAAGCTACGTGCTGCAGCATATCAGCCTTTTGTCATCCTGCCAGGATTGGACTGTACCATGCTGCAAAGCCAGGAAAATGAGCGAGGAACACGGGCAAGGAGAGCCCACTTGCTCCTTTTATGTAGTAATACCAGCTTTATATTGCAATTCTGCTAAATGTATATTCTTCCCAAAACTGAAATTGTTTTAAGATTAATGTAAAATAAAATGAGGAAGCAGGAGTGGTTTGGTGACATTATTTTGACATGATTGGCTGAGGATTATGATGTAATAGGTTACAGTGCAGCCCCTTATAGGTTTTAAAATGAATTCCAAGACACCATTACAAAGACAGCCTGACTCTTTTCTTGTATCTGAGCTTACTCAGTGAAACTCATACAAATGTACAATACTGTTTGGAATATGGAAGAACTGGATATAGAATATCCTAAGACAGATATAAATTGTGGCACAGACTTGATGTTTTACATAGAAATGGATCCACCAGGTAAAACTGCAGTCTTATTATAGAAGACTTAATTAATTTTGGTCTTTACAATAGCTGCTGAAAAATTCTTAATGGATATGTAGGATTTCTTTACTTTGTTGTTGATACGAATAGTTTTCCTTTTTTAATAAATTAGAATAAAATTTTGGATTAGTGCATGGTTGTAGTAATTAGAATCTTAACATATTAAAATACCTGAATGCTTACTTCATTGAATTTTTACTGAATTGACCTGTTTCTGTTTTGATTTTATTATGTCAGATGTAGTTTTAGTCCTGCTATTATATCATTAAAATATTGTACTTCTTTTATTACTATTTTTGCTCTCTCTGTTCCACACTGTGCCTAAAAGGAGATGCTGTAGTAACACTCATATTTCCTGAAACAGTGGTTACAAATCATTGGCTTGGGTTGTTTAAGGAAAAAACATTTTTAAAATCTAGCAATACTAACTGAATGCCTGTTATAGCATCATTTTTTCATATCATATGAAAGTATTATGCTATCCTGATATTCCTTGCAACTTCAAAAACATTGTCTTTTGAGCCTGATCATAATATACAGGACAAGAATCATGTACTTACTGGAGAACTGAAAGAGCTGAGTTGATTTTTAATCCTGATTCCAATGTAGTCCCCCTCGTTACTAAGTCAGTGCTGCAGTATCTTCTCTGGCACCCACTGGTATACATATGCAGCTTTGACATTGAAAAAAGGGGGGGCTGTTTTTTAATAAGTCCTGGCATTTGGAACACAATTTATTCTGTAGAATACTAAGATTAACACAAGGGATATTTGGGTCACAGATGGGTTTCTTAAACTGTTGGGTTTGTTTTTTTGGTTTTTTTGCAAATCGTTGCTCAGAATGCTGAGGATCACAAAACCCTGATTCTTCTTCAAATATACTGTATTGCTATGGGTTTGCATCTTTTATTACTCAGCTTCTAGGTAAGAAAACAGCAAAATTCCTCTAAGATCATTACATAGGAGGATAAAAAAAAGTGGCATATTTTATTACTTGTGTTCACCTGAAGATGGTGAAAGAAGGTAAAAGCAAACTTCAGATTTTTTTTTCTCAAATGCTTTCTTCACAGGGGCAGGAGTTGAGTATGATGTTATATTCTGCTTAAAATACATTATTGCAAGATAACATCATTTTTTGAAACAGCACAACTTTATTTTTAATTATTTTGTTTTCAAATTTCTTGATTCCTGTAGTGTCTTTTAAAGACTGTTAATGATAGACAACTCTATTTGGTAACTAGTTCTTTTTTTTTAACGCACTCATAGAACTATAAAATTTATGTAATAATGTGTAATTTCAAGGAATATATGGTCATGTTCTCAGTGAGTTACAACTTTTCTTCCCCCCTTTCATTTGCAGCACTGCCTCCTAAGCCACCGAAACCCAATACCGTAACTAACAATAGCATGAATAACAACATGTCATTACAAGACGCTGAATGGTACTGGGGGGATATCTCAAGGTAAATCACCTCAAGACGTGTATTTCGTATGTTTGGCTTTATGCTATTCTTGCTGTGCTATTCTGTGTGTATGTATCATGCTTTGAGTGTAGAAAATTTGCAGTTGTAAGAGCAATTTTAGCATAGTTTCCACCACAAACATATTACAGTTGGTTTTATTCCAAACATGACTAAAAAGTTACTGACAGTCAGTTAGAATGTAGTATGCAAAATGATTGTTCTGTTACTTTAAGATAGTTATATGAAATACTAGCATGAAAAGATAGCACTAAGAAAGAATTTTCTTCTTGTCTTTCATTCAGAACCTCAGCTGTAGGCACAATAGTTAGCAAGTCAGACTAACAAGTGCCATATATTAGCAACATTTTTATCTGTACTATATATAGATATATTAGACCAGCACTGGCTGCTCCAATTGCACAGGCTTGTATGAACAAGCAGAAAGACCTTTGCATGAATAATAATTTTGTCCAGTAGTGAGAGCACCAGAGTATGCCATTTTTTATCCCACTTGTTCTCTAAAAATTTTAAATAAGCTATTAAATAGTTGTATTAATATGGAGACATAGAAGGCTTGTAAAATACACTTATTTCAAAACATTTGCATTTGAATTTAGAGCACCGTGGAAGAATAAATGTGTGAGAATTAATTGAAATGACTGGTTACTTTTGCTTTCATTTTAGAGAAGAAGTAAATGAGAAGCTTCGAGACACAGCTGATGGTACCTTTTTGGTACGAGATGCTTCAACCAAAATGCATGGGGACTACACACTTACACTGAGGTAAAACTAGTTACACTGGGTTTGTAATACTTGATAGTAAAATGCAATAACTGCTCTTAATGTAGAGTGTTCTTTAGGAAATAGTACTTGAAGTGTGCCTAACTTTTCAATATACTTTATTTGCAGGAAAGGAGGAAATAACAAATTAATCAAAATTTTTCACCGAGATGGAAAATACGGTTTTTCTGACCCATTAACATTCAGCTCTGTGGTCGAGCTAATAAACCACTACCGGAATGAATCTCTAGCCCAGTATAATCCTAAACTGGATGTAAAATTACTCTACCCAGTATCTAAGTACCAGCAGGTAATTTAGTTTATTTTCTTTGCATATCACTTAAATACAGAGAAATTATTGAAGAACTTGCAGAATATGAAGAACTTCATCTCTGTTCATGTTTGAAAAAATCAAGTGGTTACAAAACTTGATATTTTTGTTTAAAACCAACTCCACGCTTTGCATGTACATATTTAAAACTTTAAATACTGCAGATACACTGTTAAGAAATAAACATCTTAATAATTATCCCACTTAATGGTGAAATATGTAATTTTCAGTTTAAAGCGAAACACTTGCAATTCAAAATTCCTTTTTGTCATTAATTTCTCATTTGCATACTATGCATTTAGTATCTTTCCATATTGGTGAAAGAGGAATCACATTTCCATGTAATTATCTAAGCATTTTTAAGCAGCTTTATCCAGAAAATCTGTGCAATATAGTTGTCTCCTTACAGAGTATCTTTCTTTCTGCTCATGATTCCAGGATCAGGTTGTAAAAGAGGACAGCATTGAAGCAGTGGGAAAGAAATTACATGAATATAACACCCAGTTCCAAGAGAAAAGCAGAGAATATGACAGACTCTATGAAGACTACACAAGAACATCTCAGGTGAGCTAGATTTGAACCAAAGGGAGAGTGGAAGACTTTGCAGATTTCAAAGAATATTATTGTGAAGTCATAGCATCATCTTCCTACTCCTCTCTTCCACCAGCACTGCATTGCCCTTATGTGCTTGCTCAGAATAGTGCGATTGCTTACTCATGTTTGAACTGCCACTACCTGTAAACTAAGCCACCCTGTGCCCAAGTCTGACACATCCAAAGCAAGTACATGACTATCTTGATTTACCAGCACTTATGCATACTGACCACATCAAGCTGAGTTATGGTTTTCAAGGCATATTTGCAGGGAAGCATTGCATTTTATTATGAGTTTTAGAAGGGTCTGGTTTACCTGTGCAGGATAAAGAGATGTCATGTGTAGACACAACGCAGGACTGAAAAGCTGCCTCTGTCCTTCTTTCAGCTTAATCAGTTCTTAGCCATACCTTGAAGTGCCACTGAATTAGTGCAGTTTTACAGACCCAGAATCAAGACTACTTCTTAAAGTGTGCAGGAAATATGCCTGAAAGAAATTGAAGAAAATTGGAGAATTGCTGGCAACTTGAATTAATGGCTTAAGACTTGGCCATCAACTAGATGTAGAGACAGGAGGATAAACTAGATAACCTCTTGAGACCTGTCAAGGCCACCTTTATTTCAGAAAGCCAGGTGTGCCTCTAAGGACTTAAGTTGATACAAAGGGCAGAGTGCACTGCCGTAAGCATCAATTTATTTATACAAAGCAAAGATTGTAACTGGTTCTTTTTTTAGCAGTTTGTTTTCTTGATAAACCTCATGGTGGAAATGGTAGCCTTTTGCACAGGCCTGTTGTCTCTATGCCATAAGGCTCAGCAGACAGAATAGATTTTGGTAAAGGGATATTGAAAGAATATTCTTCTACAATATATGGAAGTGTTTTTGTGATACAAGCCAATAAATCTTCCCATTTGTCTGATAACAACTGTAATAACAATTATTTTATTTTCAGGAAATTCAAATGAAAAGAACGGCCATTGAGGCATTTAATGAAACAATAAAAATATTTGAAGAGCAGTGCCAAACACAAGAAAGATACAGTAAGGAATACATTGAGAAATTTAAACGGGAAGGAAATGAAAAAGAAATACAAAGGTCAGTATTTGATTTTGTGTATCAAATTGTATGATTTTTGAAAAAACAAACAATGCCAAGTATAGGTCTGCCTAAAACTGAAGCAAGATGACAAGTTTAAAGTTGTCCAGTTGTAAGCAAAGAAGCCTCAAATAGGGTAGATGTGAACTGGCAAAATGTATAACTACATCTAGAGAAATAATCTGTTCTCTTAGGTGTCTACACCTCTAAATAGAAGATTATAAAGTTATGAATAAGAAATCAGGGTGTAACCTACCACATTGTTCCATCTAGAATCATGCACAACTATGAAAAACTGAAGTCTCGGATAAGTGAAATTGTGGACAGCAGGCGTAGATTAGAAGAAGACTTAAAGAAGCAAGCAGCTGAATATAGAGAGATAGACAAGCGTATGAACAGCATTAAGCCAGACCTCATACAGCTGAGGAAGACAAGAGATCAGTACTTGATGTGAGTATCGTGAATTAACAAATTTTAAGTTGTTTGGTTTTTTAAGGTATCCAACTTTTGTGACTAAAATTTAATTTTATTTGCAATTATTGTCCAGGTGGCTGACTCAAAAAGGTGTTCGGCAAAAGAAGCTAAATGAATGGCTTGGAAATGAAAATGCAGAAGAGTAAGTATTGGAAGATTTAGATATTTCTAGTGTTTCAAATCACTTAAATACAAAGGTGAGATAAAGCATATTTAAGTCTTGGACCACACAGAGGAAATCTCAAGCCTAGGTCTTCAGTAACAATGCGCACTGTTAAGACATGACAGCCTACATAACGCAAGTATTAGAAAGGATGCTGTCTCACCCTCTACTCTCCTCCTTTTTTCAGGGAGGTGCATAATCGAGTTACTGTAGCAAAGCACTGAAATGTAACCTGTGTCTTCCTTCATACCCGCAAAATTAAGTTCATAATGTGTTAGTATCTTAGAGAGATGTCATACAGATGGATAAATTGTTCAGAAGGTCTCTTAGGCATGAGCAGGCTCTTTCCAAATCTCAACTGTGGGTACCATGATGTTATCCAGTACAGTGGTAACCACATCATTGTGTCACATTGCTGTTGGAGATGATAAATTCGTATGTGCTGAGGAGTATTCTTCTCTGGTTTTGTGGTCTGTTTTGTTTTTCTGGAAAATGGCAGGGTAGTATTCTGTCATTTCAAACAGTTTCGTTTACTGTAGGTTCTGACAGGGGCTAGGCTGATGAATACATTTCATTTCATTCCTGGGAAAAAAGGCAAAAAGTGCTTGGGTTGTGTAAACATAGACCAAATTTAAACAAAAGCAAGACACAAAATAATATCTGAAGCGTAGCAAGAGTGAAAAATGAACAAATAGAAAAATCAAAATTGTCTCAGTAGCATGTGTATCAACATTTTCTGCCTATGTAGTTTCTTGTGCATCCCTTTTATGCTGTCTAGTTGAATATACAATGAAAGCAGCAGACTGACAATGACTCTAGTGGATTTGCATTCTGGCCTTGTCCACATCTATTTTAATTTGGCTTGGTTTATTGAGTCTCCTACTGTTATCCTGGAAATTGTGCTTATCGCTCTGGTAGAAGCAGGAGATAAAAATGACACACGCATTTTAAAGCCATGTTGTTTTCTCAGTCTTAGCACAGCTCAAAGATGAGATGTTGTAAAATATGTAGGCACCTGTTCCCACTAGTGTTCCTATCACTTGAACAATAGACAAAGAACAATGCCACTCTGTGGGTTTAGCGTAGCATCAAAATAGTAAGTGAAACTGTTTAAAGATAATTTGCATTTTCTCTCACTCAGATACTCCTTGCTGGCAAGTCTGGGAACTGCTGAAAAATTAAACTTTTAGAATATGGCTTTTTTTCTGAAATTGTATTGCAGAAAAAGATCCCCCAATATAATAAGCAAGACAAAAAACAAGAATCGCTTTCTCTAGATGCTGGTTGAAAATAGAGCCACTACTGAATGTATGTGAATGTCATGCAGGTCAAAAGAGTGATGGAATAAGGGACCCGGAGAGAGTGTTATCTGAAACAAAAGAACCCTTTCTCTTTATGAAAAACTGAATTCTGTGTGCGATTGCTGATTTCTATAGATTACTTTGAGAATCTTCAGAAAGATAGAACCATGGATGAGTGAGAAGTTATCTTTTCTTAGACCAAGGAAAACTAATTAAAAGCCTATTACAGAGAGAATAAATGCATTAGCCTAACACAGACTGATTGCAAGCTGAGCAGGAGAGGCAGGGCCAACCAGTGCAAGCTGCTGTGGGATTGGGGAGCTCTGGAACTGCAGAATTCCAAAGTGATAGCCACACAGCGGAACCAGATGCTTCTTTTTTCATGGTGGGCTTTAGCTCAGAGGATTCTCTGTAACTCTGAATCGGCTTTATAGCTGGTGGCTGATTTAGTAGAGGAGCATATATTGCATGCTATTCTCATAATCTGCTTATAAGGGGAGAGAGAGAGGAAAAGCACTCTACTATTGCACCTTTTCAGAAAGCCATTCACCTATAAATAATTAATCTGTCTCCCTGTGCAACTGCTCAGAGGTTCTCCAAGCAGCAGCTGTAGTTGATATATTGCATGATTTTTCACTGCTGACCAAGTGTTCTGATCTTTGCAAATGAAGCTGACTCAGAGGGTACTGATTTTGTTGGGCTTGCTATTTACCAAAACAGTGAGCAATGGCAGAAGTACTGAAGTGCTCGCAGCATATTCTGAAAAATAGAACATCATCTTTTTATATTCTTCCTAAAATTTACGTGAGTGTTCCTCAAAGAAACAAGAAACAGAGCGTATATTTTACTTTTATCCAGCGGTTTAAATGGTGCAGTATTACTTAGTTTAAATCCCTAGTTTTACCAAGGAAGCATCCTGCAAACTACTGTAATACAGAATAAAGACTACTTAATTAGTGGATTTTGTTCTGTGTTTCACAAACACATTTTTTCTTTTTGATAGCCAATATTCTATGGTAGAAGATGATGAGGACTTGCCCCATCATGATGAGAGAACGTGGAATGTGGGAAATATCAATAGAAGCCAAGCTGAAAATCTGCTGCGCGGAAAACGAGATGGAACATTCCTTGTTCGAGAGAGCAGCAAACAAGGCTGCTATGCCTGCTCTGTTGTGTATGTACCCTAATTTGTGAATGATGTAGCCAACATGTGAGGGGCCTACCTTGAGCTGGGGGTAGATAGACACTTGCATGTGCACAATTCCTCTTGGACCTTTAGGCTTAGAAGCAGGTCAAGGAGTCCTGAGGCCGTTCTTGTTGCTGCTCCATTTCCTACACAGCTCCAACCTGTGCCACTCCCACAGAGGAGCCTCACTCAAAAGGGAAACAAAAACGCATGTGCACTCCTTTCTGTGCAGCTGCTAAGTCCTGCCTGTCTCCTGCCTCCTTAAGCTAGGATGACATCACAAATTTGGACTAAACCTAGGTTTTTACCATTATCTCACCACAGAACAAAGGAAATCTATGTACTGACTAGCATCTTAAGGTGTATTGCTAATACCTTATTTTCTATCTTAATTTTACTGTACTCACAAACTAAAAACTGGTTGTTTTTGTTGGTTTTTTTTTTAGGGTGGATGGCGAAGTAAAGCACTGTGTGATAAACAAAACACCTACTGGGTATGGATTCGCAGAGCCATATAACTTGTACAACTCACTCAAAGAACTGGTGCTACATTACCAACACACATCACTTGTGCAGCACAATGACTCCCTCAATGTCACACTAGCCTACCCAGTATATGCACAGCAGAGGCGATGAAGATCTTAATACTCTGGGTTGTTTGTTGTTTTTTTTGAAGAAATGATTTGGCAACATTGAGGCCTCTGGAGAGAAAAGGCTCCTTTCAGCTTTACTCAAGAATTTGAAGTATCAAAGCTATCTGTCTTCAGATGGGACTCGAGATTTCCTTCACAACTGCAGTGGGAGAGATCACAGTGTTATGCTGTGAATGTATGTTTGTAATCTGAAGTGCTTTTTTTTCTTTTTTTTGTAATTATAAAAGAAAAACACAAGAGAAAAATCCAAACCTGATCTCCCTGCAGGGACATAGAGGCCTTTAAGCATGGTGCTTGTTTACGACCACTTCTGAAGCTTTACCAGCTAGAACATTGGATTATCCACACACAAGGTATAAGATGTCTGTGTCATTCAGTTATTGGAATTTCGTGGTCACAATCTGACTTGGAATGGTGTTGCTGCACTCAGTGGATCCAGACATACAGCATTGTGGTTCTATTTTGGTTTCTGGTGAATGACAAGTAGCAGAGTGGCACTTTCATTTCTAAGGGACACTTTAAAAGAACTTCAGTTACAGTATGTTGTTCAAAGTAATTGTAATAGCAGAGTGCCAGGAAGTGTTTTGTTTAGATGATTAAAAATCCTGTTTTAAGAATATATTTAAGACTGAAGAAAATAGGATTTTCAATTGCATACAGTGTATAATAGTGTACATAGTACTGGATGACTAACTATCATTGATGGAAACTGTCAATACCAAACTGCTTCGTTTTTTCCTTTTCTGTTTGCTGAAAGCTGAATTCTTAGACTATGCTATGCAATACTGAATTTTCTTTAGGCTGTAGTCTTCTCTCAAGCATATCTACGGATTAAGCTTGTTTTTCTTGGTTTTTTGTCTTCTTTTTTTTTCATTTCTTTTGCCTAAGGATATTTTTCCTGGTGATTTTTGTTAATAATTTTCTTGTTTTGTTTTGTTTTTTGTTTTGTTTTGTTTTTTGTTTTGTTTTGTTTTGTTTTAATGTACAGGGAGCCAGCAAGAGTTGGCTTGAAAATTAAAACTATGAAATATTTTACAATTTTCATTGTATAGAATATTGAGCTACTAGCTCGAAGTTTAAAAAGTTCGTAAATTTTTTTTGACTAAATATTTTGTTGGGCAGTGCCTGATAAGCTTCAAAGCTGCTTAATTCAATAAAAAATATATGAACATTACAAAATATCACTGAGTCCAACAATACTGTTTCAGAGATATCTTTAGAATACGGTACCATGCTACATTTGCTTCTTGAAGCATTTTGAACTTCTATCATGATTGTCTTCATATTTGGAAGACAAGAAAAATAGTGTATCCTTCTTTGATAATGACTGCAGAAAAAAATGGGGATATTTTGCTACTGCAGTGTTGAGTGTAGATAGCTTGGATCTCAGAATGAATCCACCTTCACAGTAAATAAATGACTTCTTGACCTCCTGTGACAGAATTTTTGTCAGCCTGTAAAGGTATTTTCATTTCACATGAAGGAAGTTTCTCTAATCTGTTGCCTAGGTTTGTTTTTTGTATTAGTATTGTGGAAAAAAAAAGCTTCCACCTCTACTAAGAATATTTGGATACAATATAAAACTAATTAAGACTGGAAAATGTCTTTTTTGAAAATGATTAGGCTATGATATATATTTTCAAAAGTCTGTAGGCTGAGGCAGTATCAAAGTGAACATTTCCATAATTTCAGGGCACCAGAGACTTACAAAATCATGGTTCAGTTAAAGGAAACAAATACATAAATCCCACTAAAATAGAGTTACTAATAATTCTAGGATAGTTCACTGTCAATGATTTGCAATGGTTATTTATTGTCCTGACCACTGCGGAAATTCACAGGTTGCAAATCAATAAAGTAATGAAGTTCAGAGAAATCTTGGAAAATATTTGACTAAGTGAACGTATGAAATTATTCTTCTCCCAAAATGCAAAAGACAAGATCCATTACTATTAAAGAGAGTTGCACACACAGTCAAAAGAGTAAGACCCATGGAGTTCTCTCATAATAGCTCTGGTTAGAGATCCTTGTGTTTTATTACAAAGTACACAATGCTTTATAAGCTATTGGAAATAATAATAATAATAATAAATTTGCCAGTTTCCAATAATCTTTATATTATCTTTTCATTTTTACATTGTTACTTCAGTTCTGAGGCTGTAAGGCTTTTGATTTTATTTTGACTTTGTGGACTTTTTTTTTTCTTGGTGGGCTGTCTTTGCTTTCCTATAGGTGTATTTTCTTACTAGAATTTATATCAGGAAACAAGATTCAACAAATATTGTTTCATGATAGTCATCACTTAGAAAATTATTCTGAGTATTTTTCTTGAATAGAAGTTTAGTCTTCATGCCTTCCCTTCCTCATTCCACACTTTTTCAGGCCTGTAGGACCATGTAAATCTGTTATAGTAATAACTGGTTTATACTATGAAAAACACCAACAATTACTCTAGCATGCCAGTTATACTACTGGGCTTGAAGTTACAGATTAGTTCAATATACAGCAGTTTAACATTTGTAGCAATCCAAGATATTCTTCAGACATATATTAATTTCTGAATGTTAAATATTTTAAGAGTAAAATTGTATTTTTTTCTCTGTAGGCAAAATATATGTAATCTGAATTGATGTTTCACATAGCATTTGTCAAGAAATTTTATCATAGTTAAAGCATTTGGATCTAATTTTCCTCATATTAAGAAAACCCCTGCTATGTCAGTGGGCCATATCCTTAGCATGCCCAGCCCAGTATGGAATATAATTCGTTCCTGTGTGCTGTGCAACTTCTCTTTGTGTGTGGCTGTAGCAGAAAAAAAACAGTGTGTGTGCAGATTTGACACTTGCTTTTCTTGCACAAGCAACAATGAGAAATAAGCACTATGTTGTAAGGATAAGTGCTTAGGGCTTCTTAAGGGGATGTTCTGCCTACACAGGGTCTGTGCAATTTGCAGGGATCATTTATGCCCTCAAATTGGCATGAGTGGGTTTTCTTTGGTACTTACACATCGTGTGGCCTCTGCATTTCTCTCCCTCCTTGATGCACAGAGCTAAGTCCTGCCAAAGGCCCTATTCACTGCAGAGTTGTTTGTGTTTAATGTACCATATTGTTCACTCCAGTTTTGATTTGATCTCAGACTACTATATACAGAAAAAAAAAAGCATGGGGATATAACTAAAGAAACACAGTGTTTTTCTGTATTTCTATTGATGCATAGTTTTTTCATCTAATACAATTCATGGATGGGCTTTGTTCTGTTACTTTGTTTTGTTTTGTTTGGGGAACTTTTTGTTTTATTTTAAATCCCTGAGTGACGCTGCACTGCAGCATCTCTTTCACAAGGCCTTTGAAAGGCATGAGACATAGCAAAGAGAACCAAAACTCACAAGCAAAATTAATAGTTTCTGATTTACTTAAGTTGAAATATGAATTTGCAGGTTGGGGATGTGTATCTGTGCATACACGTGCATACTTGCTGTGTTTATGTATGAACAGTTCCCAGTATAGATGCATTTTCACAGAACATGATCATTTTGCTGAATTTAGTAAATGATATCATTAACTTTGTTTAAAGATGCACACATGCACACTAGACCTTTGTGGGTGCAGCATGTTTCCAGATACAGTTAGAAAATCGAGTTTCTGTGTTGTTGGANAAAAAAAGCTTGTCTGTATGGTTCCGTTATCTTGTCAAGCAATCTGTAAAACCAAATCTTCAGATTTTCTATTTGGTGTCAACTGTTCTGTAGTGAAAAAAATGGCTTTGTCTTGTAATTGGCAATGAAATAATTATGCTTGGGAAAACATTCAGATGCTTCTAATGGGGAAAACTTCTGCCGATTTTCACACAGTGCTTTTGCTATGCATGGTATTAAGTTGGAAAAGTGAATCCTGATACTGTTTTTTTCAGGGTCACTTTAGAAATGGGCAGCTCAAAGCATAATGCCTCCCATGGGACAAGGTTACAAAGTACAACATTTTATGTAGAATCATGTTCTGTTTACTGCAGTTGAGACTAAACTGTAGGAGTTGGTAAGGTTACATTGCACTTGTCCTGGTGAGATTGCATTAGCTGCCCAAGATGCTGCTATTTTTTTTGTTTTAATTCTTGTTTTTGAAAATAAAGCTCTGTTCTGTTACATGTCTTTAAAACATTAAGATTACTTTGTTTTAAAATTGTTGTTGAGGAGGTGGAGGGTAAAGCAGATTGTAAATTGCCTTTACAAGGCAACGGTGAAAACATGCCTCCTTAAAATTTTGTTCAAGCTGTAGAGTTGATGGAGCTGTGTCTTGTTTTTGAGTTGCTTTAAAAATTGTAATAAGTCTTCAAGCAGAATAAAGGTTGTTTTGAAACTGCAATTCAGTTGTTGAGGCTTCAATAAGGACTGTGATGTCTATTTACCAGCATCCTTGGCTAACTCTTCCTGTCTATACGTGGCCTTTTTTGAAAAGGATACCCAAAGGCTCTTATTATTAGAGAAACTAGGGAGCAAATAGTTTCAACTGACTCAGAGCCATTTTGTGTCTGAATTTGAACTGAATGAGGTAGTTGAGTAGCTCCAAAATAATCTCATGTCAAAGAGTGCAAAAATGAGTTTTGCTCAGCTATTGCAAAAACAGTACAATACTCATGATCTGAGAACTGCCTCTTGCAGTGCAGATAAAGTTACGGTTCTTCTGAAAAGAGTGTGAGTTTTGTCACAGATTTCCATGAAGCCAGCCTGTCAGCTTTTGCAACTAAAAAGTCATTTATCAGCTTCATGTCTGCATCTAATTGTGAAAACCAGCATGAGACTGAAGAAGAGGAGGGCAGAGGGGACTGAGTAAGACCAGTTGTGAATATTGTTTTCTTCCCCTTATTATTGGTATATGGTATCTGACTTCTTCGAGCCCATTCATATCTTGCACCAAGAGAGGTCCTCTGGAGAAGTCAGCCAGGTACTCTGGAAGAAGAAAGAGATTCCTATTCACATTCTGTCCAAGGTTTCCATTCTAAAATTTGCTTAAATATTACTCAAACTAATGTGGCAATACCCTTGACTGAGATACTCAGCACAGACTTGAACAATTTTTAACAACCAAAACATTGTCACTGGCTTTTAGAGATTCTTACAAGAAACTTAGACTAAGGGCTATTACTATTTTTTCAGCCTGCTTAGTAGCAAGTGGGGCTAGATCCCCCCCAGTGCTTGCATCTGTTGCAGTTTTTCTCAGAAGGCTGATTCTTTTATACTGACACTGAGTTTATCTCACTCCTGCCCCCTGAACTGATGCTGGGGAGCCCAAAGGCTTCTGCAGCCACAAAGTCATCATCAAAAGGTGACTAAGGTGAGCTAGGTGATTAATCATGCATCATCTATCATTGTCTATTGGAGAGAAATTAATACTGATGGATCGTAATCTGCAGAAATCTATGGACTGGCAGATTTCTTGCCAGTATCATACATTGTATAGAAATCACTCTTGGCAGACTAGAAAAGTAGTTTGCAAAGTGCCATTCTATTTTTGCTGTCTGCAGACTAACACTCCCCCACTTTTCCTCTCTGCTTTCTTGCTAAACTTTGGTGGTCACAGAATCATAGGGAATATGGAAAAACTGCTAAATCTATCTTTGTGGAGATACAAGTGAGTGTGGTATTTTCAAAGGCTTGGGAATGCTCATAGGTTAGGGTTTTTTCTCCCAAAGCTGCTTGACTCGTGCAAAGTTGTGTGCGAGTAACTTCACACAAATCCCTTTATGTGAGCTGTGAAGCCAAAAAGGGAAGGGAAAGTTTTGAAACTCAGTGTTGCCATTTCCATGGCTCTTCACGGACCAACAGGTACTCCCAGGGATGCAGGTGGGGACAGCCAGGCACAGAAGGGCAGGGGCAAGGAGACCAGCCCTTCTGAAGCCCTGGGCCACCTATTACTGCCCATAATTGCCCTCCCAGCCATCATGGGGCAAGAGCCACTCTTGTTCGTATGGGGACTCTTTTGAGGTGATTGCCATTAGGATACACCTAACATTTACCACAGGGGCCCCATTCCCTCATTTAGAAGGTGCAAACTGAGGAAATGGCAAACAGCAGGGATTTGCCAGTGTCCCTGATTGGAAAGACAGCTAAAAATAAGTGGTTTTGCTCTCTCTGCAGGATGGCTTGTGGGGGAGTGAGGTCAGACATGCTTCCAGACAGACGTGGGCTGTGCAAGAGGCATCAGGCCTTCCCTATTGCCTCTGGTACAACAAAAAGCAAGAACTGTGGGAGCACTGCGTGGTTCTGGTGTCTCTCTTTCAATTCCTTTGAGGACCTATGTCCTCAAATACATAGACCACCAAAAAGAGAAATTCTGCTGGGACCTTCTAGATAAACAGATATTAATTGATCGGCCACTATTTAAACTTTGGATAATCTTTGCAGGGACAAGCCTTTTGACCTCTGATCAAGCAATCAGATAACCAGAAATGCCCTTCTTTGAAAAAGCAGGGGTTTTATCCATGACTACTCCAGGGCTTGTTTTCTGCCAGAATGGCATTGCAAGGACACCACTTGTGCCATTCTGTCCTCTATGAAAAAATTACCTTTGCATACTAAAAATGGAGGCGTTTAAGGCTACTGATTTATATGTGCAAATATTGATGGGAGTAAAATTTAACAGGGACCACACAAAAGGATCTAAAGCCTACCATTCTCAGGTCTTTGAACAAAAAATATCGACAAAACCGGACATGAATAGAGTTAATTCAGATGATGATTTTGCTGTCGTGTCTCTGGTATTCCTAACTCATTAGAAGACCATAGCTGAGAAGAAAGATAATGAATTCATACCTGAGAGCATTTCATCCTCTATAAATGTTTCTTTTCTACGTGGTTTACTTTTTTTTCCCCACAACTCTTGTGCTTGGTAAAAAACAAGTATTGCTGGATTCATTTTTTCTTTTTTTTTTATGTTGTAACTGTCGTAAGTTCTTCAGCAGGGTCATCCATTGGGTGTTAGGTGAAACAGACACACTGTGAGTCAATGTGTGGAGTCAATTTCACAGGGAATTTTGTGTCTTGTTTGTGTGACAGGGTCATCCATTACCCCTGCCTGCCCAGTACCCATGGCAGTGGTTCATAGAGGTGATGGCTTTCACGGGCCCTCGTGCCTGTTACTGCACTCAGGGTAATGAGGAGTGAGCTTTACCTATCTAAAAGGTATAGCAACTCTTAATAGCTTGTTCATTGTAAGGCTGAATGGGAGTAGAGACCTCACAGAGCACGATGTGGTATCATGAGAAGAATGCGAATCAGCAGGTGTCAGAACTGGAGCCAGAGCAGGGAGCAAAGGCGAGAGGAACAGCTTCGCACCTCTCACTGCAGACTCTGAGCAAGGACCCAGACTGCACTGTCCAGTTGCCTTCCACCTTCCCTGTGAAATCCGTGCAGGACTGGCCTTGGGTAAAGGCTGCCACTTAAAAACATCAGCTCTTTTGCATTCTCATGCAATTTGCAGCTCTTCCTTGTTTCAGAAAGACAGTGAGCTTGAACATTTAGAAGTGGGATTCATCTCATCTAATTTTAAGCACATAAAGAAAGGCTTGTCATCAAAGCTGTCTGGCAAAACTCTCTTCAGAGAGAGCCAGGCAATTCCCCAGAGTGATTCACCCCACCTACCTCAGGCGCTATTCTTAGGATGCAGTGAATCACTCTATGGAATCATTCCATTGACTGGAAGGAGAGCCCAGGCAAATGGCTTACGCTAGACGTGCACCTTTAATGTGGCTAATGTGAAATGAACTCAGTCTCTTCCCTGCTGATAGGCAGTTCAGTTTTCGTCTTTTCAGTACCAGCTGCAATGTCTTCTGCTCTTAAGCATAATGATAAAGGACAATTAATTTGGGTCTGGAATTTCAGTTGGTTTTATAGAACTTGGGTTTTTCATAATAACTGCAAGGGTGACAGACAGGTTCAAAAAGATGCTGGCCCATATCTTCCTTGGAGATGTAATGCTGGACTCCATACAGAGGAATCCAGATAAGCACTAATGCCATGATACTGCCGCCTTCTCTGACTGCTCCAGGGAAAAACCTGGCACTGCCTCAGACCTGGCTTATCAGTGCCTTCCAACAGCCTGCCTTTGTGAGACCTGTCTTTTGAGGAATAATTTGGTCTCTTGCCAGCCATGTGGTCACTGAAAAGACATGGATGAAGAAGATGCTGCTGTTTTTTCCAAGTAAGATCAGTTTGTTAGTCACCACATCTATATTTTCTTTCTTATCCAGGGGAAATTTAGGGAACTTGACTTTCTTTCCTTCCAGCTGGTCCATAGCCAAGACCACAGGGTGGGGTATTGTGACAGTAAAACTAAGATAGGAAGGACTTCAGTCAAATTACCTCCCAGTCAGACTGAGTTCTACCTGAGGGCAGGAGAGCTGTGTGAAATCCCCCAGGCAACTACTACACGAAAAATTCAAGAAGGTGGCAGGTCCTATGGTGTTTTTTGGGTACATGAGTGTATGCATACCTGCTCCAGTTAAACCAAACCTTTCAGTGCAGAATGTTCTACTGGGAAGAGTCTGCAGACAGCCTGGCGAGTTTCCCCATCCAGTGAAATGGAAGATCAGGCCTTGGATAGCTTCAGTGGCTAGAGCAGATCCAGTGTCAGGTCAAAGGCAGGAGCATTTTGGGGAGAAGCTTCAGATGTCTTGAGATGAAAGAAGGGACGCTGCTATGCAAACAGCCTGTTGCTGTACTGATAAGAGGCAATGTAAACAAGAAAGCCAGGGATTGACAAACAACCCTTGAGCACCAGGATTCCTTAGGAAATGTGAGTAAAATCCTCAGAGTGGGTTCAGAGCATTGCGCCTCTTTATGGTAGGCACTGTAGGTTTCTGGACAAAAGCATGTTGCTCCTAGGTGAAAACAGACTGACCTAGTTCGTGAGTAAATGTGTAGAGCCACTCTCCTGCAGGGCTGTGAGTATTTCAGACAGGATGAGAGGACAAAGTGATTTAAAGAAAAAAAAAGGCCACCTGTGTACAAATACACACAATTAAATGATGCTGATATTTCAATATGTCTTAATCTTCATTACCAATAATAGTGTTACTAAAACCGAAATCTTGTCATGGTCTGTCAGTTTTGCACTGTAATCTTGGCAGGTACGGATTAGCCAGGTCTTGTCCAAGGTTCTCCAGCGAAAAAAAAAGCCTCTTATCTGGCTGGGCCACATGTGCTTCCAGCAGGGTGTGGCCAGAGACTGAACCCAATTTGCCTGTGTACCATTCTGACAGCTGTGTGAGACAGCTCCTGAGTAATCCTGACTCCAAACAGCCATTTCCAGAGCATGAGAGCAGACAAGAAAAGAAAAGGACTGCTATTAAAGTCTTGATAGTAAGAATTTTCCTTTTAGTGTCACATACCAAAAAGCACATCCTCTGTTAAGATGGTTGAAGAGAGCTCCTTTACTGGGGAAGGTGGTTAGCTGTGGCAATTAAATGGACAAGTTTTCCTCCCTTATTTCCACTGTTCCAACGTGTATGCACATGCTTCCTTCAGCATGTCTCTGTTGGAGACACAATGACTGTAATATCCACGACCTAAGGCTCACCTTACATTTCTTAGTGGAATACACCCAGTAACATGACCTCAGGTCTGAAGACAAGCTAACTAATGGAAAATGTGTTCAGCTTCTTAGCCAGGCTGTGCAAACGAATAGTCTTCCTTTCAAAGTGCCACTCTCTCCAAATTTCTGTAATTCAAGCAGCCTTTGAAATGGGTATAAAATTGATGAAAAGCCTCTGGAGGAGCCAAAGAAATCCATGTCAATGCCTCGGTAAAGAAGTAACCATGCTGCCCAAGTGAAACACATTCCTGTAGGGGTTTTCCAGAACAGACTCGTGGAGCTTGAAAGATTCCCTCCCTATGGTACATATTTGTTGGACGTTGGGATTTTTCCTTTTTTGTGTTCTTTCGCTTAGGGCATTTTCTCCCATTTTGTTGCTAAGAAACAATAACGATCGGTACTTAAGAGAAACAAAAGAAGGAACCGTGGAGAAGGGGGAGGAGTGCAGCTGGCTTTGCTATTGTAGCTTAGGGACATTCTCCTGGGAAGGGCAGAGATATCGCCAGATTTGGGCTGGAGCAAGGGGCTGGGCGCAGCTCCTGAATTTCTCTTGCTTTCTCAGCATTCAGAGGGGACGGAGGCTGCGGTCGCTGTGAGAAGAATTCACCACCACTGCGGGGTTCNTGCCTCTGCCACTGCTCCGGGTTTTTCACTACACCGTAGCCACGCACACCCTGCCTGCCAGGAGGCCTCGCCGTCCCAGCTACAGCTGTGGAGCTTGATACATCTGGTCTACCACCCAGGAATTTTGTTCATTCCTGCTGTTCCAGTTGCTGGTTCCAAGGGTCCTGTTGGGGCACCAGGATCGGGTGCCCCAGAGGGTTTGTGAAGCAAGCTTCTCTTGCATCCCTTCCCGTCTCGGCCGAGCCGCCATCACCGCGCGCTCCCCGAGCTCTCGGCACAGCGCCCCCTGCAGGTGCGGGGGAATCACTGCACCCACCCTGCCCGGCCGGGAGCCAGCAGCGCCCCTTCCGGCCGTGACTGTGACTGCACCGAAGGGAGGGGGCTTCCAGAGCGGGAGAGACTGCTCACTGGGCGTTCTGTTCTTGTTTGTTTGCCTTGTTACACACATACATACTGGTAAAGAACTGTTATTCCTTTTCCCATATCTTTGCCTGAAAGCCTCTTAATTTCAAAGTTATAATAATTCGAGGAGGGGGGGGGGTCATATTCTCCATTCCGAGGGAGGTTCCTGCCTTCCTTGGCAGACGCCTGTCTTTCAAACCAAGACAATATTTATGATTTCAAGATCAGATCTGATATGTTTATCCCCAGTCAAAAAACAAGAGCTGTGGTCTTTTGGACTGCTCTCAAATTTTAGTGTTCTGGCCACTGATTGGGAAACCAGCTGAAGCAGCCAAAGCTGCTGCCACCCACACACCCGGGTTGTTTTCTGTGGGAACAGAGCTGTGAGGGAAGGTGGTAGCTGACTTATGCCCTAATATGAAATCAAGATGCACGTGAGAAACATGCCTGATCCAGAAACTCAAAGAAAGTGCTCTCCCATCTGGTAATACATATGTAGCCCTTGACTGGTGCGTGTCCATGCCCAATTCAATATGTATGTTTTCTTCTTTGAGCTGACATCTTCAGAGTCCCAGCACATACTTCATGTCTGAAGTTTATCTATGTTTTCACCTCTATAGCTTCTGATGCAAACCCAGCTCTGGAGCTTTGAGAACTACCTCCCACTGTGAGAGGAGGACCAAAAGACATGGAAACACAAGCTTTTCTTTCATTATTTTTCTGAGCTACCCAATTTCAGTGGATTAAATTCCTGATGGATCTTCTTGAATGCAAGCGGAAGGGTCAAGGCAGAAAAATATGACCAGGTGTCCACACAGTCTTCTAAAACATTGGATTTACTTATCTTTTGAGTTTTGCTCTGCAGATAATTGCAGATAAAGTTTTCCAGCCCAACATCCTTATCAATTCAAAGTTATTGGTGTATTTGTTAGTGCTGATGCATTTGATAATCCAAGGTTATATTCCTGTGTCATATAAATGACACAATCAAGATGTCGTCATTCTCCATCCTTTCCTAGAAACTAATTTAGTCATGAACCTTGAAAGAGACTAAGAAGGAAAGGCTCAGTATGCACAGTATGCACATATTAGAGTTGATCAAGAATCATCCTTCAAGGGAAATTCTTATTAAAAAACCCTCACTTATTTCATATGAAATCCTCACAAGGGTTATGAATTCAGCAGAACTCTTTCACAGATCATAGAATCACAGAATATTCTGTGTTGAAAGAGATCCACAAGGATCATCAAGTCCAACTCTTAAGTGAATGGCCTATATAGGGGTTCAAAATTAAAAGCAGGACTTCATTTTCCATCTAATATAGCCTGTTAGCCAACAGTGACTGTCATAGTAGTCACTTAGCCCATAAGAGATCTAGGAGAGTCTTCAGTGAGCACAGGCTGAAGTCAGAGAGATGTTCTAGGTGAATGCTTTGTGCTATTTCCACCACACTATAGAGATAGTTTCAATTCATTGGTGGTTTTACTGCACATAAATGAAAATATTCATTTGCGTAAAGAAAACTGATTATAATGCCTGGTCATTTTGTCACTCACCAGAGAAAATGGAAGATTGAATTCACATCCCTGCTTCAATGATTACTGCATGCCTAGAGCAGGAAAACTAGCCAGGCTTTGCTGATATGGGTAATTGTATAGTTATAAACGTGGTGATATTTTTCTATAGGAAGTTTGGCTTCTTTGGTTTTTACTGAGTATTACAGCTCAACAAGTGATATCTGGATCAGAACTATTTTTAGATCAATATTCACATTTTAAGGCTTAATTTGTCTGCAATGTGAGTCTGGCTTTGGATGCCAAATATCAAAGTCTGGGAGATTTTTCCACCATGAAAAACCATCACATGCAATTGTAGAAATGACAAACCTTCTGCTTTGGACATATGTAATTTGAAAACAGAACAGGAAACCAAACCCATCCAGATCTGAGTATGACACAGAAACCAGACCGGACTGGTATTTTCATAACCGTACCTTATCCATTCAGAAATCAAAGGTGTTTTGGTTTGGCTCCTTTGTACTGAAAAAGTTCAATACTGCCGAGTCTTTTAGATCAGAAACACAAACATTTGAACACAGCAATAAAAAAAAAGGCCAATGAATGCGTTAGAATCTTTTATGGCTCCATAAAAAAATAACCATAAAGCATAACTAACTATTACACTGATTGGAAACTCCAAGTTAGAAAAGACCCCTTGCTATTTGTTTCAGACCCCTTCCCTCCAGACTACTCCAATCACAACAAAAATTGGTGTGAACTAGAAATGGACAAATTTGCATGATGGGGCTGTGTGTGCCAAAAATCTCTTTAGGTTCACTGATTCCATCCAATCCCAGCACAAAATGTCTCCCCAGAATTATCTACCCTACAGATAGATCTGGCTGCCATTCAGGTCACTATTTTTGCTGTTAAATTAATGTGATTAGCTCTGCCTACCTGCTACACTAAAATATTTAAAAATTATTTCTTCTTTCTTTACCAACATTTTTTAAATTTTGGCTGAACCAAAATCACTGGTCAGGCCTCCTAACCTTGAAGACATGCATGGTCTGGTAAAGGAGAAAGTCCTCTCCTATCGTTTACAAGGAAGCAGTATCAAAGTGCAAAATTTATGAGTGAGTGATAAAATTGCATCAAGGGTATTCATTTTAAAAAGTTCAGCAGAAGAAAAGTCACATTAAAACTTCACTCAGACAATCCCTTTTGCAGATTACTGGAGGAGCACTTGTTCAAATGCTGTTCAACCAGCAAAATGGCGATCATATCCATTAGGCTATTTATTTGACAACTTTTTCAATAATTTATCTAGGTCTGATGATACTGCTTTTGTAAGTGAGAAAATGTAAATTACCAGTCTCACTTAATTTTGCTGCCACAAGTTCCTGTGGACGGCTTTTGTACTAGTGTCATAGAAAGCTTTTCCCTTTCTGTGCCTGACTGATTGCACCTACTGCACCTGAATAATATTTGCAATGGAAAATAAAACTTGTCTTTCCCAATTAGAGAGCTTGACTGTTCTTACAGATGACCAAGTTTCTTGATCTCTTTGTCCTTTGAATCTGAACTATAAATTTTGTTTACACATTGTTCACACAAGGTGGATTTTGTCTTTTAAAGTTCTCCTTCATGTTCATCTCCCTGTCTGAAAAATAAAATGGTGGGAATGAGGGAGAGAGAGCAAACTGACAGTCTGACCAGATGCTTGTCTCACCTGGTCATCAGGAGTCCCACCCTTTCAGAACGGGGCAAACAGTTGGTATGAGAGCAAATTTCAGGGGGTGGTGAGAAAATACTGTCTTCGTGGTTACCTTACTTAGGAAGGTTCAACATTTTCTGTCTCTGTTTCTTTGTGGAGATAGCTGGGGAGGAAGTGGTTTTTTCAGTAGTTATAAAGGCAAAGGGAGGTGTACATTTCCTCTTCTAAAATTACAATGCTTCTAAAAGCTATGTGGTGTTTGTTTGTTTGTTTGTTTGTTTATTTGTTTGTTTGTGTTTGTTGGTTTTGGGGGGTTTTTTTGTAAGTGTTTATTCAGGCACATAGGACAAGTGAATAAGTGTCACTGCTAGAAACCCCCGCGGAACCATGAGGACAATCAGCCTGAAGACCCATACAGACGCACCTTTTTTTTTCTTGGGCTGGCAGTGGAACTTCACACTTCAGTGTTGCCTTATCAAACCTGAACCTGTGAGAAAGCCCTTATGTAGTACCCATCATGATGAGGCTCAGTTCATAACTTGGTAAACAACTCAGCTGTTTCAAAGACAGTGGAAATCTTTGACTACATATGGTTGCTGTCTTCTTTATCTAGAAAAGCAGATGAAAAAGCTAGCAGAAGTACAAATAGAACCACAAATATGGTTGGTTGAAGGTGTGGCATAGCTTCACTGAAAGAGGACATAAGCTCGACTAAGGTGCTTTAGTACAGAAAAGAGGCTGATGACAAGATATGATAGGTACAACCACTTCTGAAAGATAGAGAAAAGGCAAACAGAGAACATTTAGGTACTGCATCTTAGAACACAAGGTCTAAGGGCATCAAACAAACTTAACAGGTGGTTAATTTTAAACACATGGATACAAATAATACGTAGACGAACTGTGAAATTCTTTGGCCTGGGAAACTGTGAATACTGAGGGGCGATTAGACAAATTCATTGCAGTCAAATACAGCAGGACAACTGAACAAAAAACTGCTGCTACAACGATCAGGCAGTAAAATCCTTAGACTGCAAGTAGAACTGAAGAAATGATAAATCACAGAACCTGTTATACAGGGACTAATGAAGTATATAATAAAAAGATATTGAAATAATTCAGATCTGGGTGCCCAATTTTTGAAGGTTTTGGGATTTATACCCATTATAGCGTCACCTGCAATGACCAACTCCACATAGTTCTATGTTCAGAAATGTCAGGTGTTGTTACGCTTTGGCTTTTTTCCATAATTTTGGTTCACACTTAGAATACTACTTTTTTTTTTTTTCTCTCTTAGTCTCTCAGAGCTCATGACTGATTTAATAAAAGTTCTGGAAAAATCTGCCAGAATGCCATCTCTACGAGAGTCTGTGAGACTCACTTTCAAACTCTGGAGTGTGCAGTACCATAGCTACACGTACTAAAATCACACCACGTATTTGTTAACATAAACAAATAAGGTGATATTCTTATTTCATTCTTATGACCTTTTGGTTCAAGGGTAGATGCAGTCTCAATTTCTAATATTTCTCAGCTTTTGCAGAGGCATTCTAAGAGGCTCAGTTTTAAACAAGATGGAACATGTTCACAGCTGAAATCTAAATGGGTTCTGCATCTCTCTTGAAATGTTCTGCTTAAATGTTTGATCCTTAATGCAGTCTACACTCTGCCCACAGCAAATGTTTCTCCCAGCTGCTGTTCTTCCCATTAACAGAAAGGGGAAGAAGAATTAAGGTGCTACTCCATCCTAACATGTTGAAGCCAAGAGTTCACTAGCAGCCATCCAATATGGAGTGGACTATAATAGATTCAGTATTCGACTGCCCATATATTCAGAACTCATATTGCATGAAAATAACATTTACTTGGTTAGAAACATTTTCCTGATAATTTAGTCCTTTAAATTTTCAGTCATTCAAGCAGGGCTTCCTCTTCCTTTCTGTTCTGGAAAACACTCACCAAATAGGATGAATATGAGGATTTTTTTTTTCATTATTACCCTATGTTTAGCCGTAAGGGGAAGTTTTGTCTTGGAGTGGAAGGAGAGAAAACAAAAGCCCTGGGATCATGCTGGATTCAGCCCATTAATCCCTGAATTATCATAGATTAGTCACTGCATTTCCATCTGATGAATTTCTAAATTTTTATTCCCTCCTGCCCTTTGTGTCCTTCGTCATTCTTCATTACTTGAACAAGTATGAGTAAAATAGAGTCTCCTTTTGTACCTTTGCACATACGAAAAACAAAACAAACCAAAAACCCAAAACGAACAAAAAAACAACAGACAAAACCAAAAAAACCTCATTTAGACAAAACTACAAAAAAAAGTAACAACTTTCAGATTAACACAGTGACAACTCAATTTTTCCCTCCAGCTTTTTAGATAAAGAGTCATACTAGTACAAAGTTATACCATTCTGAATAATTTTCAAGGCAGATATCACAGTTCCTCCCATTCAGTGGAATGTAGATACATCTGGAATTCATTCCAAGCACTAGATGAAGCTCTGTCAGAGGACCTGCTATGCTACATGAACCTGTTAAACTCTGTCTATCCCTTGATTCCTCAGTCTCACCCAGTAGCCTTAGAGCAACTGTACTTCATTTTTGGCCTCATGTTAATAGAAGTTAATTAGGACAACACTTTTTCTGTCAGATCAGGCGCTCATGGAAAGCTTGATGACTCTCATCAGCCTGTCTCCTTTCATCTAGATGACTCTGGGAAGAAGGAGACATAATTCACCTAAAATATTTGTTCATTTGTTCAAAAATTTACTCATCCCTCACTGGGAATATGAGTGGGTTCTTTCCTTCTCATATTCTTTCTTTTTCCTTCTGTTCTGTCTTTTTTTGTGGCCATCTGACTACTGCACTGACTAACACAGCATATTAGGCAAGCAGAATTAATGTGAGTGTGTATTGAATTACCCAGTGCAAGCTCGTCATTGCAATTGGTCACATTTCTCCTTTTCTCTGTTTCAGCAGAGCCTTATCTCTTAGCTTTCTGCCACAAGCTTCTTTGAGGTGGGGAGGAAAGGCGCGAGAGAACACTCAATCCATACAAAATGAAAAGTGAAAAATTAGACACACACACGAGAAAGGAATAAAACCTCTTAAAAGAAGCATTTTGGCCAGACTCTGTGACTGCCGAGCTTCCACTTTCAGCATCTGGGAGAAATGACCAACAGAAGAGCATTGTGATGTTATAACCACACACCACGTTTAGCAAAGCAATACTATTACCAGACTCCACCAGTACCTGTCTCTTTTGTGGGAGTTATTCTTCTCTGTGGAAATAATTAAACATTCACTGGCCCAGAGCAATGATAGGCAATTAGGAGGGATATGATGGTGCAATGGCTAGATCTCTCACTGGGGGATATAAGAGGCCAAGCTTCAAGATCCCTCTCTAGCATCTATTTAATTATTTATAAGCCCTAGTAGACACTATTTATCTACTTTAATAATACTAGCAAGAGTTTTCATTTGGAAAAGTCTTATTTCAAGTATGTAACAGCATCATGGTCAGAATACTCCACTACATTGTGGATAAGCTGATTTTTAATTTCTTTAACTGACTCAGAGACAGAAGTTCATTAGCAATTAGCCATTCTAGTGAGCAGAAGACTGATCTCCCTTCCCCTGGGTTTTCCCCCGCGAAACAACAATGCCATTCCTGTGGCAAGAAAAAAGCATCCCAGCTGGTAGGTTTCCTCATCTCATTTGACACATTTTTTCTGGAGTATATAAGGAAGCCAAGAACTGTTGTAGGTGGATCTTGAAGTCCTCTGAAATGGTCTTTGCTTGTGGAGCAGTTCAGCAGTGTGGCATCACCTTGACTCGTTCAGGGAAAACAACCCCAAGAGGAAACGTTCAAGAAATTACAAGCTCTGGGTTTGGGTGGAGGGGCCAAGAGCTCTGGCCCCAGTGCTAAGGCTTGTGGAGTAGACCTTGTTACAAATCAGCTTAGCTGGAAAACAGTTTTTTGAGGATTACTGAGAGAACAGCTAACAGCGGGATAATTTGATTAGAGACATGGAATTAGGTGAAGGAATGGCTTAAAATAAACTGCTTAGATATTTTAAAGCTATGACTAATAGGAGAGACTGGAAGACGGCTCTGGGTATTTTTTGTGTTAGATTTTCAAAGAAAACACTCAAGAAGGTTTGCTGGTGGCAAAGGCGGTGTTGAGGAGGAAGTCGTGTGTGAGTACAAGGCACTGGGCAGGGGCACTGGACCCCAAGGGGTGGTGCAGGATTCTCTCTCATGGGAACGGGTGCTTGGCAGGGTATGGTTTAGGAACTGCTCTGTACACATGGGTTGTTATTCCAGTTTGGACTAGGAAATCTTTTTCTTAGCTTTAATAATGTGTTATGGTCGCCTCAAACAGAAACTGAAAAATGGTTTACCTCAAACAGAAACTGAAACACTGCTACAGCAAATGCTATCAACTGTCAAAAAACCTCTGGTAGGCACAAAATCAGTAACATGTTTTATGCTTGCGATGGACTTGCAGCAGTACCAATACTGCAATTCATCCCTCACTAGGCAATCTGCCACCATTATTTTTACTTTGACTGCACATAAATTAAAAAAATAATAATAATTTTTTAGAAAGATCAGCAGGAAAAAAAAAAAAAGAGCCAGTAAAAATGGCAGTCAAATGGTCCCAATATGTGATCAGAAATTGGAGAGTGATTACTGTGGTTACTGTGACTCGGGGCCTCAGTAACCTCCTAATAAAAATTTAAGTATTAATGTAAGGAGGCAGGGAGTAAGTTAAGTTT
>VZTF01009806.1:644869-831215 GCA_013397755.1 Cnemophilus loriae | reverse complement strand
ACTTTTTTTTCACCTGGCACCTTTTCTTTCAGGAAACAAATGACTGCACTGATGTATGCAGCTAGAAAAGGCTATCCTCGGGTTGTTGCTTTTCTTGTTGCTCATGGCTCACACATAAATGCTCAAGATGAAAATGGATATACAGTAAGTGATTTATTTTGTGTGTTGTATTTAATGATAAAAAATTTAAAAAGCGAGTACCCACTAGCTTGTTTCAAAGTACAGCTTTTTGAGAAACATTCCTCAGAATTTTCTGCTTTAACACCACTTTGAGATTCTTTTGCATTAATTATCTTTGTCTCCAGATTGGGCTGTGCTTTATTGATTGAAACTGTTGGGTTTTTCTCCATATGTAAAATTGGTAAAACAAAGTTGTTCTTTGCAGGCATTAATATGGGCAGCACAGCATGGACATAAAAGTGTAATTTTGAAGTTGCTTGAGCTAGGAGCTGACAAAAATCTACAGACGAAGGATGAAAAAACAGCAGCAGAGCTAGCAAAAATCAATAAACATTTAGAGGTATTTCATTTCTCTTAGAAATGCAAATTCTGTGTTTCGTATCAAAAATCTGTTCATTAATTGTATAATTTTCTGTAGAAGAATTACTTTAATAACTACATTATGGCATCTAGTTGAATACTAGTGCTGTTACATTTATGTTTATAACAGACTATTTTCTGTTATATCACATCTTTTCACAGTGCTGTACAAGATATATAGTTGTGTTTTGGAAACCTTTTTTCTTTATTCTTTCAGAATCATTGACTTTAGATGTAGAATACAAAACAAGGGATTATTCATGTTTGCAGTGTTGATATGAGAAGCAGAAAAATGTGTTGTTTTTTACTTATCTGCCAAAGTATGTGAGAGAATGCAGATATCAAACTGATTTGTAGAGTATAATTTCTCATTGAGTTTGGAAGTGAAAAGGCTAAAGCCAAAGAAAAAGAGGAGCTGGTACTGGCCATTTTCAAAATCTCTTCTCCGAAGGAAGGTGTAAAATAATGTAAATTGGCCATCCGATCATGGAAAGAGCAGCCGCTAATTATCAATGTAGAGAGCTGAAGACAACATGTATTCTCCTAAAATAAATATGTTTACTGCTTTTATCAGATGGTACATGGTGGATCAGTCAGACCATATTCCTGTGAACTTTGTTTTGAGCTGCTCTGACTGATGATGTGGCTTTTTACAGTGGCTCTTCAAAAATGTATAATTCACTCTTATGAATTGTAATTTACAGCTTCTTTTTCTTACCTCTTTTTTTTTTTCCCTGCCAGACTCAAGGGCTAGGCAGGAGCAAAAATGATAACTATGCACGGAGCTGTCAGTGGAAGCTAGCAAGATCTGTGTCTGAGGCTCAGTGATCTGCTAGCTCAGGTTACTGAAAAGGGTTACAAGTGCTTTTCTGCCTTTGATAAACAACTTGTTCAGCAGGTTGCGGCCATGTAATCTTATAACATGACTTTCTCTGACATGGCAGGAATACAGGCTCGTTACACTTGAGAGATGGCTCTTGCCTCTTGACCTGAAGTGCTAACTTCCACACAATTGATGCGGAGTCTTGCAGATGGTATTGAGATATTTAATGGTCATGAGCTTCTTCCAGCTTCAGAGTCTGCTTTTCAGGCTGTTGACAACCCAAGGGGCTGTCATATAGACTATGTCTGCCGAAACTGTTTCTGGGAGGGGAAATATTTTTCTTTTGTATTATTCTGGATTTGACTGGGAGTTATTTTTCTTCCAAACAGCCTGTATGGTGCTGTGTTTTAGGATTGTGACCAAAACAGTGTGNGAATGATCAAAACCAAAGGAAGATGTGCAAAACCTTAGTTCTAGCAATATTCTTTGGAAGGAGGCAGAAATTTTAAGGCAGTTGCTTTAAGACATATGCATTTTGGGATCCCTCTAGTGGTGGATGAACTTAGTATTAAGAAACCCAGTACTGGGAGGAGCAGGCCTCCCCTCAGGTATATCCTAACAAAATAGAATAACCTGACTGTTGGTAGTAGGTGTGCAGCTTCTGCTATTGCATCATGCCTCTGCACAGCAGTAGGAGCTGTATGACGTGTGATTCTTTTGCTTACACTGCTTTTACCAGAGAGGGTTTTGCATTTATGAACATAGTTGTTGTTTTTAGTATTCTTTCTCTTAGGTGTTCAGTTGTGATTTACATCTTGCCCTCAATGAATTTTTTTTTTCTTTGCATTTTGATGTACTTTTTTTTCACCTGGCACCTTTTCTTTCAGGAAACAAATGACTGCACTGATGTATGCAGCTAGAAAAGGCTATCCTCGGGTTGTTGCTTTTCTTGTTGCTCATGGCTCACACATAAATGCTCAAGATGAAAATGGATATACAGTAAGTGATTTATTTTGTGTGTTGTATTTAATGATAAAAAATTTAAAAAGCGAGTACCCACTAGCTTGTTTCAAAGTACAGCTTTTTGAGAAACATTCCTCAGAATTTTCTGCTTTAACACCACTTTGAGATTCTTTTGCATTAATTATCTTTGTCTCCAGATTGGGCTGTGCTTTATTGATTGAAACTGTTGGGTTTTTCTCCATATGTAAAATTGGTAAAACAAAGTTGTTCTTTGCAGGCATTAATATGGGCAGCACAGCATGGACATAAAAGTGTAATTTTGAAGTTGCTTGAGCTAGGAGCTGACAAAAATCTACAGACGAAGGATGAAAAAACAGCAGCAGAGCTAGCAAAAATCAATAAACATTTAGAGGTATTTCATTTCTCTTAGAAATGCAAATTCTGTGTTTCGTATCAAAAATCTGTTCATTAATTGTATAATTTTCTGTAGAAGAATTACTTTAATAACTACATTATGGCATCTAGTTGAATACTAGTGCTGTTACATTTATGTTTATAACAGACTATTTTCTGTTATATCACATCTTTTCACAGTGCTGTACAAGATATATAGTTGTGTTTTGGAAACCTTTTTTCTTTATTCTTTCAGAATCATTGACTTTAGATGTAGAATACAAAACAAGGGATTATTCATGTTTGCAGTGTTGATATGAGAAGCAGAAAAATGTGTTGTTTTTTACTTATCTGCCAAAGTATGTGAGAGAATGCAGATATCAAACTGATTTGTAGAGTATAATTTCTCATTGAGTTTGGAAGTGAAAAGGCTAAAGCCAAAGAAAAAGAGGAGCTGGTACTGGCCATTTTCAAAATCTCTTCTCCGAAGGAAGGTGTAAAATAATGTAAATTGGCCATCCGATCATGGAAAGAGCAGCCGCTAATTATCAATGTAGAGAGCTGAAGACAACATGTATTCTCCTAAAATAAATATGTTTACTGCTTTTATCAGATGGTACATGGTGGATCAGTCAGACCATATTCCTGTGAACTTTGTTTTGAGCTGCTCTTACTGATGATGTGGCTTTTTACAGTGGCTCTTCAAAAATGTATAATTCACTCTTATGAATTGTAATTTACAGCTTCTTTTTCTTACCTCTTTTTTTTTTTCCCTGCCAGACTCAAGGGCTAGGCAGGAGCAAAAATGATAACTATGCACGGAGCTGTCAGTGGAAGCTAGCAAGATCTGTGTCTGAGGCTCAGTGATCTGCTAGCTCAGGTTACTGAAAAGGGTTACAAGTGCTTTTCTGCCTTTGATAAACAACTTGTTCAGCAGGTTGCGGCCATGTAATCTTATAACATGACTTTCTCTGACATGGCAGGAATACAGGCTCGTTACACTTGAGAGATGGCTCTTGCCTCTTGACCTGAAGTGCTAACTTCCACACAATTGATGCGGAGTCTTGCAGATGGTATTGAGATATTTAATGGTCATGAGCTTCTTCCAGCTTCAGAGTCTGCTTTTCAGGCTGTTGACAACCCAAGGGGCTGTCATATAGACTATGTCTGCTGAAACTGTTTCTGGAAGGGAAAATATTTTTCTTTTGTATTATTCTGGATTTGACTGGGAGTTATTTTTCTTCCAAGCAGCTTATATGGTGCTGTGTTTTAGTATTGTGACCAAAACAGTGTGGATAACACACCAGTGTTTTAGCTATTGCTGAGCAGTGTTTGTGCAGAATCAAGGCCATCTTTGTTTCTCACCCTGCTCCCCATCTCTAGCAAGTAGGCTGAGAGTGAGCAAGAGGTTGGGAGGGGGCACAGGCCTGGTCTGCTCACTCCAGCTGACAGAAGGGGTATTCCGTGCCCTATAATATCATGCTCAGCAGTAAAATTGGAGAGTGGCTGGACATTGGTCTGCTGGTGGGAGGTGGTAAGTGCCTGCTTTTGCATCACTTAGCTTTTGGCTTTGTTTTTTTTTTCCCCTTCCCATATCAAATTGTATTATCTCAATCCATGAAAAGTTTTCTCACTTTCACCCTTCTCATTCTCCCCCATCCTGCTGGCCTCAGTAGGGGCTTATTTGCCAGCCAGGATCAACCCATATACTTGTGTATGTGTATATGTATATAAAACTGGCTAGTCCAGTTTTAAATTCCAGGCAAGTGGTTGCACCATTCATTTAGCTTTATTGAGGTTCTACTTCTTTTGCTGAATTTTCTTGCTACTATCTCAAAACCCACACAGAGGCAGTTCAGTGTCTGGAACCCATCACTGCTGCATAGTGATGCCTACCAGAAGGCTTCTTCTTTAATCAGTTGAAAGAATCCCTGTCTGTCAGATATCGTTAACTCAGATTGTCAGTTGTAAATTGATAAATGTTATGTTTATATATGCACTGGAAATGGAGACATTAAAAGAGTCACATGCCTTGTGTCCTTTAGAGCACTTACTGCATTGAGTATGTAGAACTCTTGTCTACAAGCAGCAAAAATGACTATGTTGGTGTTTGGCTTTTTCTGTAGTGGCAGATTTTTTTTTAGACCACATGGTAGACACCACTGTGCTCTGTATTCATTGTTGTGCTGGAATTTGGTTAATTCAGAAATGCTCTTGGTAAACTTTTAGTTTAGTCTTAACTTCTCATTATAGATATATGCTTTAGAGAAGTGGCAGATGTTTCATGTTCCCTGTAAGTAGTAATTGATTGTAATCTTACTCCCATATATTTTTTATGCATTTTGAGTTTTAATAATAATTAATTCATTTTGGCTCTTCCAGATATTTAGTTTGCTCTCTTTGGCTGCAAATCACTTGCAAGGGAGATACCATAAAACAGTTGAACAAGAGGCTATCTGCAAATTTCTGACAGCTGTCTCTGACCACAGTGTTTGGTAAATACAGTTATAGTGTAATTTTAGCTTATAAACATTCCTAAGAGATTATATTTGTTCATATCAATGATTAAGTTGTTCTGATACATAATGTGTCTTGTTTGGAGTGCTACCAAGAGTCCACAGTAAGTATATTAATGTACTATCAATTTCTCAAGATTGCAAAGTTCCTTGGCAATATAAACAAAAAGCATGCTCTAGATTTTTCTTTCCTCTTTTCCTCTTACTTTAGTGTAAAGTATAGGAGAGCTAGGGTCCAATGTCACTTCATTTCAGCTCTGTTAAATTTGTATTCTCCCCTGTTGCATACTCCTTGTTCTGTGCTTATCTTCATTTGATGTTAAATTTTTGATGCTTTCGCTGAATGCCTGTTTTTAACTTCATTGCCACCAAGAAGAGCTTTGCTCTTTTCTTTTTTCCTGAATCAATTGGAGAGTCAAAATTACCTATGAACACCAGTTAAGCTCTGGAAGTTTTGGCAAAGCGTACCCCTGACCCTGAGGCTTGAAGGTGCCCAATGCCTAAAATCAGCACCTGCTTCAGCAACTTCAGAGATCCTTGATATGATTTTGTGCAAGAACCTGGCTAAGAAGTCCTCAACAAACCATCCACTTGCATCCTTCAGCTTGAGCTGCGTGGTCTTAAAAAGACAGTTTGCAGTGCCCATAGTCTGTTCTGATTGGTCAGATTGCCCCTGCTCAGCCGGTCCTGCTGAATTTGGAATGCTCCAGTTTTGTAGAATTAGGCTGATGGCAGTTCACAGGGTAGCAGTCCACAGTGAGGTGGTCTCAGACAGAGTACTTCAGACAAAGCCTCACCAGATTCTGTTTTTACAATCCTAGAATCATTTAAGTTGGAAAACACCTCCATCGAGGCCAGCCCTTGACCGAACACTACCATGTCAACTAAACCTTAATGCTAAGTGCCACGTCCAGTCATTTCTTGAACTTCTAGCCATGGTGCCTCCACCACCTCTCTGGGCAGCCTGTTCCAATGCTTGACCGCCCTTTCAGTGAAGAAAGTCCTCCTGATGTCCAACGTGAACCTCCCTTGTGTCAGCTCTTGTCCTGTTGCTAGCTGCCTGGGAGAAGAGGCTAACCCCCACCTGGCCATAGCCTCCTTTCAGGCAGTTGTAGAGTGATAAGGTCCCCCATGAGCCTCCTTTTCCCCATGCTAAAGAACCCCAGCTCCCTCAGCTGCTTCTCATATGACTCACTCTCTAGACCCTTCACCAGCTCCGTTGCCCTTCTCTGGACATGCTCTAGCCCCTCAATGTCTTTCTTGTAGTAAGGCACCCAGGACTGGACACAGGACTTGAGGTATGGCCTCACCAGTGCTGAGTACAGGGAGACAGTCTCTTCCCTAGTCATGCTGGCCCCACTATTTCTGATCCAAGCCAGGATGCTATTGGCCTTCTTGGCCACCTGGGCACACTGCTGGCTCATGTTCAGGTGTCAGTGAGCACCCTAAGGTCCTTTTCTGCTGGGCCACCTTCCAGACACTCTTCCCCCAGCCTGTAGCACTGCATGGGGTTATGATGAAAGGGCAGCACCCAACACTTTGCCTTATTGAACCTGATACAATTGGCCTTGGCCCATTGATCCAGCCTGTCCAGATCCCTCTGCAGAGCCTTGTAACCCTACAGCAGATCAACATTCTCACCCTGCTTAGTGTCATGTGTGAACTTACTCGGGGTACCCTTGATCCTCTCATCCAGATCGTTGATAAACTATTAGACAGGACTGGCCCCAACACAGAGCCCTGGGGAAATACGACCAGTGACTTGCTGCCAGCTGAGTGTAAATCCATTGACCACCACTCTCTGGGCCTGGGCATGCAGCCAGTTTTTAACCCTGTGGGCTGCCAGCTTCTCCAGGAGAATGCTGTGGAGGATGGTGTTGGAGGCTTTACTGAAGTCCAGATAGACAACTTCCAGAACCTTTCCCTCACCTGCTAGGTGGGTCACCTAGTCTTAAAAGGAGATCATGTTGGTCTAGCAGGACCCATCTTTCCTAAACCCATGCTGGCTGGGCCTGATTCCCTGGCTGTCCTGTACAGACTGTGTGATGGCACTCAAAGATGCTCCTTTGGTCTTTGAGGGGAAGAGGAGGCAAACCTTCATTTCAGGGCCTACAAGAAGACAGAGCAAAGTATGTTAAAACTCGGGATTTTGGCAAAAGATTCGTTGTAGCAAATGCATTAGTCCTTTCAGGATTTTGTAGGATTTGCTCTTCAGTTTAATTCTTTTCATTGCAGTTCATCTGATTGTTGAAAGCTGTTTAGTTATTTTTCCTCTTACTTTTATATCACACGGTAGAGCAGGGAATCAAAATTGATATTTTATATTTGTTTATAAATGTTAAACTCTGAACCTACAGTTCAGTGTTAACTACTTCCTCAGTCTACCTTCTGAACAGTAGTCTTCTGACAAGTTTCTTGATGGAGTAATTTCCACTGTCTTTAATTACAGACGGTCCTGTTTCCTTGATAACCTTTTTTGGCTTAACTGGAACCGGAAGGGTACCAGTTGTGGACTGAATCCAATTAATATGAATGTTATCTGATAAGAATACATAGTTATCTTCCTTAACCCCACTTCCACGTTTTTCAGGCTTTTGTGATCCAACTTTAAGGTTCATTTGGAATGTTTTGTGACTTAAAATGACCTTTATGTATGAAAGTCATTCCCTTTAGGCTTAATTCAACTTATTAGACAGAAAAGACATCTATGCATTTTTGCTTATAAGGTACTTCTGTCATCAGCAGGTGTGTGCAACTTCAGGTTGCTCCCAAGTGCTTTGTCTGGGGAGCTTTTCTGTAACATTTTGTTCTGGATGGTATTTTTTTTGTTTTGTTTTTTTTAAATTTCCACTGTTTCTAACTTCAATCTCATTAATTATCTTTACAGTTCCTATTCAACTTTTCATGACATGGAAGTGTTTTTACATGGTCTTGGTCTAGAACACATTAGAGGATTATTGAAGGTAATTTTGTGGTATAGCTGCTACCTGTGAAGTGATCCATGAAAGCAGAATGCACTTACTGCATAATAAAAAGTTATATCTCTATTAATATATTAATTCAAATAAATTTCCTAAACAGAAATTTATTTATAAAATGGGAAGTTAAACTGCAATGGACTAAATTGGATTTCTTGATTATGTGCGTTAGTCACAACATTTGATGTTTCTAAACTAGACAGATCTTTCATTGCTTCAATAATGATGTTTTGTAGCTGATTTTGTTCCTGAAAACTGAAGTAAAACAGGGAAGAAAATCAAGTTAAAACTGTTTTATTCTGAAATTCTTTTTGATGGTAGAAACCCCTTTGTTTTATACAGGAACAAGATATAGCTTTAAGACAACTTCTGACCATGCAAAAAGATGACTTAATACAGGTCAGTTTACTACCTGAGAACTTAATTTAATTTTGTCGTCTTTTTTTAATGTTTTTAATGTCTTAACTTCTCGTTATAAATATCTAACCTTGCAAGAATTCTTTCAGCATCTTCTGCAACTTCTTGAATTTTATTGTGAATATAGACAGGCTTTTTCTGAAGTATGTGATCTCACACATAAATGAGTGATCAGGGGTGAGCAGCGAATAGTTCTAGTTTAAATTTTAGTTGTTACCATTTTAGTTTTCAGTTGTAATTTCTCTGAAGGGAAGTCAGTGCTAGGATTCGCAGTAGATAACACTAAACAACTATGTTAGATGTGGTCCTCCTTTGTGAGGTGGTAATTTTTGTTGAAGAAAGAAGAGCTCTCTTATGTTAGAATTGCTTAAATTGTAGAATCTCATATCCCATGCAGGTTTGTAAAACCTTATCCCAAAAAAATAAAAGGGAAAAAAGAGAAGATTTTGTTTCTTACAGTTTACTGTAGCTGGAAAGGTTGGTCTTTTGCTGTTTGCAAAGATTGGTCTTTTGACTAAGTGATGCATTATTACAAGGCTTCAGTTCTCACTTGAGGTGTGGTGGTTGCTTTTCTTTAGTCTTTGCTGGAATTTTTCCTGGCGGAAATGAAAGGACTTTCTGTGCTTACAGGAGCATGCTATAATAAAATCCAATTATAGGAGTCTCATTGGAACAATGCAAGTACTTCAGGCTGCAGGTTTCTTCTGAGTAATCTGTACTGGGGTGCTTTGGAATCTCTGGTCTGGGATTCCAAAGACACCTCGTAAAAACAGCTGCTCCAAGACTGCTCCCTGCTACTGGAGCTAGCCATGTCCTTAGTGTCAGCTTTTTTTCTCCTTACCGTGGTATCAAGGAGGTGTGCGTTCTAGCAGCTGGATCCAACATTGTATTCCTTTAGAGTGGGTGTCAACAAGGATTGTTTTGCTTGAAGTTTTGTCTTGTAACTGAGTAGAGTTAATTTTTCTGACAGAACTCACAAGTAATTCTGCATTCTCAGGGGATGCTCATATAGGGAGCTCTGTCAATGAAGAGATTTTTAAGAGTTCATCTAGGACAAAACATTATAAGGCATGCCAGCGTGTTTTGATGTTACTGCTTTTCTGAAGCCTGAGGATCATTGGACAGCATCCTGGTGTCCTGGGATTTTTAGAACTCTAAAGCCCGTATTGATAGCAGTTTTGTCCTTCACGGAGACTCTTGTGGATTTCTTCTTATTACTGTGTGAGCTGCTGTGTTGGTCATGATTGCATTAAATTGTAAATCTGTCTGAGTGTATGATCATATTGATCACTTGCTTTGGTATTGTAGTCATTGCTTGTTTTTGTCCAGGGAACACTGGGGGAAGAGGAGAGAATTGTGGACTTCAGTGAATGGCTAAGCTTTATGGTTCCTTCTCCAAAGAGGTGTAATTTCACTCAAAATCATAGCTTCTGTTTCCGTGTTCTAAATTGTTTGAGGCTCCCTATTACAAGAGCAAACAAAGCTTTTAACAAACTGAAATAACTACGTGGATCAGCTGCTTCTACACAGGAAGATAATATCTGTAAGAATTTAATTGCTTTGTCTCTTAACTTTGCAACAGCAGGAAACAGTTCCTGAAAAATAAGTCATGCTTTGTGCATGGACATAAATTAATTAGTGAGTCTTCAGATGAGAAGTTAAAAAATGACATAACACTCCTGGCTTATTAACACTTCATAAGTTATCCTGAATTCTTGATGCAGTCTAGTTTTAGAGCTCTGCTAACGGTTTCTCCCCACACTGCTGATAGAACAAATCTAATCTGTTTTCTTGTAACTTCAGAGCTGAAAGTTTTTACTGTGATGGCAGACTTTCAGCTAACAGCCAGCTGTTTTAAATAGCCTGGATCTTATTACTACAAAGATTAATGATGACCTCTGATGGATGCCTCTGAACCAAGCTGCTTTGTATCCAGAGAACAGGGGAGAAATCCTGTCATTAACATGATATGCTTTTCTCCATCAAACAATATCAGGAAGATATTTTCTCTGTAAATATCTTTATCTGTATTCTACAACAGAGCCTAAACAATGAGTCTCTCAAGCTGAAATCCTTGCATTCCTTAAGCTTATAAACGGTTCCATTCTGGAAAAAATGTGTTCAATATACTGGGACATGTCTATTCAACATTTGGAGATTTTTGTCTGCACTACTTATGACACTCAACGTTTTTATTTTGTTTTAAGCATTTTTCTCATAGCAACAGAAGTAATTTTGCTTCTGGATACATTTAGGACTAAAAAGGTTTTTTTCTCACATTTTATTTCGTTTAGAATAAGAGAAATTTGTGTCTTGTTTTGGGTTTGAGAATGTTTAATGAAAAGTTGACACATCAAAATTCAAAATATAATCCAGAAATTTAACTGCATAATTAGATAATTATCTCGTCTATGTACTTCTATGTCACAGTTCCAGGACTCATTCCTCTGCCTCCACTCCCTGAAAAAAGCATTTAATATTTGACAGAAATGTGTCAGGTTATTAAAATTAGTGGCTACTTGGGCAAAGTGGCATTGATATAAGAGTTTGTGCATAACTTCACTGGTTTTATATGTGCAGTATATCATCTTTCATATGTTGAGGCAATCTTACCTCTTGTCACGTTCATGCTGGAGTGTGAGCTTGAGGCTTAGATTTTGAGGGGCTGCTTTGTATGTATTTAAGTAAAGAATAAAATAAATGTTCCTAGAGCTGATCTGGCTAAAATCGAGAGTGCTTATAGTCTGTTTTACAGATGTAAGCAAGTTCTTGTACAGCACTTGCACATTCTTAAACATGGCCACTTCACAATAATACTTGGCATAATTTGGACTGCAGAGCGCAAGTGAACCAGCACCAACTTAAAAATTCACTTATCCATCGAGAAGGGCTTATTGCACTGTGGTTGTTCCATGCATTCATTATTGCATGAAGTCAGGTTCTGGGTCACTTCGTGTTCTTGCAGAGATGGTCTAGAAATTGGGAAGTAGTTTGGACTGATCTATCAACCTTCTAAGTCCTGCACCTTTTACCTCTAAATGCAGAATTCCTGTGGTAGTAGAAAGCTTTATGTATAGTGACGTTTATCACGTTCTTTACTTCCTGACACATATTTTCAAGATATGGTGGTGCTCAGTGATCCATTTGCAGGAGAACAAAATGTTTTATTTCTAGGGGAACAAAGTACATCTTCCTGATATGCTGGTCAGAAAGGTGCATCCTGATTTGCTGGTTTCAGGAATGAGAAGGTGGAGTCAAAAGCAAAGGCAGTCTTCACAATAGTTCTTACTTTAAACAAGATAGTTTTAATCCTCAAGAATAACTGCTATTGTATAAATTAGCTTACTTATTAATGATGAAATGACTGCTGCAATGCTTTGTAAGCCTTAAGAAAATACTAGTTCATACCAGATAGGGCTCCACAAGGCAAACCTGAGAAAAAATGAATAGAGCAAACGTACAGGTCAACACAAGTGAAGCAGATTATTTATAGGAAACCCAGATCTTTCTATCTTAAGGCTGCTAGTGATATTTGCTAAAACGACTTCAGTACAATTTATTCAGGTGCCCATGGAAACCTGTTAGAAACCCAGAAGTTCTTGACACCTGTCTTTAAATTCCCATTTAATCTTGCTGGGATTTTGCATTACTGAAGAACTTAATTGTCTGTAAACTTAACATGGTTTTAAAATGTTTAAAGGCACACTTGTGAGCCCATAGTTATTTGTTACCTCTAATTGGTGGAGGACCTGAAGGACAGTTTTATGCAGTCACAATGAACACTGGGTGTCAGAACACTGGGTCTCAGAAAAAAACAAGCATTTCCCTGGGCACCATCTCTTCCCTAGAATTTTGATCTGATGTGGGTTATCAGCTGTTCATTCAAAATTCTTTCTGATGGAAATCTGGGAGACTGCAAGCACTTACATCTTCCAGATTTCTGAGGGTGCAGAAGGTAACTTCAAGTCGTCAGAATATCAGTGAGGGTCCCATATAGCATAGTTTTGGAGACTCTGAGATCCTTGCAGTCTCAAATGCCAGAGTGGTCTACTCCTGTTGAGTCAGGTACTCAGCTGGTGCCTTAGGAACAAAGTCAGGAGGTTTTTCACTTATGTGGAGGAGCATCTTAGGGCTTCTAACACCCGAAGTCCTGCATTGCACAGCAGCCTGTCAGATGAGCAAGGAAAAGTATTGAATGTGCCACAGAAGCGTTTCCCTTTTAAAAAATGAGCTATTCTTTTTCTTTAAGTGTTCTGCAAGAAAACTCTCAGCCTAGGATTGAAATATGACTTAAAATTTAATCTGAGATACTTGATGGATAGCACATCTGCCAGTGTTTTCTATTCCAGGCATCACTTGGAGAATCTCAGTTACATAGTATATATCTTTTGTGTTTTCCTTCCGTTAAAAAATACATCTTCCTGTAAAATTCTCCATTTGATGCTGATTTGATAGTTTTCACTCTTTCTTTCTGAGTTAATGCTGTATCACAAACATGATGATTTGTTATCTGACTGTCAGAGATGACTCAGGATTCTGAAATGGAAAGCCTAACATCCTGACATGGTGGTACTTAGGCAAACTGCTATTATTTTTTTTTTTTAATGAACCCTAAACAGATTTTCTGAGTATCCTGTGCAATTTCAGTTTGGCGGTTCCTCATCTCTTGTCATTTTGTTCTGCATCATTGAGTATTTTCTGTGGTTTTATTTTTATCCTTTGTCACTTACATATGTTGTAACTGGTTGTAATAACTTAAAAACAGCTTCTTTTGAATCTTATTATTTGGAAGCTTGTGTAATAAGTGTTAGTGTACTGTTACATCTAGTAAGTTAAAAAGTAAATCATATTTGGAATTACTCTTTACTTTTAGATTGGTGTTACAAATCCTGGAGATCAGCAGAAACTCCTGGATGCTATTAACGATCTGCAAGTGGAAGAAAAGAAAATTGAAGACATCTCTGAAATGATGAAGCTGGAATTGAGGTATTAACAGTATATCTAAGGAAATGGAAGTGAAACATTAATTATTTAAGGTGACCGTGTTATTTTCTGTGGCTCAAAGGTAAAACTGTCTTACACCTTATCCCTTAATGTTTAACATTCGTGAGAATATGCGAGTTAGCAGATTATGAGAGCTGGTGGTGGGTGTGTTTTGCACAAAGCAAGTTGGAAGCATAGACAAGGTAGGCTCTGTTAGTCTTCCAATCAAATCTGTCTGATTGTAAGATGCCATAAAAAAAAGGGCGGGAGTGAGAGACGCATATAACTTCTGCATAGGCCTTTAATTTTCAACTTGTAAAATAGTATCTTGTACATGTGTCTCTTGAATCATAAATGCTACTTCTCCTTAGATTCCAGATTTTTTCATTGTCTGTCTTCCACTGGAAGCAGTTGTAACTGGCTTCTAAAATACCTCATTTTTTTATCTTACCAATTAAGCAGTTTAGAAGCTATTTTCCTTATCACAGATTATATGTATCAGTAGGTTTATAAGGAAACTTCTTTAAGAAAGTGTTACTCCTTCAGACTTCCATTCCACCTTGATATTTTTTCACATTAGAGTATTTGGGCATCAGCTCTGCAACACCTCTCATGTTTTTAGTATAGTCTTGTGCAGTACCATGGAAGCCAGGCCTGAGCTGAGAGGTATGTTCCTCAGCAACCTTATTAAACTTCATAAGTTCCCTAAGTACTGCTAGAGCATTCCACATCCAGCACAAAATCAAAAATGAAGGATATAGTAAGTACAACGGAGCCTTAAGATTTCTGAAATCTCTTATCCTTTATGTGTAAGTACATTTTTTTTTTTTCTGGAAGACACACCTAGACTTCAATTTAAATTCCATGCTCATATCTTTCCTCATCTTAGTTCCCAAACTTATACAAGAACAGCTACTAAAAGTGAATTAGATAGTAAGGGTTCAGTTCCTCTATGAAGTGTGTATCTCCCTCTTGACTAGTGATCTGGCAGCTGTGCTGGTACTCTAAAAGATATCCCTTCTGAAATACTGGAGAGAGCTGTCTGTATTATTTGAATGCTGTAAGGCTAGAGTCCCTGTTAGTTACGTTGTTCATTGGCCCAAAGAATATGCTTGGGTTCAAATTCAATCTGTACATGTCTCCATGCTTTGGAGACAACTGAATTGCACTGACACTGTGCATTAGCAGTCAGGTCCTGATGTGATCCTGCCATAGTGTTGTCCTTAAAGTCCCAGTTCCATGAGACTGTCCAGTATGTATTCCACTCCCAACCAATCATTCATGCACTGATTGCTCCCAGTGCTGGTGCTGTGCTAGTATCTTTATCCATTACTGTGTTTATGAAAAAGAGGCTTTGCGGCCTGCTTGAGGAACATTTTTTGCAGCACAATGCCGAGTTTGAGCTGTAGGACATGGGAGGACATGCAAGGCATTTGAGGAAGCTCTTGAAAGACTGAGAGGGGCTCGAAAGAGCGAGGAGTTCATGTCCTGATAGAGGACTTTGATGTTGCTTCTGATGTGTGAGGAGTTTTCGTTCAGACACCACTCAGAGATAAGGAGTTGGCTGGATATTCACACTGGGCAAGAGTTGTGGGCAACGGCTCAGTGTCCCGATGAAGACTAGTAACAAGTGACACATCTCAGGAGCTGTTGTTGAGACTGGTGCTGTTTAACATCTCTGCTGGTGACATGGGGACTGGGATTGAGTACACCCTCAATATGTGTGCCAATGACACCAAGCTGTGTGGTGTGCTGGAGGGAAGGGATACCATCCAGGCAGACCTTGGCAGGCTTGAGCAGTGGATGCATGAAATTCAGCAAGGCCAAGTGCAATGTCTTGGGTCAGGGCAATCCCAAACACAAGTACAGGCTGGACAAAGAATGGATTGAGAGTAGCCCTGAGGAGAAGGACTTGGGGGTGTTGGTTGATGAGAATCATAGAAACACAGAATATCCTGAGTTGGAAGGGACCCGCAAAGATCATCAAATTTAACTCCTGGAAGAAGTTCAGCATGACCTAACAGATGTGCACTTGCAGCTCAGAAGACTAATCATATCCTGGGCTGCATCAAAAGAGGAGTGGCCAGCAGGTTGAGAGGGGATTCTCCCTGTTACCTGCGCTCTCATGATACTTCACCTGGACTACTGCAACCAGCTCCAAGACCCCCAGCATAAGAAGGACATCGACCTGGAGAGAGTTCAGAGAAGGGCCACAAAGATGACCAAGAGGACTGGAGCACTGGCCCTATGAAGACAGGCTGAGAGACTTGGGGTTGTTCAGCCTGGAGGAGAGAGGACTGTGGCAAGACCTTAGAGAGACCTATAAAGGGGCCTACTAGAGAGCTAGAGAAAGACTTTTTACAAGGGCATGTAGTGATAGGACACGGGGGAATGGCTTCAAAATGATGGAGGGCAGGTTTAGATGAGATGTAAGGAAGAAATTCTCTGCTGTGAAGGTGGTGAGATATCAGAATAAGTTGCCCAGTAAAGCTATGGATGTCCTGTTCCTAGAAGTGTTCAAGGCTAGGTGGGATGGGGGCTTTCAGCAGCCTGGTCTAGTGAAAGATGTACCTACCCATGGTAGAGGATTTGGAACTAAATGATCTGTAAGGTCCCTTCCAACACAAACTATTCTCTGATTCTGTAATTCTCCATCAAAACAAGTGTGTACTTTCAGAAGAGAATCCTGCAAACTTGTACATGTACTGCAATACTGAAGAACTGAAGTTCCAGTATGCAGGAGGGTATAAACCAGTGTGACACAGATACACCATAAATACTTTAACAGTATCTCAGCCATTTGTGTTAAACTAGACACTTTGCTGCTGAGCTGAAGTGGTAGACCAGGAATGTTACGTGCCTTTGGAAATGGATGTTGACTCTTCAGCAAGTGAAAATTAGCTACAATTTAAGGGACTTTGCCCAGTTTAAGCTTTATGCATTTTTATGTTAAAATGTATGCTTTCTTCAGATTGTTCCACAGTAGTGTTTAGGACATACATTCAAGCAGAGCAGCTTAAAAATTTTAATGGAGGGAGTAAGTGGAGAAATACAAAAAATTATCCATTCACTATGTGTGGCCAAATACAATAAAATACCCACACGATGTCTGGTACAGTCTCACACACCAGTGACATATCTTATTCCTAGTATAGTGTGGGTTTAGATCATATGTAGTTCTCAAAACCAGAAAATAGTTGATTGATTAAAGATCTAAGTACACAAAATATGACGGCACTTCAGTTATGGCAAGCACTGCATAGTTTTCTAGAAAATTGCCTGACATGTATTCTAGGCATCTGACCTTTAGACTAAAATCTTAGGCTATGTTTACATGCTATTATATAAAGATTTTACTTCCCACTTGTTCAAAGTCGTTCTGTGAGAAGGAGAATCAGTCATTAAGTCATAGAAAAACTAACATAGTAGAAAATCTTGAACTGATTGATTATAAACTTATGGAGTGTCTAGCACTGTTTAGCCACTGATGTTTTGACAGCCATTAATTCTTTTTAAAAGTGATATTTTTTTGAAAACATTATTTCCATTTCTAAATATAAGAACATGTCACTGCACCAGGTATAAAATTCTATGAAAATGGGGAGTTTTTTAAGAACCATAGTGTAGTGAAGTAGTATGATAGAATAAATTTCTTTTTTCCCCCTCCCTAATTCAAGCCCATGACATACTTTATATTTACTGAGAATCCTTCCAGAATTCCGGAAGATAATTTCCCTTGTGATGAAACACAAAAGGTGCTATAACTGATCCCAGCCAGCTAAAAAGTTATCTTTCTAAGTAGAAGAAAATATTTGTGATTGTGGCTTGACTATAGTAATGTGGGAGAAACTTTCAGACTATTTCTAGAGGTTTAGTGTTTGGGTTCTTTACCTGAAATACTCGGTTCAATTATACTGTTCTGAAACAAGCAATAGTTTATTTTATAAAAACAAACTAATAGGCTTTCATACTTCCCCATCTTCATGAAAACCATGTGCAGTATTGGTTTTAAACCTCCAGCATACCTATTAATGTTTCTATGTATTTCTGTTTTAAATGTTAAAGTCTTAACAGTTCAGCACTATTGCAAATCACGGATGTCCTGAGCAGTGGTGGAAGTTTTACTCACTAGTGATCCTGTGCCCAAAGTTGAAGGAAAGCGCTCTATGACACTCTGTGGCCTAAATTCCATCTCCATTTAGATACTTGCACTGCATTGGCATGTAGCTTAGTTTAGCTGTTTGACAAATTTTGTGGATACCTTTTTGCCCTCAGAAGCAAGAAGCAAGTGGTGTGAGTATGTTGCATTTAGGTTTAATAGCAGATTGCCCAGGGAATGGAGGAATGTTGGAGTCTGAATTAGTTTATTCAGATACTATGGATCTGCAGAACTTCCAGTAGGAACTTGTAATTGTCTCTTGTTTTGGCCCTGCCTGTTAGTCACCCAAATAGCTTAGAGTTAGCAGGAACTTTCCTGCTGGAGATACAGACACTTCTCAGGAGTTTCAGGGTTTGAGAGCTCACTCAGTAAAGACAATTGGACGATCTTCTTCCTTGCCCTCTTTCCCTCTTCCTGGTGAGTGGCAACAAATTTCTGGCCAGCACCATGATTTGTGACAAATTCTCTGACACTTCCAGTAAAGTTGAGTCAGTGTCACGTGGAAGCTCTAGAAACTTAAAGCTGAAAATAATCTATTCAGTTTTTCTATCCTTCTCTCCACTTTTTGGAGACACGGATCAAACTAATTTTGAGAGTTGTCTTCCTGCTCGTATTTGAGCACCAAGCAAAAATTTGCTTCAAAATAGGTAACATCAGATATTTTAGGCTCTGAGGTATATGTTTCCAGATCCAAGGGCCAAGCCAATATTACTGAATTCTTATTTTCTTCCACTCTGCTGGAGACTAAATGACCCTAAACCTAGTCATTTCAGTCCTACTCCAAAGTACAAACCAGACTTTTCCGCTCACATCTACTTCAAAAATGTAAGCTGCAGGTCAGAAACATTGCCCTTCCAAAATAAGGGAGGGGACGGGATGGGACAAACAAGGGGAAAAAAACAAAAACTTGCTAAGATATTAAATGTCTTCAGCTACTCACTGTTAAAATGATACTGGGTTTTTTGTATGTTATGAAACTGCATGTCTAACTCACTAGCCAGTGTTGGAAATCTGTAGGTAATATTTGGCTTGCAAAAAGTTACAGCATTTGACAAATAACAAAATACCATTTTATTTTTCTAGTGAAGATGAATTCCTCCAGTTTCTTCAGAAGTTGAATAAAGAGTGTAGTAAGCTGATCATTCCTGTGCAGACCATGAATAACCATTTCCTCAAAAATTCTCACAAGGTATTCAACCAAACAGAAGATTGATTTAGAGTGTATTATTCCACCTTGTAAAATGAAAACTATGGATATTCATCAACCGTCTTGGTTATTTTATAGTTATATAAAGCTGTCCAATGCTGTTTGTCTAAAGGACACTTCTTAAAAATAATTTATTTCAAAGAGTTAAGGCACACAACTAAAGGAGATAGATTTATTTCTTCATGTTTCTACTGACAGGAGAGTTAAGGTAACAAAAGTTTCCAACAAAGGCTGCTAGGGAGTAGTAGCTTGTTGTGCATAAATCATACAATTAAAACCCAGCATAAATGCAGTTATAAACATTTTCTGGCACTGTCTTTTGTGACACATTAACTGTAGAATATTAAATCATAATCTACAATTATGTAATTATGGCAAATAACTGTAATTTTTAACAGATGGTATTGCAGTGGGCACCAACTGCATGTTATATTGAAGTCTGCAAAGATGTGATTCGCAGTGTTAAAATGTTGGGAGAAGAAGTTGGCAAACTGAAGGACCTCGTGGTGGAGGTGGGTGTGTGTGAGTGAGGCTGTTAAATACTGTGTACAAGTTTATGGTGCAACCTCAAATGTGACATCCATCAGGGAAATGTTTCATACCTTGGTCTGCCAAAGGCTGTTTAGCCGGAGCTTGGGCATTGCATCGATCTCTCCCTCTTCCACCTTTTCATGGACAGAATGAGAAATAATTTCTAATATTCCACAGCAGTGTGGAGAATTTCCAAAAGAAAGCACAATCTACCTTTTTCTTTCTACTGCACAAAAGAATTAATTGGAATGTATCCCTGTGCTCTTGGACAACCACTGTGGCATGGATGCCATGCTGAATCCTTATATTCTTACTTTTTAATTAAGGAATCTTTTGTTTGGAATTATTGACTCACAAGGAAGATACTAAGGTTTTATAGATTGAATGGGAGGCATCCCAGATAACTCTGCAGAGTGACAAAAGAAGAGGGTGGGAGAGGTCAAGGCTAGATGTTAGCACCACATCAGTCATTCTCAAACCAACACAGTGACACTCTCTTGTCAGACGGGGTCATTTTAAGTAATAGGCTGGTAAAATGAACGGCTGCTGGGGTAGGGTAAATGGAGCATCAGTGTCAGAAAGGAATCTGTTGCTGAACGAAGCCATGTGGAACTCAGACCTTGAGTATAATGCTACTAATGCAATTTCCTGTAGTTTAAGTAAATTTAATGTAATATAACAGCCTTCTCCCAATAAATCACTTAACACCAAATATATTAAGAGGTAGAGACTGTGGCAAAGAACTTATTAGCTATTTATTCCTTTTTTTGCATATGCAGTCATCAATATTTGCCTCCTATATGTGCAGGCCAGTTATAATGGCTGGGAGGGTTCTAAGTTTGGTGCCACTTGACTTTATCTGTACGCAAGGTTTAATAGCTGTCAAGATGAAGCATGGTGTCTTTGTATCCTGTGTGAAACAGCCTTCTAATTACTTAAAAAATGCAATTCCTTCTTTCTAAAATCCTGTTATGTTTTATGAATTTCGTTTATGAATACTTCAATACAAGACATTTTTGTGCTACTTAATTTATGATGGAGCACCTTTGCATGTAGAGCACCCAAGCATTTAGTATGTGAATCTGAGTGAAGGTTAAACCTCTTACATGAAATGTTTGTATAAATTCCCTTGAAGTCTTCAGTACTGTTTGCTAAGCTTAGTCATTACAAGACTAAGTCAGCAGTACATGTCTGTAGCATATAATTTTTGAAAGTGCAGCAAATGAGGTGGCCTTCCAAGCATTGTGAACTAAGGTAGGAAATCAGAACCTAACCCTGCTGTCCTTTATGACAAGGCTCTGCTCAGGTTCAACATGTATTTGAGCAGGCACTTGCAAGGTACTTTCCGCTCTCCCTTTAATTTCAGGAAAGTCTAATCTGTTACTTATTTAACTTCCTTTTTAAATAAACAGTTGTTTTAGTAATTAAATGGCAGAAGTTCTAGTTAAAACGTTTGACAGTCGGAGTTCAATTGTTTTGTTCTTAGATTTTTGTAGCGTCTAATAATAGCAGTGTTTTACTCCTGAGTAATTAAGTTTGTAAATGAACAGTTTGTTTTTCTAATACATGTTACAGAATGATTGAACATCAGATGAGATGAAGGTTTACACACATCTATTTCAAATTAAGTAGGACAGAGACACAAAGAAGTAATATCAATCCTAGATGCATGCAGATTCTTAGGACGGGGTACTCTATAATCTACTTAAGAAGCTTTCACACTAACTTTTTTTTTTGTGCTTTTTGCATGGGTTTAACATCTGCCTCAGTATGAAGAGAAGAATAAACCTAACCAAGTGAAACTTCCAGAAAAAGCAGCCACCTTGGAAAAAAGAGTAGTAAAAATGGGAGTGGTAACATTGCTTGGATTTGGTTTTTTCTTGTTTGTAATTAAATTAGTAGCAAAGAGAACCCGAATTTAAGTTTAGTGCTGTTTCTCATCATATCTGAAGTATTTGTATCTAGTATGTACTTTGATCTAAAAATAAAGTTATTAAAAATTAAAACTGTTACTTAAGAGTATCTTAAGGTTTTATTTTTAAATTCGTTGTTGGTATAGAATGTAGGTCTAAAATCTTGTCAAAGCTGCTTTTCTTTTTTTGGCATAAAGCTGTGATTATTGCTTACTAATTACTAGTTTGGGGTTTTTACCTTTACCTGTTCAGAGGCAAACATAAGCAAATTCTGATTATATATCACATGTTTGTACTTAAAATTATAATGCAGATGTGTTTTGGGGGTTGGGAGGGTTTGAAATATTTTAAGTATCACATTCAATTTTATGTTGATAAAGATCTCTTGCAGAGAGAGACGTGTAGTTTTTTTCTTTTCACAGTCAAGAGAACTGTGGAGATCTTGTTACATATTGTCTAAAAAATCATTTCCCACTGAACTATGATACTTAAATTATGCCTGAAATCTGCTTCTTTAGGGATACTCACCTCTATTTCATCACATCTATTAAAAGGATTATAGTAGTCCTTTGCTATAAGAATACAGACAACTTAGAAGGCCTAGCAGCTTGTTTTTACTTGGTCTGGTCTTTCACTACAAATTTTTTCTTAATATTTTTTCCACTTAAAAAGGTGTTTGTAATCCCACAGTGAAACATTTGTAACTGGTTTTGATCTGCTTACCAAACCAGCTATGTTGGGGAAAAAAGGGAGTTGGTGTAAGTGAATTCAAACTAGTTATGTTTTTGCAGGTTTCAGTAAACATCTGTGAAAAAGCTGAATATTTTGGAAGGGACATTTTTCTTTCAAAATGAAACAAAAGGAGTCTAAAAAAACATAAACCTGAATGGGTGTGTGAAACTTCTGGTCTCTGAGTTTTCAGAAATGTTGTGTGGAGTCCTAACCTTTGGTATTCCCTCTAGAGACTAGTAAGGAGAAGATAAAAATGTGAGTACTGTTCCAGTCACTGTTACTGCTGTTTTCTGCTTTTTTTAGAGAATCGCATTGGGTGTTAGTGTGTTTCCTTGTTACTGCAATTGTTTTACCTCCTTTCGTCCTTCAACGCCAGGAACATCCTACAGAGTGATGAGGCCAGAGACAAAACCAACAAAAGTTGGGGGTTTTTTTTCTGTTTTTTTCTGTTCCCAAACTGGTGTCAGAGGGGATAAGCTGTATTCACCACCACCATCTACCAGAAGTGGAAGTGAACATTCTGTCAGCAGGAACAAAGTATAGGAAAGGAAATATTTTAAAAATAGTGATCTGTTTCTTCATATTACATTAGAATTAATCCTAAACTAACAGGGCGCATATTGTGAAAGGAAGAACCTTTTATATACACACACCACTCCTCCTCTAATCAGCTTGAAATATGGTTCAAATGCAGTTGCTCAATGATGGGATGGCTCACAGGTAGTAATAGAACTTTGACACCTAAGGTCTTTTGGGAGTTTCTGCTGGGTGAAGGTGTTTGGGGTTTTGGGGGTTGGTAGTGGAGGGGGAGTGGCCAGGCATGTTGTTCAGACTATGTTTTCTACATGTACTTTTGCATTAGTTAAGTGGAATTATTTCAACCACTAGTAAGGTTTCTGCCCTTCAAATGATTCTGCTTCTTAGCCCTTACTTCTCCACTTTAGTGACAATTTGCATTAACAAAGCCACTTCAAAGGACACTGAATATAGCTTCCATTTCAAGAGATGTGTTTCCTGCTACTAGTAGATCTTGACATTTGAGACAATAAAAATTTAAACATTTTTCCATCAATTTGAAGAAAAGATCTGGTCAGATGGAGGCTTTTTAAGCTTAACTTGGAGGTCTTGCAGTTGAACAGAAAACCTGCTCCAGAAAAGTTTTATCAGTATTTAACTAAATTATTATGCCTTTGGTGTAAAATACTTAGGAGGTAAAAGGTAATGCATGATAGTTGCTGGTAATTTTTTCTTTCTAGTGTGAGAGTTATAATGAAGTGGTTTTTTGCAGAAGTGAGTCAAAGGTCTGAACTTCAGGAGATGACCTCCAAAATCCATTTGGAAGAAGCTGGTCCTTTTAAATTATCTTAGGGATCACCTGTTTCTGATGCTTATAGTCACAATTGCAAACACACGTGTGAACATCGTTTGGGTTAAACATAGGCTTTGTGCCAGCAGCATCCTTGGCATCCTGCACTGTTCAAGTATAGTGTTCAAAATTCCATATACCACTCACAAGAAGGGTCTTGGAGTAACCACTTTAAGCTGTTTTCATTAGTTGATCAATCAGAAACTGCATTGCATGAGGAGGACATGTTAAGAGCCAAATGAACAAAGAATATTTTAACATACCATATCATTAAAAAAAAATAAAGTTGTATTTACCTTCTTGGATTCCAAACTCTTAGTTAAACAATACATTTCAAGATCCTTTATTCACTTTCATGTTGTTGCAGTGCCTCTTTCAAATTCTGTGACAAGGTGTCACAATATGGTAGTGATAGGGCAGGAACCAAAGAAAAAGATGCCTTCAGCATCTGGCCCCTGAGCTACACTGTCAGGGTTCTTACCCCCACCAGCACCTCCTAAGGGAGCCTTCATATGGAAACGTCCCTGCTGAGAGGCCTCCTTCTGCAAGTCATCAAATTGCAGTCATTATCGCAGAACAGTAAGAATACAATGATTTGCACATCTATGAGGGGATTGGAGGAGAATGCTAAAGAGCTTTGCATGTATTAGGCAAGTAAGCTGCTGCAGCCCTGCTGCTGTTGTTCTGCTACAGTAGTGCAAATTGAGATGCTGAGGATTGAGTGAATCAGACCTCAGGCCAAATCCTGCGGGATACCTAGTTGCTTAAAGGTGCAGCGAGGTTCCTACTTGCAATGTCATTGGATACCTAACTTGTCTTCATAGGGGTGACTATTCATACAATGGCCTTTTCTGAATCTTTAGGCTGTTATGTAAAATTAGGGCCTTGGGCGGTCCTGTGGAGATCTGAAGGGAACTGCAAGAGTTTTTGTTTGTTTGTTTTCCTGTCTAAAATAGACTGTGGCTTGTGTGTCCTGTGTCTCTCTCCTGTGCTTTGTGTTTTGCTCTGCTCTTTAAATTTATCTTGTGCAGTATCTGGACTTTCATAAGGCATTACCCTTAATTATTCCTGTTAGCCAATTACAAGTAATAAAGAGTAGTTTGGGATAGGTGTATTCTTATATTGAGAAAGAGTGAGCTTTTTTTCCATTATATTCTCCACTGACTTCAGCATGTGTTTGGTTTATCTTCTTTTATTTCATCCAAGTGCCTTGTTGAGGACAAAACTTATAATGTGCAATTTATTCTTCTTTCTTTTGTTGTCTTTGAACCCCTTCAGGTGTTCCCCAAAGCTATCACTTCCTCGTAAGTGTGAGTAGGTGTTTGTTAGCATTTGTCTTCTCTGTTTCACCAGTTCTGCAAAAGCTACAGGTCGTCTTTCCCCAATAAAACTCCTGTGTTACTAGTAACATACTACCAGTGTTGCTTTGGATCTTGATGTACAGAGACTACAGTTCTGATACCTGTTAGTAGGTAGCAAGGCTACAGAGCCTTGAAGGTCCAACAGGTATCAGAACTGCAGATTTCTGCTTTTAAAGACAAGTACTGTCATTTCTTTGTTCTGGAGGAAGGGAGGAAGTGTATATTTGAAAATTTATATTTCCCTATTCCAGAAATAGGAATTTCCAGGTAATGTGGCGGTATTGAGATACGAGTGAGATACGACATGGGGTATTGCTGACATGAAACGAATTATGTGATGGTTATCCTCAATAGTTCTAATAGCTGATAAATTACTTCTAGTTTTTATCCTGATCCAAATGGTGTAGTTTCATATAATATAGAGCCATAGTCCCTGGAAGTGGGACTTAGACATACCTCTGGGGAAGGATTTTTAGTTCTTTTAAGATGTGCTACTGACTGTAATATAAATGAGAAAATGTGTTCTACTAAAGAGTTTGGTGGGTTTTTTCTTTAAAAAATTTTCAGATGAGCCTTTTATGCCTTCAGCTTTCATGAAAACAGTCTTTATTTGAATGTAGAAATACAGGTTTAACTACATTAGTTTCATTATTGTATTGAAAAACCTCAGCTCGATTTCAGACGGTATGCAGAAAATGGGGCTTTCAGTGCTCTGGCTACTCCACTGTCATCTGTATTTCACATGGCATGATTTCTTAACTGTATGAGAAAGTGTGCACATAATACTTGTTGAAGACACCTACAGATTTCTAGATTGTCTGTTCTTGCACCAAGGGAGGCCAGCAGCCTCTCCAGGGCTGCATCAGGAACCAGCACTCTCTCTTGAGGGACAGTCCTCCGTGAGCTTCTTCAACATGAGTCCTTTCCACAGGCTGCAGTTCTTCACAAACTGTTTAAATGTGCCCGGCCCCCATGGCGTGCAGTCCTTCTGGAACAGACTACTCCATTGTGAGTCCCCTATAGGGCACAAGTCCTGCTAGGAGCCTACTCTAGCATGGGCTTCACACAGGGTCACAGCCTCCTTCAACCTAGCATGGGGTTCTTCGCGGGCTGCAGGTGGATCCCTGCTCCACCATGCACCTCTGTCGGCTGCAGGGGGACAGCCTGACTCACCATGGTCTGCTTGGGAATCTCTGCCCCAGCAGCTGGAGCACCTTCTCCCCGTTGTTCTTCACTGGCCTGGGTGTCTCCACAGCTGTTTCTCTCACCCTGTCTAGCACTCTTTGGCACAATTGCTGTTTGCAAAGGGGTTTTTTCTCATCATCAAATAGTGGTCCCATAGGTGCAACTACCATCACTTACGGGCTTGACCTTGGCCACTGGCAGGTTCATCTTGGAGCAGGCTGACACTGGCTCTGTCAGATATGTGGGAAGCCTCTGGCACCTTCTTGCAGAAACCACCCCTGTAGCCCCCCTGCTACCTAAACCTGGCCATGGAAACCCAGTGTGGTCCCCCAAGTTCCTTTCCAAACTTGCCTGTTCTGTCATTCTCTGTAACAAGAGCATGGTTGTTAGTAGAAATAATGGATCCAAGGTGAACTTCCATAGGGCCAGCACAAAGTGGAGGGCTTGGAGAAAGAATCTGAATAGCAATAAAGCTGGAATGCAGATGTGGTAAATTACTTATGGACAAGAAAAGGACATCATTGATAAGCCACTCACGCAGTCGCCACAGGTAAAGGAGCTCCTGTTATTACAGAAGGGTATGAGAAATTCTGAGAAGTGAGCTTTTTACTGCAAGCCTGAGAAAGCTGGTAGCAAGGAGGATTGTAGCCTCTGTTTGTATGGGTCTGAAATACTGCTGGAATTTGCTGTCCTCTCACTGGTGTTTCTCTGCCCTGGTAATTGATCCAAAGTGTATTGTAAATGTAAGAATTGTTGGCCCGAAGCTAAAAATTGGAGTGTTTTTACACTGATAACATTTTATCAAATAGATGCTGAATGCTCATCTGTTGCTTTTAAGACCTGCTGGAGTTAGTAAGAGGAGCTGTAGTTGTCTCTAGGCAAGTAGTACTGTTGGGGAAGCATTAATGTATCCCAAGCTTCAATTATTCTTTTTCGGAAGTCTTTGCAGTCTTTGCAAAGGTTTTGACATTGCAGTTGTGGGTAGGTGTTGGGTGTTGATTTCTGGGGGTTGTTTGCGGTATTTCTTTCAAGTTAAGTTGGTAAGTCGATGAATGTTACTACCTCAAAACTTCACAAAATTCTACCTTTTGCGTTTTCTTTCTGAAACGGTGTATCCTTACATCTAGTTCTATGTCTGTGATCTTGAGAAATTGTACCAAGAAACAGGAGAACGGCTGGAATATGCTGCCTGAAGAACAGCTCTTAAAGGGTGCTTCCTCGCTTGCTCTTCCAGGATTTTCACCTGGAGCTGACAACTGCAGGCTTCTTTTAGTAACAAGAGCTGTGTAGTCCCTAACTCACTTAGCAACCTTGGGCATTTGTCTTTTTTTCAGCCAACGAGTGCTGTCTCCGAAGTCGGGCATCTCCAGCTTGATAATGAGGGTTCGTTGTTTGGAATATGTGTTACCCTGTATTTGCTTTGCAGAGATGACACGAAGTGAAGAAGTTGCAAAATCCCTTATTCTTGAGTTTGCTTCCAGCCCCGGCCGCATCGCCCCTCTCTCGGGCGGGGGCCGCCAGTCGCCTCTCGGGCTGGGGAGTGGTGCGGCCGCAGCGGGTTCCCCATCCCGGGATTCAAGCGCGGTGGGGCGCGTAGCCTGTCCCCCTGTCGGAGCCCATGGGCCGGGGGTCCCCGCGGTGCGGGGCTGCGCAGGGACGCCCGGGGCGGAGGCGCCCCGGCGCCGGTGCCCGCGGAAAAGCCGGCCCGGCTCTGCGGGGCCCGGGGCAAGGGGAGGCGGCAGGGCGGCGTCCACCCCATACCGGGACTGCTCTGTTTCTCTGCTTCTATTCTCGCATCGGATCGCCGTTCCGTTCCGTGCTCGGTGGTCCCGGGTGCGCGTACCCAGCCGGGAACTCCCGTCGTGCCAAAGCCCGAGAGGTGCCAAGTGCTGCCGCTCTGTAACAGCCTGCCGGGGCCGCCGCCGGCTCCGCAGCAGGTCGTGTAGTATCTATCTGCTGGCGGGTTTGAACTCACTGTCTGCTTGTAGGGTTATTGGAAAGCAACTGGCTCCTCGGGATTCCTTGCCTAATCAGAGGTGTTACCTCCTCCTCTTCCCCCAGTGTCTCTTGACATCATTTCATCCATCAGAGTTTCAGAGGAAAAAAAACACCAACCAAAGCAGAACCCACCCAGTCTGAGAGCAGCCCACACCAGCCCCTCAGTTTTGCGGTGACTGCAGGGAAGAGCTGGATCGGGGCAAAGATGAAGGATGGGAGCGGGGCTGAACTCCATGTCCTGAGGGATTTGGTGCAGGGCGAACCGAGAGGAATGCAGAGCGATGCACCAACCGGCATCCCCCATATCCCGGCAAGGAATCAGTAAGCCCTGCGATCGCGCGTGGGGAGGCGAAGGTGCTTGACCCACGGGAAAGAAGTAGCCCTCGAGGTGCGTTTGCCCCTGCTCGTCATTGTTGCTCCATGGGATTTCTTCTGCCCCCCGTAACTGACCTGATGTGGACCGAAGCGTTTCTAACATGAACTTTCTCCCTGGGATCTGGTGGTCTCTTCCCTTGGTCTTGGTCTGGGCGACCCCACCAGTCACCTCCTCATGGTGGTAAGCTGTGCAATTCCAGAAATTTTTATTTGCTCTTGGGGAAGGTGGGGTCGGATTAATTGTGAATTAGGGGAGGTGGAGGAAGCCTCTCTCTCTCTCTTGGTCTCGCAGAAGCGGAGCTCGCTGCTGCCAGCTGCTCCGGTCCAGAAAGTTCGGCCTTAAAGCGAGCGGATTTAGACGGTCCCGGCACCTCCTTCCACACCCCATCCCCGCTCTCCGACCTCCTCCTCCGCATAAGTACAGCGCAACTGCGGGGGCTACCGGGGGCTTTCGGCAGCGGTGCGGGGGGACCCAGCCCTGCAGGGGCAGCGGGCACCGCCCGACCGGCGCTGGCCGGGGCGGCGGGGCCGCGGAGGGAGCGGGAGGAGGGCTGGGAGGCGGGCGGGGAATACGCCCGAGGGGCGCGGGCGAAGCGCTGCTACTGGCAGCCGGCCCTCCGCGCCCCGGCGGCGCTGGGAATTGGCTACAGCAGCGCTACTTTTTTATTATTAATTTATTTTTTCCTTCTTCCTCGCCCTCCGCCGCCCCTCCCTCCTTCACAGTTTCTCCTCGCTGAACTGTAAACTGCCAGGACAGAGAGTTGCGAGCCCTGCGGGCAGTGCAGGGCCCGGCTTCAAGTGATAGTTGATGTCGGCGTGGGGCGTCTCAGGCAGCTAGCTGCAAAGCGGGTTAGAATGGAAACATAAACTTGCCCCTCAAACTGGGGACCCCAACCAAGCCCAGGCTGGAAAGTCTTGGTGTAGGAGAGGAGTTAAACCCCTTCTTCTAATCCTGGGGAACAAATTTAACCTTGGCGCTGGCTGACGTGCGATCAAAGCCTGATTTATCAGACTGACCATGTTTCAATAAAATGACTATCTGTGTCCATAGCCGTATAAATGTTATTTATTGTGATGGCTTTTTGTCATGGTGTCTTCTAAATGAGACTAAACTATATATTTTTTGGAAGTCATGGCTTTAACGATTTTATGATCGTATAAAATAATGAAAATACAAGAAAAGGACATTTTCTTCTGTTTGATCCCTTCAAAAGACACCTATAGAAGTTTGGGTTTTATGAAAGGTACCTTTCGAAACGTTTCAAGACTAATAGAGACCATCTGGATACAGATGATGTAATTTAATTTTTGTCAAGGTTTTTTTTTTTTTTTTTAAAGTACTGCACGGAGTTGCAATAGGGGGGCTTGGGGTTCTCTTGAATGCTTCACGTTATTAAAAAACACAGCGTCGATGACTAATTGTAAAGGATTTCCACTAAAAAGGCAGAGGTAGCTGCAGATCTAGACCCGCCAGAGGAAGGCTCCGGGGCGCTGAGGACCCTCCTTCCCCCGGAATCGGTGCCCGGGGGTCGGCGCGGGCCCCGGGTGCTGCCCTGCCCCTTCCCTCCCGCAGGTACATGGGCGCCGTGGGCTCCTCGCGGGTGATGTGCGACAACGTGCCGGGCCTGGTGAGCCGCCAGCGGCAGCTGTGCCGGCGGTACCCGGAGGCGATGCTCTCCATCGGCCGCGGCGTGGCCGCCTGGACGGCCGAGTGCCAGCACCAGTTCCGCCGGCACCGCTGGGACTGCAACGCCCTGGAGCGGGGGCAGCGCCTCCTCGGCCGCGTTCTGCTGCGCAGTGAGTCCCGCGGGCCGCGCCGGGATGCGGGAGGGGCTTCCCGCGGGCTTGGGTGGGGCGTGCAGCCTCCGCGCCTACGGGCCGAGGGTAAAAAGGGGTTTAGAGAGTCGGCGTGAGGGTACAAGTGTTTCTTACAAGGGTAACAGGGGCTGTTTTGGGGCTGGCACCCCCTCGGCAGTGTGTGGGAACGATCAGAAGCGGTGGCCATCCTCCTGTATCCTTAGTCTTAGCAAGGGTGAAGCTTGGGTTTATATTTCAGGAGGAAGGGAAGAGGAAATGCAAAGTTACTTTAGGGTTTCACGGACAGCAGAACAGCATATGTGATAACGTGAGGGCCTTAAAAACCTGTATCAAATCACGGAGACAATGTGGGCTTTTTGGCATATTAGAGGCTGGCTCTGCAGTTCCCGACTTTTATCTTTTTTTGGTGCGTAATGGATATCAAACCCACATGTTAAGGCCTATAGGGAAATTGAGGCATCAGAATGTGGCAGCAGGACAGAAGACTTTCCATCGCAGCCCAGCCTCAGGATACCAGTATTCAGGATGCAGCCTGCTGAAAGGGGCAGCTGACGTGCAAACAGGAGCCCAGTGCGCTGGGGTGGCAGACGGCAATCCCTCCTGCAGGCCGATTCCCGCTGGAGATTTCGCCGAGAAAGCGCAGCAAGCAGCACGGTGCAGTCCCTCCAGGGCTGTGCCGTCTGCGGGCTGTGGGGTCTGCGCCCATGCCGGGGCAGCACTGCCCTCCAGGCACTGCGGCATCTCAGGTCAGCCTCCAGGGGAGAGAGAGGCAGGGCACACACATCTGATAGAGGTGAGCCAGGCTTGTGCAGACCCCAGGCAGCTGAGGACTAACTGTGCTTCCCACCCTGAGGGAGGATGGTTAAGCAGAGTGGTGTCGTCATCTAAAGGTCGGACTAAGGCAGCTAGTGAGTCTTCAAATCTCGAATCTGGCCCTTTTGACCCAGAGAAATGGCTGGGATCTGTTACTGTCTCAGAACGTCCTCACCCGAGTGATTCTTAGTAACTGCAGCGCTTTTCGCGACGTGCCACACCCTGCGCACACGGCCGAACTTGGTGCGCAGCCAGTGGGGCTGACCCGGCCCTGGCACTTGTGTTCCTGCAACGTCCCTGGCACCATTCTAAGCTGTGAGCAGCGTGGCCCCTGCAAGGAGGGGAGTAGGAAAGTATCCTGGGGCCATTGCCCCGCTGGTGGGGATGGAGAGGAGCATGGCAGACCCCGGGCATGCTGCCCCAGGCAGGGGGATTTTCATTGCGTGCTAGGTTCTGCTGCTGGTAAGGGGTTGGTTCCTGTAACCGGCTTCGTGTTCCCTTAGCAATTATTTGTGAGTAACCAGTAACGTCACCCATAGGCTGAAGTTTTCAATGAGGTTTGTCTGATGTTCAGGAAAACATGTCTGGCAGAACATAGCCTAATAATGATGAGGCTATTTAATAAAAAAAGTAAAAATGCAGTTTTTCCAAAAGTGAAGTTTTCACTGTTGGCTCATGTGAGAGAATGACAGCATCAGGCTTCTGAGCTCGACACTGAGCCTGATTGGGCTGTGATTGCCAGGGAAATGTAGCTTGATAGTAAAGTTGATTAGTTCAATAAACTCAAATAAAACATTTCTCTTCCAACAATATCAAGTGTTTCTTTTTAATTAACACTTTACAAATTATTTTGATATTTCTGAATAAGTTTTCTCAGAAATAAGTCTTCAAAAGAGCGTGATTTGTAACAAACCATGGTAACTTCTGCCTGATTTTGAAGGCAGTGTAGGGAAGGCATGGTTTGCCCATTCCTTTTGTAAGCTTTTAGTTGCCATTTGCAAAAGGCTTGCACAGCACATGGAAGTTCAGGGCACCCAACATATTGGTGCTACTGGAATTGAAATACTAAATAATAAGTTATATGGTGTAATTCTGCCTCTACAAAAAAACCACAGTTAACATTTGTCTTTGGGGTCTTGTTTTACCATGCTAACATTACTTGAGGCTTATAAGCCCTGCAAAGAGGCCTCTCTCACTGCAGGTTGTCTTAGATATTGCACAAAAATCTACTTGTCATTCTTCCTATGCTAAAAACGTTAAAAGTAGGAAAATATTCCATTACCATAAATAGATTTGTGGCAGTGTAATGTAGCTCTGTATTGTAAATTACTACATCTTAAAATAAAAACACTTATTGCTTTGAAATATGTACCTAATAGCCTAGGAGTAGGCATAGTCTAGAAATTCAGATAATCTTTGGTACACTAAAGTATCTTGATTAGGAGATGGGAAAGCTGCCAGAGCAGCTGGCATGAAGAAGTCACAGCTGCCAGACCAAATCCTGCCTCAAGCATGACACAAGCGGTGCCATTGATTTAATGGAACTTATTTGTGTGAATTACGGTTACAGGCTTGATTCTAGGCAGAAAACCTAATATTAACTTATTTTTCAGAAAATAACACCCAAGTTTTCTCCCTAGCATGTTTTAAGCAGGAAAGTCTATTCCAAGAGTTTCAGGAGAGGAAAATCTAGTTTCGAGAGTTATTTGCAGTATTTTGCAATGTACATGTTGTTTTAGTGTCCCTATTTAATAATTTCTTAAACTTATCTCTCAAATAGCACTTCATATGTTCTTCTAAATTCATGAAACATTATAGGAATACCAGCTGTCCTATTCACATATCTGTACAGAACAACTGATCCATAAAAGTATATTAATTAATATCAGAAGCCAATGTTTAATGTTTTCCAACTCTAACACACTATATTGATGAGCTTTTACCAGGGAGGGGTCCAAGTTTAAGCCATGACTAATTCTGGCTCCAGGAAATGTGTATTTGTGTGATTTCAGCCTAGTTTATCTTTTGCTCTGCAAAAAATCCAGGCTAACTGTCTGGATATAGGACAGCCACACAAACTAGCTACCCCAGTGATGTTTAAAGAGACTTTTTTTGTTTCAGGTAGTCGAGAATCTGCTTTTGTACACGCCATCTCCTCTGCTGGAGTTGTTTTTGCCATCACCAGGGCGTGTAGCCAAGGGGAGCTGAAATCCTGTTCCTGTGATCCCAAGAAGAAAGGCTCTGCCAAGGACAGCAAGGGCCATTTTGACTGGGGTGGCTGCAGCGACAACATTGACTATGGCATTAAATTTGCCAGAGCCTTTGTGGACGCCAAAGAACGGAAAGGAAAAGATGCCAGGGCGCTGATGAACCTTCACAACAACAGAGCTGGAAGGAAGGTGGGTGTCCATCCAATAGATGCCTAGAGATGTTCTTGGACAACTCTCTTGTGTCTGGAGCAGTTAACGGTCTTGCTGTCTGGTCTCAGCAGTTATGAAGAAATATGGGAAGAGCAGAAGCCTGAGCTGCTGTTTCTATCTCCCTTGGAGGTTTAGTGTGACAGAGATCTCCAAACAGACTGAATGCAACTGCCTGACAGTATTCCTGTCGGAGTCAGTTTAGTCTCTCCTTTTGTGGGCGGTTAAGCAGGAGTCTAAGCTGCAGGATCAGTTTAGATGGAAGTTTTGTTTTGAGCCTAATTCTTATATAAGCAGGAATTTTATTTTTGGTTAATACAGAATACGAATTCCTAAGAGAATTAGTATTAATTATTATTCCTAAGAGAATTAGAAGATCACACTGAAGAACAGGCTTGACAAAGAGCAAATTCAAAATAACACTGGAGAAAAAAACCCATTCTGTCTGTTTCTGTATGTATATGGTAAACTTAATCACAAAGTGAGCAGAGATAAAAGGTAATTACTTCACTTTTTAAGAAAATAAATCTGAAATACATGTCCCTCCAAAAGGCAATGGCCTTCGAGCATGACCTGCTCTAAACAAACCCCTTTTCTAAAAATTGTATGAAAATACCATTCCTGAATTTCAACTAAAAGAGTCTTTATTTTCACATTGTAGGTGAGTAGAAGGAGTAGTTGCCAGGTGTATTGCCCACCTGTGGTGCAAGGGCTGAGGAATACGGGCACTAACATTTTGTGGTGGTAGCTATAAAAAGTAAGAATAGTGCATGAAACTGGAATATGCCATTTCATTATTTAAAACATGTTAAAAATTTGCTGCCCCCATGTCATCTGAAATAATACAGAAAAAAGTTTTACTGTGCTAGACCAAGCACTTCTGCAATTACTTGTAGAGACTTTTTGTTTCTTATCTTTGGTTTTCCTTAATGTCTATTTAGTAGGAACTGTTTGTATCTCTCTTTGTACTGCAAGTAGATGACTTTCCTGATGAATTTTTATTCTTCAGCATCTTACCTCCACGTGTTTATTGCCAGCAGGTGTAATTCATATGTAATGTAGGCAGATGAGGCTATTCAGATCAGTGATAGGCACATGTAGTACTGTGGTCATGTTTCAGTTACTGTCCAAAAGAGGCTGAAGTCTACAGCACAAACAAAGATTTTTTAGGGGCGAATAAGTTGGGTGATGGGAAGTACTTTCTGTAATATTTGAGCATCTTATTATTATTAAGTTTTAAAAAATACCTCTGCCAAATACTAAGGCAGTACTGGTAAGCAGGTAGATTTTTTAGAAAAATGTCAAGATATTTTAATAAATATATTAAATTAAAAATAATGAATACGTTCTCATGTGCTCTAGGACCTGCTTTATGGACAGGGATGCTGTTTTGTATCCACAGTGCAGTAGTGTAGGTTTAGCTTTGCAGGGGTCTCACCACCTCAGCTGCCGACAAGCCTGGAATTTTGACCTGGGTGAGACTATCTGTAACCTTGGTTTTTTCTTGCCCCCAAAAGGGGTGTTGATATATTTCTTTTAAAACTAGACTATTCCAACTGTGTTAATTAAAAAATAAATAGAATAAATATTTCTAATATTCCCACATGAATCATAGAACATAATATGCTGTGTATCAGTATAGGAACATCACTGACAAAAAAAGAGACCTGCATTCCCATGTGCTTCTTCCACTATTCCAGCAAGTTGTTTTAAACATACAAGTAGTTAAATTGATTTCTGCTCAGATAATTAAAACCAAGCATCTGCTTAAATCCCAGATTTGTGATATGGCAATGAAGTGGGGCTGTGGGAATTCCAGTGACTTTTTTGAAGTAGTCATATCATTTACAAGTTGGAAAGAAAATTAAAAGTCCTTTGGTTTTATAATACATTCTCACTTTATTACTAAGTGCTTGACTGAAAAATGCTGCCCCGCTGTGCATCAATCTCACTTTCTAATCATGGAGCTTTCCTCTCTCTTACCTTCCTCCCGTGATGACATTTCTCTTGTACAAACTCTAAAAAGTTCATATTTCATGAACCCTTAAGGCATAATATTTATAGATCAAATACCCATATCTACATAATCAGGAATGAATTACTTATTGTCTATGAACCCATCTGTTGTTCTCCAGCATCATACAGATAGCTTAAATGTCTGAGATGAAGCTGAAATGGCTTTAATGCTATCCAGATGTTAAATTAATGGTAAGGGTGATCTCTCCAACACAAACTAATGAAGGCCTTATTTTAAAATGTTTGTTAGAAGGTGTATAAACATTCTAAGTATACTGCATTTTAAAATTCTGCATAGATCTGATGCCTAGCACAGGTACAATGCTTTACACAGTCTTTTAAAAATCATTTAAATACGAAATGCCTATGAATTTCTGGGCAATATTTGAAACACTGTTCAGGGCAAAGGGCAACTTCATGAAGATGAGCTAGAGAGGGTCAGAGGTCAGCATGGCAATCCTGCAGCTGGAACGATGGGGAAAGGGGGCGCCTTCGCCTCCCAAGGGGCTGAATGATTCCGGCCATTTCTGGTCATTTCCTGCTGTCCAGTCTGTGCCCTAGCACTATGGACCACATCAGTCCTTGGGATGACTGACAGGAGCGGGAAGGTAAGCCACCAGCCGGAGGATTGCGTGTACGGTGAGTCAAGCAACCAGAGCAGACCAACCACATGGGGATGACTTGATGCTACCAGTGGGTGTCACTACAGACCATAATTTGGAGACCCATCGCAGGCCTGGCACTACAGGGTGGATGGAAAAGGACTGAGAAGCAATTAATTACAGTTTGTTTTACCTGTGTATATTTTACTGCATTTCCAAACAGGCCGTGAAGCGGTTTTTGAAACAGGAGTGCAAATGTCACGGTGTGAGTGGATCGTGCACTCTAAGGACCTGCTGGCTGGCCATGGCAGACTTTAGGAAAACAGGAGATTACCTGTGGAAGAAATACAATGGAGCAATTCAGGTGGTCATGAATCAAGATGGCACGGGTTTCACTGTGGCTAATAAGAAATTTAAGAAGCCGACTAAGAATGACCTGGTCTACTTTGAAAGCTCTCCAGACTACTGTATCAGGGACAGGGATGTAGGTAAGCCTCTATCATTACACATGAATGGTTTTATTTAAGACATTTTGTGCTTTAAACATCAAAAATTATAATTTTATTTAATGTGTGTGTGTGTACATATACATATATACATGTATATAGAAATCCATGCATGTAACCAGCAGGAAACAGGAAAGAAGATGTTTTGGAAGGACTCAGTACAAGAACAATAGTTCCTTGATGTCTCTAGGTGTACAACAGCCAGTTGTTCTAACATAATTCAGCAGTTTCCACCAGATGCTATGGAGCCCTGGAGATGCTGTAAGGCAAAACTGCTTTCAGTACAAGTTTGAGTTGTGTTCCGGAGGCAGGTCCATACTGGGCACAGCCACACTCACTCTTGTGTCACACAGCTCACTCCAGAGCTGCTCCAAGTCCCGTGATGTCCCTGTGATGCCACTTCCCGTTGCACTGCTTCCCTTCCATGTTGTTACGCTTCTGCTGCAGTATTGTCTGCACGTTCCCACAGCTCCCTGCGACTGTGGACCCCAGCTGTAGACACATCTGTCCCCATCTACTGTGGGAGGTACAGCTTGTGCCAATCCAACCCTGCTTGCACCAGTCAAGGTGGCTGTGGGTGACACAGGATGAGGCAGCTGGAGGGCGTGCAGCTGGGTGAAAGAGCAGAGGCTGGAGGGACACAGCACACGGGGCTGAGTGACACAGCTGTTTATTCCTCTTTACGAGCAAGTGTTGGCTCTGTCCATGATAGTCATCACATTTTCTGAAGAGCTGTGCCAGCCCCTGTGGGAAGAGATAAAGTATTGGTGCTGCTATTAACACTGGATTTTCTTGCTTCAGAGATTCAGTAGAGACACACTTAGCAGTGTTACAGAATTCAAGGCATTGCCAAGCACCAGGAATCCTGCAAATGGTTCTTGACCCATGCATAGTATTTCCTGATGTGGCAATTAAAAACTAGCAACTAGAAAACCAGAAATTTGGAAAAGAGAGTCAGACTGAGTAATGTACGAGAGAAGTTGTGGAACTAATTAATAGGTTGTATAACAGACCAGATTGCACCCCATATGACAAATCCGTAAGTATCTGCATAGCAACACAGCTCAACTCTTTTTGGCACCGCTGCATGTTTACAATCCAAGTTTACTTGGAATAAACATTGCAAAACAGCTGTACTTAAATAAGAACAATATGTGAATTCCTGGTCATGGACTATTGACTTCAAGGAACCCAGAGTTTCATCCAGCACAATTACATCGTACAGTGTTTCTAGTTAGTTGAGTTGTCAACATAATTTTAAATGTTATTTATTATTTTGGCATAATTGGTGATATTTATTACCTGCACAAGCACATACTGTTCCTTGAATAGTGGCTGATTCTGTAAAGTCTAATGCTTTAATCTAAGTGAATAAATGGGCATATTGTGGCATTGTGCAGAGATTAACTTTGCGGACTAGGACTTTTTCAAAACATTTATCTCTTGAGGTTGCCTCATTCATTGTAAAATACATGATTTCTTTTCCCCTGGAAGGAGAACCCGTACACTACCCAATTCTATGTGAAAAAGCCATTTAATAATCTCTTTGTACTAAACCTAATCTCATCTGTCAGTCTTGTTATTGTGGAGGAGAGTGGGCATTTTTCACCACAGTGTATTATGTGCATTTGCCAGATACTGACAAGCCTGCCCAGAGATGGCAAAGTCTGACATGTTCTTTGGCTCAGCCCAATATAAGGCTGCAGATGAGGTGGTGTTTCTTTGCTGCCCAGAATTCAGAGAATGTGGCTGTTTGGAAGAGCATAGTTTTAGCAAACTGCAGTAAACCTTTGATGGGATGTGGGATGCCCTGCTGCTTGCATGAAGCAAAGAAAGAACCACACAAACAAAACCTGATCTGGCTTTGAAGGAGATGATTTTGGCAGCTGAACAACATTTTTTTCATTTTTTGGTTTGTTCTGTTGAGCACTGCAGAGTGCCAGCCCTGTTAAATGACTGCAAATGGAATGAGATTATGGAAGTCTGAGTTTGGAAATAGGTGGGGAGCATCTCAGTGTCGGCTGAATCTAATACCACAGTGTTTTAGTATGTCCTCGAATACAGTTCTGCCTTTCATCCTCCAGGGAATTAAAGTGATTTAGTGCTTCAGGAAAAAAAAAATTATCTGGAGGTTGGTTAGTACTGGGGCTGAATGAAGGATTCACAGAGCAAACCTTATGAAGCATCAGGACTTGACCAGGAGACAACTTCACAAACTGTGAAATGTCCAAGCCAGTGTCCTCTGTGGCTTGATTATGCTAACAGATAGGAACTAGTGAGTTAAAGGTGCTCGAGGGTTCTGCCATCAGCAGCCTACCCAGAAAAAAAGTAGATACTTTCTCTTCCCCCCTGGAACTTCCACCCTGGATCTGGCAGTCTGTCTGAGGGGGCAGCTGGACATACATGCATGGAACACTCCAAAATGTGGTTTGTTTGGGTTGTTGTTTTTTTCTTTCTCTAGAAGGAAAAGAGGAGTAATTGATTTCAGGAGGGGTATAATATGGGAAATCACTAATAGCGGCTCAATAGCAAGAGAATGTAATAACCTGACCACCTCTTTCCTTGCCTTAAGATTTCATGAAGGACCAAAGGAAGATTTTTCAGAAGTGTTCAGAATTCATGTAACCCTGCACACATAACTCTGCTGAAATAATTTTTGCTCACAATTTCATACTCAAAATTTGACAGAGACAGAGATAGAGCATCCCAGCGAGCTTTTAAAAATCATGTTGTGAACATACGAATTTCGCCATGCTTTGCATTGTCTTCCTTATATCATCATAAATTTTCATAAATTTCCAGCTCCCAAACCCAATACAAGCACACCCAGGACTGCCCAGGGAGAGACCTGTTAGGAGTGATAGAACTGTGACAGGAACTAAGGTGATAGCTGTGCAAGTGGCAGTCCCGCTGTCGCACATACTACCTTAACTTGAATGTGCTACTTCACCTCCAAAACACTCTAAAAACCCCTCTTGCTTGTCTGCTTATAAGGTCCTGTTTTAAGCATTTTAAGTTTTAAAAAGTTGCTATTTGTCCGTCCATGCAGGCTAGGTTGGTTGAAAGCTGTTGTAAGTTTATCATGTTTGGGATATACCAGCGGACACATGGAGACTGCTTCAGGGATAAGCACACGAGCAGCTGTAGCGTGGGCACCAGCAGCCTGCCGGCTGAGCCTTTGTTAGAGCCTGCTGTTCACTGACACTGTTAAAGCAGTGTAACATCTTCCTGAAAAAGAAAATGCTTAGTAACAGGTTTATTAAAAAATCATTGGTACAGAGCAACCAAAAACCTCTAGGCAGCGCTTGAGAGACAGGCCATGTCTACATGCAGATGATCTCAAGCTGCTGCAGCAGTCCCTTGGAACCTGCTGCAATTCCATGTGCCGTGTGCTTCAAGTCATCCATAGGTTTCTCCCAACACTCACATGGTCCCAGTCTGGGCGCTGTCAAAGCCAGTGTTGCTACCTCTGGCTGTGTGTGGGGTCACATTCCTGGATTGCAGTGGCCATCTCCTGTGGCCCCAGCAGGCAGATAGGGGTGTGACTGTGTTTGAGGACCCTCCACCGCTGGTCTCCTTGTGCAAAGCACTGTGGAGAGGCATGTGCAGTGCTGCCTGCAGCCCTCTGGAGCTGTGTGCTGGGTGACAAATCACCTGCCCAGTGACATGCTTTGGGTACTTCGCAGGATTGTTTTTGTGTTAATTCTTTTCCCCTTGCTGCCCCACATAAACGATTTGCTGCATTTTTGAGAGGAATGAGGCCAAGTCAGAGTGTAGCCTGGAATTTAAAGTGTAATCTGCGAGTCCTGGTGTTGTGCAAGATGTGTTAGTGCTTGAAATATGTAACCCATGGAGGGAAACCAATCGTGATCTATGTCAAACACTTCTCCTGAGGTTGGCCGCATACAGGCAGTCCCTGTGTGACTTCTTGGCCCACATCTCCCAGTTTGCTCATTGCGAACGCGCTGGGTGCAGTCCCAGCGCCGGGCAGGCTGGCGGGGGAGCTTGCCATGGCTTCCCATCAGGGCAGCTCTCCTCCAAGCACCGCCTGCCAAGGGAGCAGCGCCATCACCCCAAGAGCCTCTGGGAGCTGCGGGCTTAGGAAGGCTCTCAGTGGCAGCGGGAATTAGAACGAGACACGTTTACTCGAAACTGGATCTGGATAAGCTGTTTTTATCAACACATTGCCATTTCTTCAGTGCCGGCCTGGGAAATCCCAGCCCCTCCAGACAAATCTGCCTCCAGTGTGTTCTGCCTGTTCTCTCCAGCCCTTCTGTAGTGGGTGTTGTATGTAAGATCCAGTAGCTTCAGAGCTACTTTTCTGTGCATATGTCCTTTAATTATTTTTTCCCCAAGAACACTTGTGAGGAAACTGTCACTGAGGATATCACTGGTTTTGTACTTTTTTTTTGCATGTGTGTGTGTTTGTGCGTGAAAGTCTAATAATGGATGTTATTGCTTAACACCAGATTTTAATCAATAGAAGTAGAAGTAAAAAAGCTCTCATTATAAACTAATAAATACATTTTAGGTCTTTAAGAATGGAAAAAGATATTTTTCAACATAACACATGCTGACTTCCAAAAATAACTGTGCAAACCTAGAAGAAAGGACTTGATGTACAGGCTGTGAAGTTGGCAGTATGAAAAGCTGTGGATGTTTTGGCAGGTAAAATGTGTGTAGGCATGGCAATTCCAACATTCGAAATGAAAACAAAGAGGTTGTGCAAAAACTTTTTGCAAGTTAGAACCTACTCCTGCCTCGTAGGTGCTGAGGAGATGCATTGCAGGTAGCAGGCAGAAAACTCTGCCTTATTTTGTGCAGTGTCTTCTCCTGCCTTCATCACTCAGGGGCCTGCCAAGGAGCACAGTAACCTGTGTGGCTCCTCACTGTTAGTTATTGTTCGTTTTCTTTTTCACTAGAGAAGCTGCAGAGATTCTGAAGATGCTGTTTGAACTTTAAAAAAAGGTTGGTTTTGCTCAAAAACTAAGCCTTTATATGAGCTTGTTTTCACTTTTGTCACAATCTGTGGATAATTTAGTCCACTGTCCTAGTGGTGTAGTAAATGTTGAAGTTTTGTGGTCAGCATCAGTTGATAGCAGTTTCTGACTGTCTGTTAGTGACTGAAATAATTTTGTTTTTGAAGTTGGTGGCAAAATTCTTGTTGAAAGCAGAGGGTGCATCCTGCTTAGCTTGTCCTTTAATGCTGTGTGATTTCCCCTTACATCTGGAAATAAGAACATTGGACTTGGAAACTCATTTGTGCCTCAGCTGAGGACTGTGGTCAAACCTTTCTGGGCAGCTGCTGATGGATGTGGGGGAACATGGGGTCTTCCTTCACCCCCAGCAGCCAAATGACTGCAGGGCCAGGAGCCTGTTTCTGGCTCCATCCAGTGTGTTTTCTCTTCCCTCTGCCAGTTCCCTCTGGGGTGGCTCAGCAGATCTCTGCTTGGCTCCTTTGCAGCTCAGGACCCCTGAGCCAGGGCCAGGGGCTCAGCCGTGGGCAGCAGCTGGCGAGGGGCTCCGGGATGGGCGGCCGTGGGCACCTGCTGAGCCCAGAGGCCAGCGGCCACGCAACACCCTTCTGCTCTGCCTGCAGCAGACATCAGCCAGCCATTCGATAGTGAAGCTTCCCAGGTGAACACGTCTTCCCAATAAATATTTAAATAAATACAGGAATCTAGGCCATGGGAGGGAAGCTGAGATGTGTTCTAGGGGCTGAAGCACTTCTCCAGGACAGCAGTTGAAGCCAGTTCTAAATTTGATGCAAAAAGAGGAAAATTTGCACCCCCATGGCTGAGCGGCTGGATCATGTGTCAATCCCATGAAAAAACACAGTCTGAGAAGATGACTTTGCTCCAGGCCCCGAGACCCCTCGTTGCATTAGTGGCTTGGGGTCAGCCCCCATATAATATGAAGTCTCCCTGATACTGGGGGGGCAGCAGGGGATGGAGAGACAGTGAAGACTTGTATGTTATAAACTGATTTGAGACAGCAGCATGAGTGCATACAACCATAAATTCGCCACAGGGGGGAAAAAAAAGAAAATTGGAATTTATTCAGCTTAAATTATTAATAATTACAATTTAACTGCAGTTTACGTTTTTATTAATCAAGATTGGTTTGCTATCCTAGCTCATGCAAATTTTAATTAATGTTTGCATGTATTTGTTTTCCTTGAGAAGGCAAATTGTTCATGTTCGCTGTGCACCTGCGAATACACCTTGTAAAATAATTCCAGTTAATTTACTGACCACAGCCGTTACTTAGGGAATATCGCCTTGCCCAAGAAGAGAATGGAGTTGTAATCAGGTCTGTGGAAAATGTCAGAAGAATGTTAATTTTGTGGATATACCTGCATTTGATTCATAATAGCAATACAGAGGAAATTAGGTGAGGCAATTAGTTTTTATGAAGTTTTCAGATTGGCGGTAATAACCTGTCAGCAGCGGTGGTATTGATCCTAAAATGTACCCTAAAATCAGTTTGTGTTAGATGAACAGCGGCTCCTGTGTGGTACAGTCACTGTTCAGGCTAAGACGTGTCTTACAGAGCCATTTTGTGCCACATGGATATAGGCACAGGCATTTCAGCCACTCCTCCTGAGTGTTTCAAGAACGTGACAAGGTATGGTATGGTTCCTCTCCCTCTTTCTGTCCACAGCAGGCTATAATTTAGTTTCTTCTAATCTCATCGTGAAAGGGGAGAAGAACCCTTGGTGTTACCCCATAGAGATGAGAGGCACACACAGCAGCAACTCTTCAGTTGCCACCTGAACTGGTGGAATGGGGCCCGTGGGTGGACACAGCAGCGGTGCCAAATGCCTAGGGTGCTTCTGCACTCACTTCTGCAAGACTTTAATCACTGGCAGCACAGTTACTTTAGCCACTGAATCCCTTGCCGCCACCAAATTTTGTGGTCTCCTCTTTCCCAGCCCTCTCCTGCCCACCCAGAGCTCCCCAGCAAAGCCCATGAGATCCCGAGCACCATGAAGATGCTCCACCTGGACATCCCATTTCAGACAGTCTTGGGGGACTGGGTGCAGGGAGCAAGGCTGCCTTGGGAAGAGTGTCTGCTCTCTGGAGGGGAAGAAAGTGTCAGGGAAAGATGAAGCAAAGCATGATGATATTAACAGAATCAGGCAGAGCCTTGAAGTATTTAGTCCATTTTATTCCTCCTCATCTCCAGGCCTGATTTCTAGTGGAAATATGTGAGCAATTTTACCTTTATAGGCATTTCTCTGGCTTGATATTGAATCCTGGGTGATGTGATATTAAAGGATCAAATACATCGCAAATTAGATCTCCTGTACCTATTTTCATATGCTTGCTGTCTTTCCTTAAAATCCGCCCCCTGACCTTTGCTGTGTTCCCTTTGCAGGGTCCCTTGGGACAGCTGGCCGGGTGTGTAACCAAACCTCCCGCGGCATGGACAGCTGTGAAGTGATGTGCTGCGGGAGAGGCTACGACACCTCCCGCGTCAGCAGGATGACAAAGTGCGAGTGCAAATTCCACTGGTGTTGTGCTGTGCGCTGCCAGGACTGCCTGGAAGTGGTGGACATTCACACCTGCAAAGCGCCAAAGAGCGCTGGCTGGATTTCCCGGACATGATGCACAGCCTACTGATGCTGAGGACCACAGCCTTTGCCCTTCCTGGTCCATGCAGGGAATGCATCAGAGGTCTTTTTTACTTTTATGACTGTTTTGCATTTGTTGTTCATTGCACAGAAGCTGCTGAATAATTGATATAAACCCTGCAGCATTTACTTTGCATTTCTGCATGACAGTGTTGCTGCAGAGTTGTCTCTGCATAAACTGACGCAGCTCTGGGAGGACGTACTCACGCCAAGACTCTTCCAACCACCATGTTACTCTCCTCCAGAATCCCTGTGGCAATTCATTCCTGCCATCAGGAGCACAAGAAGAGACAACATGTGGCACTTTTACAAGATCACCACCACCAACCTCACAGGCTGGGCTTGCTCAAGCCTCTTCTGAAGGATCTTGGGCAGGTCACAGTTGAGCCCTGGATATTGAATGGCTCAGGAGTTTGAGCACTGGTTGGTGATTTCTCCATGAAAGAAAATTTGTGGCCAGATCGGTGAAAAGCTTTACTGGAAGGGTGTTGGTTTATCCCTGGTGGACTGGAGCTTCCAGTAAGGTGGCCACCTGAGGCCACCCTGGCCACCATTAGCACACTGTGGCTTCCTGTGGGTCAAGAACTGGCCCATGGCCTAAAACAAAGGAAATTGCAGGAGATGTATTCAGCCACAACACTTTGATGAACTATTAGAGTCAAAGCAAATGTCTGTTTGTGAAAACTTGCCTTAAAAGCTTTTAAAAAGTAATTAATTAACTGCTGAGGATTTTTTTTTCTGACCTGAAGGCTTGAAGAGAATGGTTTTTCAGCCTAGTGAAAGCTGGATACAAGACACTCAGCTACCTAAGGATAAGGTCTCTTTTTCACATACACAGTAGTGGAAAAATGTTTGCAAACAGTGATGGAGAAGGAAATGCCTCGCCTCAGTAATGACTTGGATTCTAAAGAAGTTATCAGCTTCTATGTTCTTTTAAAGTTAAATCTATTAAATGTGCTCAAAATGATACTTTCCACTCAGATGGGGATATCCAAGTTAGATTTTTTCTGCATACTTTCTGCAAAACCTCATGCCTATGATTCAGAGTGTATCGGCTTGTGATGGGGGCAATTACGGGTTGTGCCAGGTCCATAAGCTAGGCTGGGATCAGCACAAAACAACAAGTTGCTGTAAAGATGTGCAGGCTGATGAGGCCCAGAAAGTGCAGCCTTTGTGGAGAGGAACTGGGTCAGAGAGAGACCACCTGCCTCTCCTCAGGGCAGAGATCAGCAACATGAACCGAGAGAAAACTGGGTTCTGTGCCAATAAGTATAACAAGGCTCTGAAAAAGCACCGATGAAGAGTAGAGACAGGCAAGGTAATGAAAAAATAACGTAGGAAAAGGAGGTTTAATGAGTGATAGAATGCACTGTAGATGAAGGTAAAATTTCCATATGAAAATGAAATAGACTGGGAGAACTCTAGCAGGTACAAAGAGTGCAGGAAAAAGTAATGTCCAAGTAGTTAACCAAGGCAATAAAGTGAATACTCTGGGTATGTTTTGCTTTTGGAACTTTTTAAAAAGACTATTTAAAAAGAAGGGGGTTTGGCATTAAGTGGTTTTTGAGGGAGCAGTCATTTACATCTGCAAGGCTTTCAAAAAAGTCTGTATCATTAAAATGCGTAATTCATCTCCAGAAGGCGCAGCTGGCATTAAAAGATTAGGAGGCTCCAGAAAGTTCTTTATCTGGACAATAAGATAATGTTTCAGTTACTGTATATGGAAATGGTCATGGCTAGAGGTAACAATAATCACACTTCTGTCGATAAACCAGCTGCTGGTGGGAACAGCCCTGCCCACGTGTTCGTGCATGTGCAGTGTATGTATAATGTGTACATATGTACCCACGGGCAGCTCAGGGGTTATACTGCTGGCCTCTTCGTTGCTGCCAATTCTGGCTCTGGGCTGGATAAGGGAAATTTCAAACCTAATTGTATTTAAAGGTGAGCTCCAAGGAGAATTTTTATTGGGATTTCACTGTGAAATTAAATCCACATGTAGTTCGTAGCCTCAGCAGTATCATACTTTAAGCCTTAAAGAATTTAAAAGCAGTATAATAATTTTTAACCTTTTAGAGCTCTTTTTTTTTTAAAGATTCAGGGAGCCTGAGTAGTCTAAAAGATTACCTGTGTAATAAAGCTGAAAATATTTCAATGTTCTAGAAAAAAGAAAAAAGGCTCATTCTTACAAGAGAACTTGTAGGTAGCTGAATGAAGGGTAATGAAATCAGATCTCTTCTTAAATCTGTTATTTGTTTAATATTCCAGAAAATCAACTCACCTGGATTCCATGGTCCCAGATAAAGTGTTTTGGAGTCACTGTATTAAAAGTGTATTAACTTTTACTCCCCAGCCTGGTCCTCCTCTGCTAAGGTAGATCTTCTTGCTCCAAACCTTCCCCTGGGTCAGAGGCCTGTGGTTCCTGAAGGCTGGTCTTACCAGCAAGACCAGGAAGATGGGGGCATTGAGTCCCTTGGCCTTTCCAGTGTCCTTTGTCACCCTGTCCAGCAGGAAGCCCACCCAGGTGTGCACAGCATGCTGGTGTTCCCATTTTGGGCAGGTGCCATATCAATAAGCTGTGATGCAATAGCTGCATCAAAACCACTTCACCAGAGGAAACTCAGAATATTTCTCATCATAACAAATAGGTAAGCACTGAGCTGGCCACTTACTTGATGACAGTTGTTTCTGTATTTATGTTTTTTTGTGGTTTTTTTTAAGAGCTCAAGGTAGGCTTCTTACAGCTGTAGGCATTTCTGCTGTCTTCCACAAAGAAATGCACTCCCAGAAACTTTTGCTATTTTTTAATGGTAAAAGACACTCAGAGATGTAAATATTGCTAGGAAAGGCCCCTCCACGATCTTCGGCAAATCCAACAAAGAATATTAGAAGGGAAAAAAAAGAGGGAAAAAAAAAGAAGAAACAGGAATCAGGCATGGCAAATGAAATAATACTGTATTTTGTTTTATGGAATAAATTTACTCATGTATTTAGTCATGAAGAGGAAACAGCTGTCTCTAGGTAGACATTTTAGTATCAGAATAATGTTAGCTGAGGCTAAAGGTTGTAGGATTATTTTTTTAAACACGCAGTCCAATTTTCTTCAGGGAGTTCCCTTTAATTTGCTGCATGAACTCAGGATCTAGCAGCGCCCTGAAACGCCGTTAGCCTGCCAAGCTTTTTGAGATTGCTCCCTCCCCACGATTTTCAACAAACTTTACCCTAAAAAGTGTGTTGCACTGTTATAGGCAAAATCTCGTAAAAAAAGTTTAATTTTCTTTTAGCCCGTGGGAAATGAGGAATGACTTAGGAATGGTGGTGTATATTAGGGCATGTGGGCATTGAAGCTTCAGAGATTGATGCTTTTTCTTTTCCTGGAAAAGTATCTAAAACCAGTTTGTGCATCTCATCCTGGCCTCCCATCCCTGTGGTAACTTCTCTGCAGATGTGAATTAGAAATAAAATGCCACATTTCTGGTACTGCACTGCACAGCTGCTGAAAGGCATCGAGCCTGCATGCCCAAACCACAGCTGCTGGTCACCGCCTGCAGGCTTCGAGCCCAGCTTCTTGTGGGGCTCAGTGTATGGTGGCACGGGGGAAAGGAATGTTTGGGGATTAGTGAAGATCTGGATCTGGAGAAGGTGCTTTTGCTGAGAAAAACCAGCTCTTACTCCAGTGTGGCAGCACAACGTGACCAATGCTCGCTCTTCTCTCGGAAGGGCTTCATGCAGGTGATGGCTGCCTCCAAGGGCAGAAGTGGTTTTGTGGTCACATATCACAGCCTTCAGGTTCTACCTGCCACTTCAAACGATACAAATGAACTTATTATCAGAAAGACAGCAGCAGCTCATGGGCTGTAACCACAAACATGATTTTGGGTTGTTTCTTTTGTGTAACAGCTCATTTGCCTGGGGAAATGGATGCAACTTCATAAAGTTAAGATCTCTTGTGAGAAAGAAGCAAATGCATATGAATCAATACATTGACAGTTTCCTCTGTGCTGAGAACTGGGCAGGAGCCCTGCTGGAAGCCGGGTGGAGCCAGGGGCTACCTTGTACAGTCTGCTGTAACTACAGCCACTGAGGTTTTCAGGGCCACCACAGGGTGACAGCCACACAGCCACACGGGGTGTGAAGGGGTGTGTGTAGTGCGTGCAAGAGATGCAGCTTCCTTTGGATGTTTAGCTCCTGCAGGTTGCTTCAACATGGCAAAACTCCTGACAATTCTCCTAGTAGGACTTCTACGCTCTGAAAAAACAGTCTGTATGTTCAGCATACACACCAAATGATGGAAGAGAGAAAGCAGCAACCTTCCCCTTGGTGTAGCACTCACCTCTCCGAGTGCAGTTCCTGCCAGGGAGCAGCCATAAATCTGTCCAGTGGGAAGGAGGGACAGAAGGTGGCCAGCTTGACTTGACACTCCAGGGGGGTCCTCTCCTTTTTTGTTTTATGCACATTATAGTGTAAAGAGATAATGTGCATACAAATTCTATTAAGTTGTCTTTAACCAAAAAAACCAGGAACTGCTAACATTTGGAGTTAAAAAGCTTCCTCCACCCCTAAATCTGAAGATGAGTTATTATCTGAACCAGATTTCCACAAGGCTCATCTCTGCATTAAGCCAGAGGCTTTCCATCATTATAATAATGGGCTGTGTTTGCTTTTTGATCTAAGCCATACTGAACCTCACAGGAAACATGTCAGAGGCAGCAAAGCCTAAGGCAATAAACTCTGCCCAATGAAAAAGAAAACCCTTTTGTCTGATTTGCCTAGTCTTTCAGATGCCTAGAATTATAATTAAAGAGAGATTTTCTAGATAAAAATCCATGACCCATTACTGCTTATTAGGGAGGCAGATACTAGAAATAGTAGAAATAAAATTGCATAAAGGTATTTTTGAGTTCCTAAATGTTCCCCATAGTTCAAGGAAAGGATGTGATTCTTCCACGAATTAAACATTCCTTTTTATCAGAGTATTACAGGTAGTAATTCTCACACAGATCATAGTGTCTTCAAACAGAAGGCCAAACTACCTCCTTAGCTGCTAACAAACATGGAGATTTGTATATAGCTAGATATACACTGATGTGCAAATGCAAATGCATTTAAATTTAGGACTGTGAATCACAGCAATTTGTTCTTTTGAAATGTTAGGGTATAGGTGGCTGGGAATAGTTACACAAAGCAGCACAGGACAAGAGCTGACTACGCCTGATCCTTCTGATTTTCACAGCCTTAAATAATTCTGATAGTGCTGTTGTGAGGCAAACAAATCAATATGGTTATCCCTAGTTTTTCAGCTGGAGATACACAGCAGCACCTGCTGTGAGGGTGTTTTCTGTGGCTGTTCTAGCAATTCAGATGAAAATATGAGAATAGAAAATATTAGTCCATTTCATACTTCCACAGGCTTATCCACTAGCAATCCATTACCTCTAATCTTATGCCACATCCTACATTAACTGCACGCCAGACTAATTTCAGCATTACAGTGAACTGTTTTGCAGGAGAAATAGCCAGAGACAATAAACCTGTATGGAAAACCCCCAGAGCCTCGCCATGTCTAACATTTGTCTGTGGGGCTCTCTGGTCTCCTGTGTCCTCCCCCAGGTCTCACTCTTACAGCTGATTTCTCCTAGCGTGGGGCTGCCTTTTTTTAATCTCATAGCACAGCAGTGTTTACATGGTACTTCTGCTCACTTAGGGAAACATCTGTCTTCTACTAGACTAATGTGTCTGTGATCAAGTGAACAAAAAAATAACATAATGCATCTTCTATTTATAAGACACACTTTCCTTTTATACCAATTCTAGTACTGGGAGTTTTGAATCTGCTCACTCATTTCCTCATTGATAAACAAACTTACCTGCTGGTGATCACAGTCCCTTAAACTGCTCAGCATTTTAAGAGCAACAGCAAAGTTGAAACGGTGAAGTGGCATTTTTGATCCACGGCATCAGGGTTATGCCTCCTTATCTGGAAGGCGAGTTGGAAAAAAAAATCCTTGAGGCATCTGTAAGGATGCACTTTCAACTCTTGAAAGAGAGGACTGTTTGCTTCAACTTCCAGATCAAAATCTTCACCTTAGAGCTGCCCTCGGAAGTTTCCATCTACAGTGGCTAAGTCATAAATGAATACTTAGTCTAAACAGTCACAGCACAAGGGTAAGATTTCCTAAGGTGAGCACTAATTGTGAAACACCGACCTCTCTATTAATTGTGCATGAACTAACACCCACTTTGCTAATGAGCCTTCAGAAACTACCTGAAACACCACGGGTGTGAAGAAAATCTGTCAAGTATGTTGGCTTCTTGAAAATTCTAATGAGGATAATGTGACCTCTGTGCAGAGAAGAGAGTCAGAAGCCCAGTGTGCCATCCAAACTGCCTGGAGAGCCTAAAGCTGCTTTTGAGCAGGAGCTTTAACTGTCTAGAAGCCTCATCTAGACTGCAGAAGTGAGAGCCTCACCCTAACTGAACTCCATAAGAAAAGGCAGTGACAGTGGTGCTTAATTGTAACATTAGTAGTACGTTTCACTAACTGAATATGTAGCTACGCCCTAGCTATGGTGAAACAGACACCCCACGTTTAAAAAACAAAACGCAGAATCTGTGTTCTGAAAAAGTCAAAAGACAGCAATGCTACAATACACAAAAGTTTATTTTTTTCTTTTCTGAAGGCAAAATATAATAGAACCTAACATCAATGTATTTTGTACAACAAAACAGTGTTTACATGAGAACAGACAATCCATGAAGAGTTTTTGAGTCTTATAACTGCTTCCCTTTTTTATCATGCTTTCTTGTGGTCAACAAAAAGTTGGCACAGAAGATGTCATGGCAGTCAGTCAGCAGGCATGCTCCCTCAGATCCTCGTCAGCTGGTGCCACAGGCTGGAGGGCAGGATACTTTCTACTTTTTCCATCACAAAATTTAAAGGGGCAAAGAGTGTGCTGAGAAACTGCAAAGAAATCAGATACGCATTCAGGTCAAAATCCAGGAGACAATACATCTCAAGAGAAAGCTGTCCAATAAAATAAGATATTCTTGCTGTGCTCCTCTGTAAAATCCTCCAGCATGATAAAAATGACATAATTCACACATAAAGACTTTCAAATTCTTGAACCTTGCATATACAGAGATTTCTGGATTTTGCAGTAAAGAAAGCAAGAGCCCCATTTTTACGAAGATCAAAGTGATGAACTACAAAAGTTTTCACACATCTCACATCCTAGATTGAAGCTCATGCTGAAGCCACTAAAAGCTCAACCCAAAACCGACTGAAGAGAAAGAGAAGCTTTTCCATAACAGGGGTCTCCCAGACCACCTCACAGAAACAAAAAGTGTGTTTGAGATTCAGGTTTAAAATGGTTCAGGGTTATCTACAGATCTGCTCTATACAGTGAGGCATCACTAACTGTAATTCATCGTAACATACTCTGCATCACTGACTAAAATTTATCTTAACATCCTCTCTCTATTACAGAACACAACATTCAAAGAGACTTCAATAAATTAGCATTCAAACAGGCATATGTGAAAAAATCAAGTGAATGGAGAACATTTTATCACAGGAAAAAACCACTGGCAGCTACACATCACAGAACTCAGGTACTCAAAGCACTCCTGAAGCTCTGAGAAATACATATTAACTGTGCTTTACATTGCCTGCAATTCAACTCTACACATTACATACACATATGCTGGGGCCCTACGTGTGTATGAGAGAGTGCAGCATTTACGATGCTTATGCATTTTAAAGGCAATAGTAAGCACTCTAATTCTTTTTTTCCTCTTGGATGTGTTTGCATACAATGCAGACAGACACTACATCATGGACAACTTGTGCATCATGGGAAAACCAGGTAACACCACCACTGGTGATGTCATTTTGTCATAAGCACAGGTCAAAGGAAAAACTAACTGAAGCAGAACAGATATTCCAGTTCTGGTGCTAAAGGTCAAGCAATATAACATGAGCCACAGCTGAATCAATGAAACACTGACTTACCTAATCTTAGAGACGGCTATTTCTGTTTCAAGTGGCTTAGCCCAAGGAGAAGCATTCCCTCTGGTTAAGCTCTGAAGTGCTTAAATAAATATGTTCCTTTAATTCTGGAAAATGCAGAAGGCTCTTCAGAGGATACCTTCTGCTATTTGAGCAGCACTTGATTTATATGGTAAGCTTGTACCGTCACATCTACTTGAATAAAACTCAGCTTTGTATCTAGTGCAAATTACACACTTGTTAAATCAATGAAACAAGAATAATTTGCCTGACACTGACTTTTATTGCAATTCATAGGAATTCTGTTGCTCAACTAGTTGGTTGTATCCTATAAAAAACTCAGCAAATTATCTGCCAAGTTTTTCTCCACCTGGAAAATCAGTTGGTCTTCAAAATACATTTAAACTCATGGAAACCAAAACCTGACTTCCATACAGTCCAAGCAAAATCTTTGCTGACAACAAGAAGTTGAGGATGCCGCTTACTCAAGCTATGAAAATGCTTCTTCCTAGCCAAGAGAAAATGCTAAGATCTACTGTCATTTTAAGGTTACTTATACTCAGTCTGATAAAAATATCAAGGAAGAACTGGAATATTTCAATGTAATTATGGAAGAGTCAAACTTACTTCCAGGTACATCATAATGTGCGTATATGCACAGTTTCACAATGTAATATAGCACCATCACAGTGACTACCAAGCAGACAGGAATATGTAATTCCATGAACATAGCCACAGAAACAGCATATTCATCTTTTAACTATTTAGGGAATTAGTTACTTATCAAACTATCTTCCCTAAAACTGAAAGGGAAGAATCAGGGCTGGCCCAACCTTTTCTATTCTGTCCTGATACGGCTGCATTTCAAAGAGATGTCTGCCACGATTTTCGTCAGTCTCATGCACCTGGGACACTCTTCCCTGAGAAGACAACAAAAATGAGCCTTCTGAATCGAAGCCTTTCTGTGAGCTACTAAATCAATGTCACAGGCTCTTAAATTCTGTCCTTCCCACAAAAAAAAAACAACAACTCAGCTGCAGCATGGTTTATGAAGATCAAGATACAGCTGAACCAAGCCATATAATACACCTTAACTGACATAGTAACTCCATCCTTACAGGTTTAAAGACCTTGAGTAATCGTGCCATCTTTATGCACATAATGTAGCTCACATTTCAGTCCTATTTGTCCGTGCTTACTAGCGAGATGCTTTACTTGCTCTGATATGCAGAACTGAATAACCCCATACTGAGCCCCGGGGTTATCTATCTTAATATTAACACCAATGGCAGCTGCACTTACACATCAGGGAAGTAGATCCTTCTGGCCTGATTCTACTCACCAAATGGCTTTAGAACCTGCAAGCTCCAAACCATGGAGAAACCAATTACCACATGCCACCAGTGTAACTTTCATTATCTCTCCCTGCAGTCAGCAACCAAAGCCAGGTGATTTAAGCCCATGAAAACAGTCTACCAATTTTCTCCAATTCCAGTAGCTCACTGCCTGTGGCAGGAGAACTAAGCACAAAATCTCATTATTGCTGCCAGCATATATTCTTTGTTCAGCATACAAGTGTGATAAATACAGGAACAAGGCGAATAGGGACAGATTTGGGATCTGCAACTGTGACAGTATCAGAAAACTAAAGATTTGATTGAAAGAGCCAAAAAAGGGTCATACATTTCAGTAACTTCAGAAACTAAGGAACAGAAAAAACCCAACCACCAAATACAAGAAAAGCTTTACAGAGAAGTTTATGATCATATGCCCAAGCTCAGCACTTACTGTCCACCTAACACCTACGTACACTCTCAAGAAACAAGGAAGAGTAGTAATATTTCAGGTACATGTCAGCACTTTTTGCTGATAGAAGAGGTATCTTCTGCTACAACTGATCTTATTTCCATCTTCTAGAGCTAATTAAAGAAAATTCTTGTTGCAAACACCGTTGCTGTACCAGACCTGACCTCTATCACTCACAGGCCTGGGTTAATAGAAGACTCGACTCACCTGCAAAGGGAGTCTCTTGCCATTTGCTAAGGGGTTTTAAAAAGTACTGACAATCCAGAATCTGCCAAAACCTTTCAGCCCGGCCTCCTCCCCCCCACTCCCTATACCCCCAAATCAAAAGTACCAAAGACATTAAAAACAAGGCCAGGAGGCCAGTTTGGAAACACGAGACCTAGAACAGATACAAATATATTTGAGAGAATATATTACAATGGAAGATAGTCAGTATTTACGGGAGAACGAACTTTTTACTATCCTAGAGCTTTTCCGTTAGTGGATTTTTCATGTCCTAGCATGCTGGAGCAGTGATGTTCTTGGTTTTGCAAAGAACAAAGTTTGGTTTAGAATAATTCATGGCTCTTCCCCCTCATCCTCCAACATTTATTAATTCTTGGTGGATTAAAAAAGCAGAATTAGGAGAGACTTCTTTGGATGTAGTTCAGAAAAGTTATGAGGGAAACACTGAGACTACCTCCTCCTTGGCAGCTCAGGGAAAAACCAGAAATTTGTCCTGGTTAACAGTACTTTCTATTTTTGCTCATACTGAGAGTTTCTATTGCATCGGAAATCACAGCAGTCATTATGACTACACAAAATAGAGGGGTTCTGCAAACTGTTATTAGTTTATTTTAGTGGATGATATATGAAAGTACAGATATTCACTTCTCCTACCAAGTCCTAATTTTTTTTGGCAAAATCACAAGACATCTAACCTAACAAGAGAGCTATATAAACCAGAGAAGACAAACAGCAGTGTCTTACTGACTAGCAACCTTGACAGTTGTGCACATGTCAGATATGCTCAGATATGAACTGATGCTTCTGAATATGCAGATATTTAATACCTGGCAGTATTTAGCTCAGCTTTTCCTGCATTGGTGTCTTTATTTACCAGAAGGGAGCAGCAGCAGAGAATACTCACAGCTTTTGCGAAGACCCCCATGAGCTCTGGGAACTGATGTGTCAGGAGGGCGAGCATGGCTGTGAAAGAACAGAGTCCAGCAGTGAAGAGGATGAAGAAGGGAAGCTCTTTCTTGGGGTAAACTGAAACTTCGTGAAATGCTGTAGAAAAAAATATGATAAGGGGAATGCATTATACATTGAAAAAAAAAAAATCAAAAAACAACACCAACCAAAACCAAACCAAGGCTCTTACACGGTTTAAACAACCAGAGACACACAAAGATGCTTCTGAAGGAAGAACATGGAAGGTCTGAAACATCTAAGGACATTATTGTTGTGTCAGTCATCTCTGCCATGTAATTTTCTCTAAAGATCATATTTCTGGTTTACTCTGATGCTATGTACACGTTGTTTTTGCCTTCCTTGTGTCAGCACTAACTATAATGCAGCTCTGCAACAGCTAATCCCAGAAAACCGACTTAGAAATAAACATCAATTTTTTTAATGTAGATCATTAACTAACCCAATGGCTGCATGTCTGCTAATGCTGATACACAGAGAGTGCAGAAACATGTGCCCCAGAGCAGCAGTGAGCCCAACCATACGGAAGCATTGCTGCAGACCAGCCTTTGTAACTGTAAATTCTGAGTGTTTAACCTGCAGAGCAAAAAAAGTTATCCTGAAAGCAGGACATACAAGCATGTATTTTAAAACCTGGGAATTAAATGAACAGTGAATTTTTAAAATGTTTGTTAATATACACTGATAGGAATACAGAAATTTCCTTGACTCTGGTATAAAAAATCCTTCACTGGACTTTGGAAAAAGCAGCACTGAGATGACTAAAAGGGTTAGAAGAGGATAATGAATATTTTACCGGAAGGATATATCCCTTAAACTTTTACGGCAGCTCAGATTCAAGGTGAAAATTTGTCTGGGTTGGCAAAAGGTCAGGTGGACTCTCACCTGCGTGTTTCACTCCTTCAGTCTACAGTTTAGAGCTACAGTCAAGATAAATGCAAACGCTGAAACAGTTTTCTCTCATACAGGACCAACCTCAAGGCGTCCCATATACTCAAATCCTATGGCTATTCATATATATGAAACATTACTCTTCCACTTTGCCTACTTTCTTTGCTCTCATCTGAGTGATCAGCTCTCATCTCTTTGTTCTTGCAGATAGCATAAGCACAGGGTAAACCAGCAACATGGCAGGATAATGTTCGTGACTGCATTCATCCAGAGCGGAGTGGTTCTCAAAACCGAAACAAAGAATTCATAAGAGTTTAAATTAAAATATTAAAAAGTAAAAATATGTATGACTCTTGAGTCTGCTAGTTTGATCAGTTAAAAAAACAAAAGCAGAGATAGATTACAACTTCTCTTTGATTTAAAATAAATGCAGAGATCAGAAATACCAGAACATGGACTTTATAAGTCTAGGATCTCTTGCACTTTTCTTGCCCTGACTTCTCACACAGGCTCAACCCTGCTGTTCTAGTCTGTTATCCAGTCAGGGCAAAAGTTTTGTAATTGATATTTTTAATTTGGAGAGCCTATCAGATTGTTGTGTTCTGATATAATTCCAGCTGACTCTCCCACAGAACACACACAATTAAAGGGTGTGGACAGGTATGCAAAACCCCTCTAACCCACCTGTGTCTGTCACGGTATGCTAAACCCTTCCCTCCTCTAACCCAGGAGATTTTGCAGTGAAAGGCATTTCCCGTAACTGCCAGAGCAGAACACACTGTCTGCATATGCTGTTAAAGAGTCCCTGGCTTCTAGCATTTGACAAGAACGATTAGTTTTGCATCTAAAAAGAGAACGCTGAGCTATTCTGCATGACTTTGTCATTCCTAAATCTCCTGACACTCCACCCTCCCCAGCTCAGCATCCCTCTGAGTAAAGCAAGCAGAGCACTCTGAGAGGTGTTGTTATAATTAGGATGATTATAATGGGGTGGAGAGATACTGTCAGTTGCCAAGGATTTCTGCGTAATATCAGCAAGAATGTGCTGTGAAGGAGAGACTTGCAAGGAGTGGATTTTCGCTGTATTATTCTCACCTAATGTTTACTCATTTAGGCTTATAAAAAGAGGCAATACATTTTTCAGCCCAAACCAGAGAGGTTCTGAATGAAAGACTACAAAGGGTGCAAATGCCCCCAACACCAGCCTTCCCAGCAGAAGCAGGCTTCATTTTACTTGTTCCAGAACACATTTCTCTTTATTCCTTCTTTGGGAGAGAGGCGAGAGAAGAATTTTCTTCCCTGGATCAACTTTTATTTGTCTCCTCTGCCCTGACTCTGCAAACTTGTGTGTGTTCCACTTGTGCTCACACAAAGTCCCACTGAGAGAACACATGTGGGAATGAAGTGCAACTGCAAGATTGGTTGCTTTGGCTCTTGCTCTGCATTCTTGTGCTTCGCTGCATGCACTGCAATGAGTCTCATTAGCTTGGGCTGTAACACTTCTTGAGGGCTGGATCTCTCTTTGTATCTGGGAACACTGTTGGCACTCTCCTAATACACGCCATAAACCCACATAAAACTGACTGAGATGACTTCACATCAATCTCTTCATAATAGTACATACATCATAATATGAAGGACACCCTTTCTTGCTATTTAAGACTGCTTTTTGGAAAATGTAAGCGCAACCTGTCATGAGTACTAGCTGCGTTAATGATCCAACTGTCCTCAAGCAAGTTGGATCTTGCCTCAGAATTTAAGTAGCTAGTGTGTCTACCGAAGATTAACAAGGCTGAGACCCTGTGCTTTTGGTTTGATGGGATGTTAACCTAGATGAAAGATCAGTGTCTTGGCAAGAGAGAACAGCAAGATCTAACAGATCTGTATCTCTTTGGTAATCTCTCTCCCTGTCCATAAGCTGTCAAAAATAATAAATACAGCTAATTGTTATGAACTGTGCCGAGGAGCTGCCTCTTGAACCATCGCAGGAGCTCCAGAGGCTCACTGTCAGTCTGGTTATTCTAATCCAGTGTACTCAATTTAAAAGGCATCAAAGGAGATCGGTGCTGCAAGACTCAAGTAAACAATTCTTCGGTGTCAATGATAAGAAGAAAAAGGTTGAACATACATGGTAGTAGCTCTCTATCTGCAGTTTCTGTACAAATAGGGTAAGGGTAGAAAAGATGTCCTTTTTCCAGTGGATAGGGAATCATTCTGAAAGCTGAAAAGAAAACATGGTGCATAAGTTACTGAGTGTGGCAGTCATACTTAAGCATACTTGCAATTCTGAAAAACAAACACAGACAAAACATTTATATTTGGTTGCAAACAGCATATAAATTGCTTAATGAAATGCCAGAATAGAAATCTACACTGAGCTTTTAATCACAAAAACTCCTATGTTTATTTTTATTCTTGAGACAGTGTTCATGCATGTCAGGTAAGACCACATTACAAGGACATACAAAAATGTTTGCATAATCAAAGCCCGTTATACTTCCAATTCCATAGCCAAATTTACACATTTTGCCTTAGGCTTTTAGGGTGCAGAATTTTTAAATTTCAGGGGAAAGAAGTGTATCTGATTTAACAGGTATAGCCTACAAAAATGACCAGCCAAGCCTGTAAATTCAGACCAATACTCACAGTCTCTGTGCATCAAGCATAATAGAAGTTTTTCATGGAAAAAGTACACTAGCTTTTTCCATCACACTCCAGCAAGCCAGGTAACACTGATGACCATGAGCTCTGAGGACCAGTTTTCCAACACAGTCATGTTTTCATTTTCTATTTGGCAATCAAAGATTAATACTGAACTACTAAAGCCAGGTTCCTCTCATGCATTCTTTCTAAATGCAGCGGATCAAGTCAGGTTTCCAATATAAATCTTCAGGTCATGGATTAAATAATACTTAATCTTACAAAATTTTAAAATTGAAAATAATGACAGAGAGGGAGGGAAATGGATTACTAAATCTTGACGGTGCTGATGTCATAGGCCATCTGAGTGTGGTTTATGGAAACATCAGAATACTTGACTGAAATATAGTTTTGCAATCAAGGCATCCTTTTCCATTATCCTATATATTATTTTCACTGTTAAAATGTCATCAGCGTGTTATTCTCACTACTCCTATGAACATCAGTCACTGAAGCAATATTTTCCCCAACAGATGTCCTAGAAGCACTGTACACTTCAGTTGTTAGGTACAGCCCACTGCCACACAATAACACTCCATTATCTCCTGCTCACAAGGCAACTTAAGAACTTGTTTAAATACACAATCTCCCAATATTTTCAGCTGTGCACACTGCATTTGAAATTATGTTATCTGTATTTTTTTGTGAAACTATATTATTGTATTTTTTCTTGATTGCTGCAGAGATCCTGAAAGACTGCAAACCAACCTGGGCTGTTATCCAGCATTAACCACCCCTCTCCATAGCAACTCAAAAAGCTAAGTACAAATACAATAATCCAAGCTGTGTATGATCTTAACATACAACAAACTTGAGTGTCTGTACAAAAACATATGTGGAATGATGTTCAATGCTAATTTCTTCAAAATCCCTAACACAAGTTTTTCCTTCCAATTTGGCTTAATATTGAAACAGACAATCAAGCCTCTTCTGCCTTCCCTAAGCCACAGTAATACTAAAATTTTAATCAAAATAAAATGGGAGGTAAAGACGTTGCTTTTACAAAACAAGTGAAAAACGTGTGGATAGATTTTACCGAATTTAAGCCGTCATGCCTGACATGACACTAACTATGGAATATTTACAGCAAAACAGCTTTATTTAGCAATCTTATCAGCCATGGAAGGAAGTGCTCTGGTTCATCTGGATCAGTTTGTGTTTACGTAGGTACTTCTCTGCCTTACTCCTACGGTATTATCTGATCCTATTTTACATTAACTGACTCAGGTAGCCCAGAGGCACTTTGCCACTCACCCATGTACTTGCTGCAAGAGTTACTCGATTGTTTAGGAACCAGGTTTCTCTACTTCATGCAAACAGTAGGAATTTCAACACAAGTTTAGAAACCAATAGTGACAAACCATCACCTCAGACACTTCTGAAACTTGGTTACACTTGAAACTACAGACCTTCTGTACAGAGAACCTGGCCCAAACACAGTGGTGGCACTTGGGCTTTTATAGCTGTACTACGAATAAAATACTTACAAACACCTAGAAAGAAAGCGATGGCAACTGACCATGTATTACATGTAAACTGTTGGTTAAAACCAGTATGTAATTTCATTTAACTTCTCTGTCATGTCTTCACTGGTTTTCACTTACTCTTATGCAGATATGCTAAGGTATGGACCAAATGTTATGATTATTGGACAAGACACTGTGAAACCATTAAAACTCTTGGTTGTCTCCATGTGTGAGCAAAATTTGAACAAAAATTTTGAGGACTCGTGCACTGTTCGTATTTTTCTGAAATCACTGTACAAAATGAATTATGGATTTTTCTGCAGAAGTTATGCAATGATACTCATTTACATCTTTACAGGCTATTATACAGCTGTTAGCTAATAAAGTATGTGTTCACATTGCTGAATGCGGAGATGATAAGAAGGGGAATGCAGTTAGATGAGAATTCCCTATGTTGCCTTCAGGCACAGATGATTCGATCTCCTAAGCAGCAGGAGGACTGCAGGGCAGCCAGACTCCTGTGCCAAAAGCTGGTCCTGGTACAAAGCCCAGCCTGACAAAGCAGAAGAAGATCTATTCAGGATTCCCTGCAACATACTGCTTTGTACTAATGGAATAATGAACCCTGGCCTAAAGGACTTCTGCAATAATCCAGAAGAGGAGGAACACCACTTCAAAGCAAACCACTGAAAATAAGCCATTGGGAATGAACCTATGACAGAGGAGATAATAGACTGGGAGAAATGATGGGAGAAGAGCTAGCAGATGTGACAGAGAACAATGCAGCAGAGCAAACCCCAGGCAGCACTGGTATGGATAACTGAGCAAGGTGTTCTATACACCTAGAAATAAAACCAGTGCATCCTCAGGGAGCCTACATTGCAAATTAAGCAAGTTCAGGTCATTTCCTACTGTAACTGTTACAGTAAGTCACTCCTACATCAGAGGTATTAAGTGCATTTCTATAGGAATTATCATGGTAACAAAATATCTTTTCTATCAAAGCTAAATGAGGACAAAAAATGGTGAAACACACACACAAAAAAACTGGTATCATAACGTATAGAGAGGATGAAAAAGAACAGAATAAAGTAGAGGAGAAAAGGGGAACTAGACTACATAAGAGAAAAACCTGCACCAGAAAAAGAGCCCACAAAAGTTGATTATAAATTTACTTTTAAATTCTCTCAAACCTGGTAAAAAACATATCTCAAAGACAGGATAAAATACATTAGAAGGCTAGTATACGACCTTTGGAATATATACTCAACCTCCCACTCAAAGCAGGGTCATTTCCAAATTAAGCTGGATTGCTCAGAACTATGTCAAGCTGAGCTCTGAGTATCTCAGGGGCTGGAGATCCCACAGCCTATCAGCAATCTGTTCCAATGCACCACCACTCTCACTGTGAAAATATGTTTCTTAGGTCTGGATTAAATTTCTGTTGTTTGAACTTGTGTGTATTGCTTCTTGTCTTTAGGCTGGGCCGTTCTGTGAAGACTGTGACTCTCTCTTCCATATCATCTCTCTGTTGGGTGACAGAAGATAGCAATTGGATCACCTCTTCACCCACCATAAGTCTTCTCCAAGTTGAACAAAACCAGCTTCCTCAGCATTTTGTCCTGTATCACATATTCGAGTCCCCTATGCATCCCAGTAATCCTTCACTGAACTCAATCCAGTTTGTCAGTTTAAAAACAAGTCATAAAATACAGTATTGCTTTATATTGCACATTAATATATACCTGTCTATAAGGAACACTCATAATTTCCAAATATCAAAGCATTCACGGAATCACAAAACGGTGTGGGTTGGAAGAGACCTTTAAAGGTCATCTAGTTCCAACTCCACTGCCACGAACAGGGACACCTTTCACTAGACCAAATTGCTTGAAGCTCCATGCAACCTGGTCTCGAACACTTGGAGTGACAGCACATCTGCAGCTTCTCTGGGTAACCTGTTCCAGTGCCTCACCAGCCTTGTTGCAAAATATTTTTTGCTTATGTCCAATCTGAACGTACTCTCAGTTTGAAACTATTCATTCAAATAATGACAAACAAATCTCTACAACCCTGGAATGAAAGAAGGTAAGTTATTATCCCCTTATCCATGAACAACAAAATATGTCTCAAAGAAGCTGGGAAATTCGGTTCAGTATTACACAGCAAACACAATACACGGCTTCAAACCCTTCAAACCTCTTTTTCTCATTAAATGAAGTTTGTGTTTTTGGTTCAAATTTCAACTATTTCAGTGCTGGTGATAATGTAACTGGTGTCCAAAATCCTCACATACTATACTTCACAAAAACGATTATTTTTTTCACGACATTCAATAAATATATTTGGTTAACTACTTTGTAAGAAAGATGATTACTTACTGCCTTCCCATGTACAGTGTAAGAGGTTCAACGCCCCCTCTACTCTTTTCCAGTGTTGAAGATGAAAGAAAGCATATGCTATTGCTTCACTGTCCCCTCTCTTCAGAATATGTTCAGGGGGCAGAATTAGGCTTTTCATTTCTAGTAGATACTGAAATAAAAAAGCAGAGCACAATTACTGCAGAGGTAACATAAAACACAGAAAGCTGACTGCAATTCTGTAATGCTCACTGAAAGGTCTGTTTTCCTAAAGTACTTCCTCTCTTAAGGGCTTCATCAAATGTGTAACATCACCAACTGCACTTGAAGACAACTACTGAATTATTCCCAAAGATTAAGATATGCTGTCAGATGGTTCTCTCTCCAGCAGTAGTATGAGGACTATAGAGAAATTAAAAATGAAACGTCTCTCCTATTGAAGGAGATGAAAAAAAGGGTTCAAAGCAGAAAATGGAATTTAATTACAAGAGCTTTTCGATTAGAAGTGTTTATAATAAAATGAAGAAGACTTTAAGCATTTTGATGCACAAAGTCTTTCTATGAGGAAACACACAGCATTCATAGTTTGCACACAGGCTGCTGCATTTACTGCATTGCCATTAACTGGTTGCTACGTCTATGAATATGCAAGATTGACAGCCACCTAAGAGGCTAATAACAAGTTACCAAGTAAAAGTATTACAAAACGTAACAAATGCCTGATTTCCAAGGGTGGGGTGGGGGTAAAAGTATAGGACCTTTAAGCTTGCTACTTGAAATAGTTGTTGATGTGTTATTATAATGAAAAGTACCACTGACTAAACCCACAAGAAATTTTCACAGAAAATTTCCCCATAACTGGCTTTCCTCCCCAACAGAAGCAGACAAAACACAGAGAGAGTTCATGTCACCGGAGAAGATAGAGGTCTCAGACGTTATTCAAGCAGGTCATTTTTCCTCCCTCCTCAATCCATGAAGTAGACTAACAGTTAACTGGACAGATAACTAACACCAGTTCAGCAGACATCTCATCACTGGTGTTACTACATTCCAGTTAGTGGAGGGAAAAGAAACAGCAGAAGGTAAAGATATACCCCTCGTTGGCATCCTTTACAGGAAAAGGAGTAACAGCCAGAAAAGAGGCTGCTGAATCAGCTCCTGTTTGTCAGTTCTCCTGAGGAGCATAACATTTCCCAGCTGTGTGCTGACTGCTCTTCCACAGCACAGGGACACTGCCGCTCTCTTCCACGATGCCCAAGATCAAACGTTCTCCCCACCAGACTGTTCCCGTTAACACAAAAGACAGCAGGTGAGTCAGGCCCTAGCACAAGGCTGGGGAAGGAAAGTTACGGCTAATCACTGGCAAAGAAGGAGGGAGTGTGCAGCCTCTCCATTCCACCGTGTGCTACAGCCTGGACTGGAAGGAGGAGGACTGCAGGCCCTAGGGACTGACAACTTCCTACTGCAGGCACCCACGAGGAGGCAACCTGGCACCGGAGGCGAAAGGGAGGCATGCCTGGTGTCAACCTTGCACAACTGATAAATGCTGACTTTTGTGAACAGGATGTGCTGGTGCAGAAAAGAAGGCAGAAGAAAGCAATGAGGATTGAAAGTCAGCCTTGTGGAAAGGAAAAGGGCAGAGGAAAATGAGTCCCAATAGCATGATGTCGTGGAGGACGTCCTAGAGTTTGTCACCCCTTTGTCTGAAGGAGCTGTCAAGCAGGTAAAAGATTTGGAGAACTCATGATCAAAACAGAGAACTGTCAACCCTGGGGAATAGATAAATACTTCAAAGAGAAATCACATATTTCTGATGTAGGTAAGAGTATTAAAGGAGGAGAAACTGAATTAGCAGTGGGAGTAGTTGAGTGTGATACCTGGATTTTCCCTAAAGCCTTCCATAAAAATCTGAGGGAGCTGCAGAGCAGGTGGATTAATGGAGGAACCTGCAATTTAGTAGGCAGTCCAGGGGATTAAGGGTGATAGAGAGAACAGAATAAAGAACTGACAAGAGGGAGGGAGCTCCCAGGCTTACACGGATACAGCAAACATTCACTGCCCTAATTAATGCCTCACCCTTTTAAAAACACACATTATACCTGTTGAGCAGAAGGGAATACAGCTGCAAGAGCTGCAGGTTTCTACCTGTTTTATTAATTTAAGAACATAACTCTTATTTCCATATTTTTTTGCAAAATGAAATGAGAAAGTAAGTTCTCAATATTTAAATATTTCAACCAAAGGAAAAAACATAAACGAACCCAATGACATGTCACTATTAGCAGGGAAATAAAAACCAGGAAGGAATGTCAAATTTGTAGGAGCATTAAAAGCAAATGTGTTATTTTGATTCTTACGTATTGCTTGTTATCAGCAACTAAAAAGAAATCAAGTGGAAATACCGGATGGAAGGATAGATCTTGACACTTGCAATTGAGCTTAGTCCTCACTCAGTTATGTTGACTTTTCAATCTGTTTTTTTCTCAGTTTCAGAAAGAAATTATTTTTAGAAGTCCCTCGGATCAAAAATGTGAAACCTTCCTCCCTTGTTACTGTATCACAGCTACCTTCCCGAACAAAAAGTCCATAACCTGGCTTGGTGATACTCAAGAAGACCCACACATAGAGTTGATAGGTGGCTCAAGACTCATTTGTGAGTCCTAATTGTTTTTATTTTATGCATAAATGTCAGCCACACCTTTTGGGCATACGAACTGTCAGTGAATTTATTCTGGAGGCATTTCCAGCAGGAACACTGACTGTACACAGCCCCAGAGAGACCCTGTCTGGAACACTTTGTACAGTTCTCATCAGGCACTTTCCAAAATAAAAAAGATCAAATTCCTCAAGTACACAAAGAAATTGCTTTGGGAGACAGCACTTGAAGGCCTCCATCTACTTAACTTCTCTGAACATTAGTAAAGGGTACCAAAAAGCTCCCTCGCTGTAAATAGGGCTTGATTATTATGGAAGGAGAGACATCACTGTCCACGAAAATTAGGATGGTCTTGATGTCCTAGAATATAATTTCCATTGGTGCACTGCTGTATTTTCAAGGAGAGTTCAAGAGCCCAGAGGGCATTTGGGTTCCTGGAGGTTTTGCTGGTAGGGCTAAGGGTCTGCCTGGAGACAGCATCCCAAGGGCAGCCCCCTTTTATGCTAACTGCAGGCTACTGGTCCCAGATCTTTCGGAGGCAGGACTGAGCCCCAGCAATCCACTGGGTTTCTAGCAGGTTGTTTGTGAAACCAGCACAGTCCCCCTGAAATATCTTGTATTGGACAAGCAGACAAATTCCAGTCAAATGAACTAAATAATAAAAGAAATTAAAATCTTTCTTTAAAAACCATCCAATGAGCTGCAGTTCACATGCTGCCCATACAATGTGTGAACTACAGTCCTGATGGACTACTGCATGCAACAAACATCTCCAGCTCCTGCAAAAAATCAGCCAAAGACATCTGACTGTAGTTTCCCAGAGGCTGCTATTGCATGTCTTCAAAGGTACTATACTAGACAGGTGAAATCTTCTCTTCAGCCACCAAAGACTTCAGGGTGGGAATCTGACTATTCATATCTCAAAATTTCCAAAGGCCTTATTCCAGAACACAGCCCTTGTTGTCACAGGACTAACAGGGACACAAAATCTAATCATACCACTAAAGTTCATACTAGTAACCTACATCTCTTGACAGACTCCCTATTAACTCTAACTCCTGATACACTGGCATCCACTCAGACTGAACCACAACCTTCACAATTTAAGTAGTAAAACTCCAGCACCTTATCAATCCTTTGAACACACAGGGAAGAGGGGAGCCCTCTGTTATCCTGCCAGAGCTCTGAACCTAAGCATGGTTCCACTTCAGAGGGAGGATCAAACAACAGGTTAAGTAAGAAACCTAGCTAAGAGCTAGGCATTCATGGAGGAAATCTAGATGGTAAGACCAACACATCTCCAACTGCATTTGTTTTTCAGGAACAAATGAAGAAGTTTAACTAGAACAAGAAATAGAATGCTGTCACCATCTGGGCGTATCATATTCCTTTAGAAAAAATGAACCAGCTCAGAAATAAACAGCCTAGAAAATTTCAGCCAGAATGATCTCTTCAGTCATGTGGCCAGTGACAGGACTTGTGCTGGGCACTGAAACAGGCTCCCCAGGGAAGTGGTCACAGCACCAAGCCTGACAGAATAAGCTTTTGGACAATGCTCTTGGGCACATGGTGTGATTCTTGGGGATGGTGCTGTGCAGGGCCAGGAGTTGGCCTTGATCCTTGTGGGTCCCTTCCAACCCTGGCATTTTCTCTGATTTGATGATTCTGTCACCCAGCTTCAATGAAGTTAAATGCAAATACTGGAGTTGCACAATGATTTCTGCCATGATGAGGTAGCTCAATTAGCCCTTTGCCACTGCATTGTTCTGGATTGGATTTTTTTTTTTTTGGTTGTCTTTTCTTTGCTTTTTCTGATCTCTCTCTTCTCTCCCTCTAACCTAACCTTTTTTTGTCAAAGACTTCTATTTAGGAGTTACAACAAGTGTACCAGTAGTTTTCATGTGCTTCTATAGAGGGCTTCTGGGCCAGTTACACAACATTGTGATAGATACAGCTCAGCTACAGCCATTCTGAGCCATTCCACATACAGGAATGTGTTTTAATGAGCATGTGGAGAATGCTAATGGACTTTGTATACATGAAGTGCAACAGGGTGGAATTTATACTTCTCTTGCTTAAATCGATTGAATATACATTATTTATTTCACAGTATTGGCAGCTCTCTGGCTCCTGATTCTCTTCTGCTGGGAGTGCTTTTAGCATTCCACATTACTTCAGTGGCCTTTTATACAATAAATCAACCTAACTCAGGCAGGTTTCCTTCTTTTCCTCAATTGTGCAATTCGACTCTGAAATTACAGCTCAGGTCGCAAATAGGCAACAGTCACTCCTGCACCTGTGACAGCATCCCTCCAGGCCAGAATATGAGAATTTAACATTGTTTGAACAGGAACTCTCCTCCTCCCAGTGGGATGAACAGCATAAGCCTAAGAAAGTTCCAAAATACTGGTTTCTACATGCCCAGTGAAGCCACTTTTAGGTCACCTTTCAAATTCTCATTGAATTGATGGTAATTAAGAAGTTTGGCCTTTTTGCTGGAAATACAACAACAAATCATTGTCTAACTGAAGAGTTAAAAACTCTCTCAAACATATTTCAAATAGTTTCTCTGTAATATCATGGGGTGTGTGGAACAGATTAATTTCCCATCTGGTCTATGAATTTGTTTGCATTATTTGTTTCTATTAGCAACTATAACTTACTAGAAACCACACAAGCATACAGACAGACACAGTTCTTACTAAAGAAAATCAAAATAAAAAAGAAAAAAATGAGAAGGGATGCAACAGAGCCAGATGTTTCTTTAAAAGTGTTTAATGGTTTGTTACATCCTTTTAAGAGACTGTTCATAAACAAAATTGGCATTTCTTAAAGTAATATCAATATTTAAGTTGTCTGATTGAAATGCAGCATACTTCAGCAGAGACTCTCTTCAAATCAACTCAGCTCCTGGCTTACATACCAAACCCATACAACTGTGTGGAGGACATTCTTTTGATTCACTTTTAACAACCAGATATAAAGATCATCATCTGTTTTCTCTTTAATGAATACCTCTAGTCTCATACATCACAGAAAGGACAGGGGTGCTTTTCAGGAGGAGTTTGAATGAAGGGAAAGAGTTCTGCAAATCAGTTCAAGAAGGGTGTTCCACAACTGAGAAATGTCCAAGAGACAGCTGTGGTAGCTTATCAGCATTAGGTTTTTATAGTCCTGTTACATACAAGTAGGGAAGCCCTAAACACATATAAACAATATTGATGAAATTATGTGTCTGTGTGTCTATGTATACATACACCTTTTTCCCCAACCACTCCACAAATTAAGTACTCTTCATGATATAGTATGTACATACAAACCCCTCTGGAATTACACCTTCAGTGGCAATACAACCCTCTCTGTTTAAATTTTTGTGTAGTACGTTAAATAATTTGTCATGTTCATAGTTTATTTCTTCCTCACTCTGAACAAAAGACTCATTAACGTTTAAATCCTAGAGAAGCTCTGAACACACATTAGTTTTGTGGCCCTGTTAGATTTCTTTTGATGATGCTTGCTAAAACTTATCCCCATTTCATTAAAAACAAATGAGATATGACTTCAATTACAACTGAGTGGAAATTGAGGTGTAATATCCACACAGCGCGTAAAATTATAAACAAAAACGTACTTTCACACCTTAGTATCCTTTAGCTAACAGCAGAAGTAATGAGTGTGAAATCAGCACTGTTGTATATTAATCTGTATTAGGCTATTCTGTTCTAATGTTAAAATATGAACTAAAAGAACCTCTGGAGTCTGCTCCTATTACCACCTTGTTATCCTGGTAATTTAGGTTTCACAAAGGTTTTCAATTTCAGAGTGTCAGACTTTGAAAAACAAAGGGAATCAATTATCGACATTAACTTAAGGAGGAAGAGGACTGGAATTTCTTTAAATCAAGAGTAGAGAAAATAATACAGAATCTGCATTTCACTCATGGGCATACTTATGAGAGAGGAAATTCGGCCTCTTATTGAACAGCCACCTAACCAGAAGCTGGCTAGAAAGAAGGAGGTCATAAAGGATGAATGGAAGTACTGATCTACAAGAAAAGTAAGATCTTAGAGGTCTGAAAGTGCAGAGGTTATGGAGCAAATGCCACAACTTACAGTGAAGTGGATTTTGAGAAGGAGGTCAAACCAAAGAACATCAAGGTCTTAAGTATAAACAGAAACAGAAAAAGCAGAAAGGTAGTAAATTAAGACTTGGCCTCAGTTTCATGGCAGTGCAGAGCCTGGAGACAATAGCAGGACGGACATTAGGAGCATGCACAGAAGTGCAGGCCAGTGCACCAACTATCTCTGTCCCTAAGCAGTGAATAAAACAGTCCCAGAAAAAGCCAGACTAGCAAAACTGACCTAAAGCAAAAAGATCCCCACTCAGAGTAACTGATGAGAGACATAAATGCAAAGCCATTCATTTAAAGAGGATGGAAACACTGTGTGTTAATATGGGAATGGTAGTATGCAAACTGTTAAAAGAGATTGTGATGGAAAAAATTATCAAAAGCACGGAGATAAGTGAGGAAAATGGAACAGGCTCCCAAGGATTGCTTATGACAGGCTAAATTGGTATTTTTCCTTGGCAAGATCTCTAACTGGGCTTCAGTAAAACATTTAGAAAGGTTCACCCAGAACCAGCCCAGGAGTGGGCTAGAGTGTTAAACTGGCAACGGGCCAGAAGAGAAATACCAGTGGTTGTGTTGTTGCAAGAACCATTGGGATGGAAGAAAGTAAAAAGAGAAGGCCTGGAATCAAGCTTTACTCAATAATTTCATTTTATAGTACGGCACAAATACAGAAGCTCAGCTAGTAATACAAAAGGACTCATCTCACCTAAACTTTGTTGTCTAAAAATCAGGCTTTTACTGGGAAAGACTTGCTCCTTTCATAGTCAGTGTAGAAACATTGAGGAGGAAAAGTCTGTCTAAAGATGTCTAAGACAGCTAATTCTTTCCACTGCCTGTAGAGGAAATCTAGATGATTTTATTAAGGGAACAGCCTAATTTTCAGACAGCTACACCATGCTGTTTAGTGGTTGGCATAACAGACAAAGCTCACAGAGAAAACATTTCATTCCTGCAATGCATGAGAATTAACTTTCTGCAATCCATGTGTACATATGGAAGAGGGTTTGGGTTTATCTTGAACAGACTTGTTCAAGCCTAATGAAGAGGCTCCCCTACATTAACACATCTCAGTTTTCTGCTGCTTACTTTCAAAGGGCAATACTAGCCCAAAGGTTTGTGGGGTGAAGTTCAGAGGCCAAAAGGGTCCAACTGCCAAAAAGCATTTGCCTTTAGCCTTTAGCAACCTCCCAGCAACATTCTTACTGCTGAGATACAAACCCCAGAGAGCAGATATGGGAATTAGAATACAAATCCATTTTTTTAACTTTGTAGTTCTCAGCAATTCTTCATCTCTGAGCTCGATATTCTCAGAACTTAATGACAGGTTGCTGCAGAAGGAATTTCTAATGCAATTTATATGAAGCTTGCCATGAACTCCAAAGATAGGTTCTTTTGTACAGCATGCCAAAAGCATTTTTTTTACATATAATCATCAAAACAAATAAAATATGCTACTTTGAACTACAAGATCTTTATTGACTATTTTGCAAATAATAATCTATCTTTATGCATGGTCTGCCTGCAGCACAGCATTTGGTGCAACCCACTTCAGGTGAAATTTCAAGCTGCACAGTCCTGAATGTGACATCGCAAATGAAAAAACTGTGCATACTATCAGCTATTTCCCTTTCCATTGTTTGCTCTCTTTTCCACAACATCACTCATTATTCTAACACAAAAATCAGGAGTTATATCCTCAGCAGTGTTAGAGCACAACAATGTTTTCTCAGTACTCACTTTTGGCACATGTGGATTAAATTCTACTGCTCTGTGAATAGCTTCTACTGCATTCATCTCTGCAGTACTCAGCCCTCGCCTTGAGGCAGCCTCTGGAGAAAATCTAAAAAAGCAAAGAAACAAACACATTAGATCAGAAATGCTAGTAAAAAAAGTCAGAAAAGGAATCTAGAACATGGGCCCATGTAACCAAACTGAGTAATTTTCCTGTGCTCTCCAAACTTCCATAGCAAGTGGAAACTCTGAGTGATCTATTACATCAAGGCCAATGAAAATCCCAGCAGAAGCGGAAAGCATGTTTGTATCTAATCATGGCAGAAAGTCAGTTCAAACAGTCCCTTCTCTGTCACTAATCTAAATTTGCTCTAGGTACTTTGCTAGGGGCATATTCAAGGCTGAACTTGCAGAAAAAAAAGAAAAGAAAAGAAAAAAAAAAACAAGACCAAAAAAACAATGCCAAATTATTGTTGGAGGGTTTCTATTAAAAACAGGTTTGGGGAAGTTTTAGGAAGGTTCCCAACCCAATGCCCCTGGGGTCAGGTTGGGATGGAAGCACGATGCAGCAGCAGTAGCAGGTGGTCTACTGGCTGCAGCACCATTGAGGGTAGCATGCCCAAACTGTGGGCAAATCATCTGCCCCAGTGAATAAAAAACCAGACCATGCAATCTCTTTCTCACCTCACACCCCACGGCTAACTCCAGAGCTGTACTTGGCAGGCAGACACCACAGGGAAAGCTGTGACAACCTTAGCCCTGCCCTCCCAAGCTGGAGTCGCTGTGTAGGGAGGAAAGATGTTGCAGTAGGTACTGGCGATCTACAGGATAAAAAGAATGAAAGAAAATTACTTAGATCTTGATGTGTACATACACTTTAAAAGCAAAAACTGTCAGGATGTCAGTCAAGAAAATGGCTTTCCACTCCACTTGCTTTTCAACTTTAGGGGACATTCGACCCTCAGGTGCACAGACACAACTCTGCCTGGGATTTGTGTGAAGGCATCTGAGAGCAGAATGGGGATTTTTGAGCTCCATCTCACAAGGAGCTGAGCACCCTTTCAGAGTGAGCCAGTGCTCTCAAGTCCACAGGCATCAAATAGATGTGCTCAGCACCTTGGAAGGTTGAGACCCAAGAGAAAAACATAAAAGGAATGAACAGATATTTGTGTTTCTAAAAATATGAACGTCATCTACCTCTCAGAATCCCTGACATAATAATGCTAAATCCACCTGCCGCTATTTAATTAGATGAGCAGTCTTCTGACAGCACTTGTAAAATGACATTGTTACCAGTGCATCCACATTTAGTTATTACCTTTTTGTGGTCAGGTTTACACAAAGTTGAAGAGGTTCAGCCACACAACCCTTTTCAGTTGCATCTCCACTATACTATCTAGGAAGCCAAGGCTCACCCAGACAGTATATATAAAACTGAAACAAGAATTGAATTTATGCTATTTCTCTTCTTTTCTTCTTCCTTAGTATCTGAAGTGCAATATTTGATCACCACAAATTTTTTCTATATATAAAGTAATTTTATCAATTTACCGCAGGTCTTAATTTTCCTGCTAAACCAGCAGATTGTTAGGGTGTGGGCTCAGCTAAGAAAAATCTTATGTTAAATCAGGAATTTTGCTGGACAGTGGTTCTTAAGCACTTACTTGTCAGAGACAGCTCTGGCTTTGAGCAATGCAGCTGTGTAACAAATTGTTGCTGATTTTGGTAAACTTATATCTGTTGAAAAGAAAGGAAAAAAGTAAACATTTGAAAACTTAGAAGTGCACAGAAAGAAAAGTATTTGACACTTAAGACTAAGCATGACACACAAAATTAGTATGTGGACTCAGAATACTTTCTCCTCTTGGGACTTATGCTGCCATGTCACATGGATTTTTAAATTTCCACTTGATACACAGGCTTTAAAATGTGTGTTAATGACCTCTGGAACTGCTATTTAAACAGCAACTGGGTTCATTAAAGAACTAATTCAAAGAGTGACATGATAGAGACATAATGAAAGAATTCATTACTCCATACGTAAACTTATAGATAACTTGGACTACCTGAATTTTTCCATAGTTCACAAAATACCTAAGTAATAGCTGAGGGCTATCTTACTCATTCTTCATGATTTCACTAAGAAGCAATTGTCTAATATGAGTATGTGGCAGCTATACAAGTTAAGACAGCTATTCAAGTAATAATGGATGTGTCTTGCAAGCAACCAATCAGTAGATTGACTGAAATTAAAGATCCACAGTAAAATAAGGTGTTTTGCCTCTGAAGAAAATATTGGACCAAAACACACATTCATCAGACATTCTCTGGCCATTTTATCCTGTTCCAGAGACACGCAGGAACCATAAACCTGACTTAACCCATTAGTTACCTTAATTTATACGTGTTTTCTATCAGCAAATTGTGACAATGCATTCAAAAGGTAGAGAGAAATGCTGCTTAACAGACTTGAGTGATATATTTGTTCTCACTGTTACAGAGAATTGACTTCCACATTTTTAATCACATGGTGTGACCCTCGGAGATGTCCTGTGCAGGGCTAAGAGTCAGACTCAATGATCCTTGTGGGTCCCTTCCAACTCAGCTTATTCTGTGACTCTGTGATTCTGTAATCTACCCAGCAGCCACATGTTGTGACTGAAATATTTCAGCATTAAAAATTTAAAGATTACAGCTACATGAAAAAAAAACCCAAACCACAACAAACCAAACTCACTAAAGGCTGGATTCTGCAAACCCTTCTGTACACACTGATAACCTCCTACAGCAAACAGCAAACACAGCACAGCAAACACAAGGCACTGAAATAGGTCCACTGCAGAAGTGAGGAGCAGCTGATCTGACTATTGTTCTAAGAAACTATCTACCCCTTGGTTTGTCATTAAACTTTATTAGAAAGACAAAATTACCATGATAACTTGGTTACTTTAGGATTAACAGACACTTGTTATTTACTGAACTCACGTGCCTTGCAAGATAGGGCTCCAAAATGGAGTTAAAGAGGACAAGCAAGTCATATCTCAGCAGTCACCATCCCTCACTTATCAATAACCAAGCAACCGGGCACAATGTTGTTCTGTTAGGCAGAAAACATTGCCAGAATGACTGAGGCACTTTGAAAAGGCTACCTGCTAAATCCTATTGTCTTTTTATGTGCTTGCACTTCAAGTATGAGATGTACAGATCCTGTTGGAGGCTTCCCTATAATATATTGCAACTGTAATTTCACTGGAGTATGTAATTGTAGAGACTAAAGTAATTAAAATCAACAGCATGCAAAGCAGTTTGGGTGATAGATACGTTAATTACTCCACTAATAGAAGACAGCTACAGACACAGGCATGAGCACATCTTCAATGACAGGAAGAAAAAATATTTCTAAACACATCCAACAACCCTCTTTACACCAAGCTTTCCTTAGCATCAGGAGTTAAACGTTATTTCCAGTAAACAGAAATGCCTTTTAAATATATTAAAACACAGTATCACAAAACTATCTTCTAGTAAGCAGTAAGTGTTCCTGAGCTGGAAACATCTGTGTATATAGATTGCAAGATGATTCACAATGAACAGCTGGCATCTGTAAGGAAGGGAAATGTGGTGAGATGAGGTAAGGCTCAGATACACCATGTGAGTCCTTTCTGCAGAAGAAACGGGATTTCTCAAAGAATGTTGTGTTCAAATCTGATCCCCCACGGTCAAAAACAACAAAAACAAACAGAAGGATTGGACTGTTTTTGTACCAAACTAAATGAAATGAAGACTGAGAGAAGATCCAACTGTTTCCTGTGCAGACTCACATGGAACACCAGGAGAGGAGAAGGGTTGCTTGGGTAAAGGACAACCTTGGCACAAGAATAAAGAGTTCAGAATTAAATTTAAGCTGGAGATTAAAAGAAAGTTTCTGTAAAGTGAACACTTGAGGCAGATTTTCAGGTAGACTGGTGGGGCAAACAAATCAATTAATTCTAGGATGGAGCTTGCTCAGCTCATGGAAGGGGCAGTATCACACAGGGAATGCAACAGCAGGGGCCCTGATTCACCCAGGAGGCCTCTTCCAGTACTACGCTCCTACAGAGCAAGCAGCACTTGTTTGAGGATAATACTTACAGACCCCTAGCAATGGAAGAAATAGGTACAAATGTTCATGTTTATCACAGAATCACAGAGTGGTTGGCATTGGAAGTGAGCTCTGGACATCATCTAGTCCAACTGAGACAGCCCTAACAAGTCCATGCCTGCTTGCTTTCAAAAGAGTTTTTCATTTCGTTTGCTACATATTAGACTGTAAGTATTTGGTCCTGCTATACGCTGGTCTATGACTACAATACTTTAAAATCCTCATATAATTCTGGCTTCATCTCCAAAACTGCACCCTCGCATTTTAGAGAGAGGCATAAACAATTATATCTGGTAACAACTTGAATTTAGCAAGGGAATCGTGTCCAAACTAGCCCTAGGAGATATGTACTCTGTCAGGAACCAAAGTGAAGTTTTAATAAATTACTGTGTCCAGCTCTGTGAGCCATCTGGCAAAATACCTTCACATACACTGTTTCCCACCCTCCTGTGATTACTTGTGGAGCTTCCACAATGAGCTGAAAGATGTGACTGCTATTCTGTTGTCAAATCCATCAGGACATTTTTGCCTAACAGAAACTAATGTGTCAATCTAAAAAAGGCTCTCCTTCTTTCTTATTGCTTGTATCTTTAAACAGAATACAAAAATCTAGACTTAATTTATGAGTCTCTTCTTTCAACAAGCCCCAGCCATGTATGGGAAAGGTTGGGAAAGTGAACTCTTACTATTAATTTGCTTCTTAAGCAGCTGCTTATGAGACTGAACTGACGGAAAGATGCTATGGATATGCAGAGTATGCCATATATCATCTAAAATGGTCATGGGATCTACTGTACTTATAAATAGGAACTAAACCAAAAAATTATGAATCTGGAATGCTGCAACATCCCCTACCAAGTCAACAGAAGACTCTAAACATGAAGAGACAGGCATGTTGCAATTGCTTTAGTCATTAATAAATGCAAAAATCTAAGTCACTAATAAGAAATTATTCCCTATTTTGCACAGGTGGTAGGAAGAATTGCTTATGGAAAAAATTGAAAGCACTCTAGCAAATAAATACAGGCAGGCTGGATCAGTGATGACAGAAGAGAGATGCAGTCATCTATAAAGACACAAACATTAAGAAATAAAGTGAATCAAGCTAATACCAATGGTTAAAAACAAGAGTAATGTGTTGGAAATAATTAAAGAAAAGTATGAGCTGAACATCAGGGGAAAAACACTAACAAAAAGATCTAATATCCCATTAGAACACTGATGGCATTGTCCCACAAAATGTAGTAGAAAACATGCTGGAGGGAGCACGACTATGAACATGGTGCTTACAAAAAACAGTTCTGATTCTCTGTACTTTTGACATTCTTTCTCAGTAATGGGAAACACCCCCATCAAACACACATAGCCACTACGTTAAGGGCAGGATTTTGGTCTCCTGATAGAATGGGAAAAACATTTCAGCACATACAGGAAGTCTTTATTTTGCCATGACCACAATTAAACTTACACTGTTCAGGTATGGAAAGATTTACAACTGCTGATTTGAAACATTTCATATGCCACTCTTCCTGACACGCATATCAGTGACCAAGCAGGTGTCAGCCACTTTAACTTGACTGAGTTCAACCCTAAATGCCTATAGAGGGGAAGGAATAATTTCTGCTAAAGGAAGTTAAAGAGAGCAAGAGTATAGTACAATTACTTTAGACTTTTTGTGCTTTTGCACAAATAGGAGAAACAAAAAAAACCCCAGAATCATACGGCAAAAAAAAGAGACCAGATTATATGAACAGACACAGAACTGATGCCGTGACCTAGCTGAAGTGACAAGTGATTTTGATACAGAGGAAAGAAATTAGTTCTTACAAGCAGAAGCTGGAAAAGATGTGACAGGAACAAAGACAAACTATTCTCTTGATATTACTGTTACACAAACTGCAGGTCTTGATTCGCGTCTTTTGGAGAAGGTAGATTAGGTTTTGGTATAACCTTAACTAAAAGGAACTTTCTCTTAAGATATCTCTTTCAAAGAAACAAAAGGATTATAAAATACTGTGTATGAGGTAATGGCTGCTTCCATACTGCCACTTGCTACATGTTGAACACTGAAGAGAACTCTTCATTGCACTTAGAACACCTACCTAGTTAGCTCCACCAGGTAGAATATCTCCAAAATGTCAAATATAAACATGACAAGTAATGAAACTATCTACAAAACCCCTGGAGACCACAGCTAATGTAAATGTAAATGTAATGAGGCTGCTTGCAATTGCTCCATCAATCTGCAACTTTCTGCAAAAGGATTGCCTTCAATATAAATAGAATTTACATGCATTATCTGTAAGGACAAGAAACTGGACAGAAGGGGGCAGAGAAAAGACAGTAGCCCTGAATAGGCTACCTTTTACAAAAGTCATTTCTCTGTGTTAACTGTTTGGATTTCACTAATTTAAAAGTATTCCAAGAAGAAGAAGTCTCTGTTTCTAAAGTGTTTCTTCAAAGGTCTGCATTTTGATATAACACTAACTTAAAGTAGGTTTCTGCTAAGCTGTTACCAAATAAAAAAGTGTCAAAGCATAGAGCAGAATGAGATCTTTTGTATTTAAACCCCATTTTCTTTCTATGTGTCCTTTAGTGCTCTAAAGTATCTTCTCAAGTGAACTCTGCATTTGCGACTCTAGCATGGTAACATGGTCTTTCTCCTTCTCTGCAAAGGAGTATGTGAGAGAAGAATCTGTATAAGGTGTTCATCCTGCAAACCAGAAGGCTTACAGTGTCACTGGAAAACACTGTACTTTTAAAAAATGAAAGCAAGGACAGGTTTAGAGAGGAACCATTGCATCACCAGGATTAAATACAGAGGCATCCATTCTTTCTAAACCTGACTTTAAATTGCCAGAAAAGTCTGAGTTTTCACACAGTGCCCAGGCTATCACTTAATATCTATGAAAGCAAGTGGCTGCCCAGGGAAATTATTAAATCAGTTGCTCTAAGCATCACTAGAAGCAGACCAACTCCCCCAGCCATAACTGTTTCTGCTGTAAATAACACGGATATGTTAAATCAGAGCCAAAAATATTTTCAGAATTCAACAGTATTTAGGTCATCCTCACTCTAGTGACAGACACTGAACTCTGAAACCATAATGATGTAGCTCAGCAACGGCGCATGCTGTTCCACTAATGAGATCCTTTTTCCATGAATAATGAGTATGGACATCAGCTCTGTTGCCAGGTACATAACATAAACACAATTTAACACATGGCTTTTGGTAAAGCAGTGCATCTGCTTGCAGAGGTTGAGGTTTCACATGATGTGGTCCAACATTTTAGCCCAGGGTGGGAGCAGACTGCTCAAGGAAATAATTTGTTCATATGTTATCAAAATACAATAAATCAGGTTTGGTCTTATTCAAAAAAAAAGCAGTGGAGTGGGACCAACAGAAACCGCAGATAGGAAAGTATAAATGAGTTCAGTGTTTTATATTCCAATAAATCTTACAACACATGAAGCTGCTGAGTTCTAAAATGAGCTGAGACTCCCTGAGACAGGCCTTCTGAGACTCATGAACTGTAAGGGTTATACTGGTTAAGCCTGTGTTTGCTGAGTCCTTTTGCAAACCTAGTGCATACACACACCATACTGAAGTGTGAGTTGAAACTGCATGTGTTCAAACAGCCAAAGTAAGAGCTTTATTTTTAAAAGGCTCACTTGTTCTGACTCTATCAGATGCTTTTAAGAAAATGAAACACACCTTCAAGTTTTATCAACTTCCATGACATAAAGTGCTACCATGGTATTGTTTAAAATCAGGGATCAGTGCTTTAGTATGCCAAAGTAGAGCTCGCACTGGAGCTTAGTCTTGAGATTCGAGAAGGTATGCCTTAATACCGTGTTCTGTCACAGTTCTGCTATTTCCCAGGACTATTACCTCATAACTACGTTCAAGACTAGAAGGTGCCAACATACTGTGATGCCTGGGGAATAAAACCCGGCATTTCTACTTACTTGCTTTTTAACATGGCAAAATAAAGAACATAGGGATCTCTCCCAATGTCACAGGAACTACTGAAATACAAGGAGCTACTAGAAAGACTACGATGTTACCACTTTAACTGCCAATTTCTTCAATCAGAGTAAGTACAACCAAGATCTCTCCCAGTCATTACTGCTACTGAATGGCAGTACTCAAGGGCCTGGGTGACATTTTGATCTCTGCTGAGAATGATTTGACTCCAAAAAGAGCTGAAAACATTCCAGACTGGACTGGTAGCAGTGATTATCACTAATGTGATACACTGTATGTGTTGCTTGTAATCAGCTGCTTATTTATCTTTCTTTTTCATAGCCTCATCTCTGCCACAGTCTCCTGCAGGAGTCTGAAATCTGGCAGGATGATAATGTTAGTACAAGCCAATGGTCTATTATGAGCCTCACTAAAATTTATCTAAACTCTACAAGATGTTAGAAGAAAGCAGTTAGCACTTATTCAGCGGGCACTTCTGCATTTTTTTTGGCTATACCATCCAAAGATTCTTTGCTCAACAAGTACAGGTCTCAGTACTCCAATGAACATGCACCACCCCCTTGCCATGGTTCTGTGCGATGATACGGGCCCAGGTACTGGGGCTGACAGCGAGAAGCCTCTGTCTGCCTGAGCTCTTACTGTTCTGCTTTTTGGCACCCAGGCAAGGCAACAGAGAATGACAAATGAAGAGGAGGCAGAAGCCATAGAGAAAAGAGTAGATGGAAAAGATGTTAAGACGGAAGTTGTGAAGTGGATGGAGATGTATTTTGACCGTCACTGCTCTGAAGAGAAGATTTGGATAGGTAGGTAGGAAAAGCAGAAGAATGGAACTGAGAATGGTACTGGCTGAACAAGGACCCTCTGATAGGAAGTGGGAGCAATTAAACGCTAAAAATCAGCATGCAGAAAAGAAGACAATTCAGTAAGCAAATGGGACAGAAGACCAGCCAATTCCTTAAAAGAATCCATGAGAAAGAGTGTCCAAAGCACTGTGGATATAGGCTCCAGTGTCCATACTGGTAGGCATTTATACAACAGCAGCTCAAATAATGTCCACCTATCTTTTCAAAAGCTGTGGAGGTTGCAAGCCTTAAAACTTATGTTCTTTGTTCAAGGAACACCAGAGATAGTAAGAGCTAGCAATTAAGAACGTTTTAAAGGCTACAAGATCAACCTAGCAAAAGAGTTAAAAAACATCAAAGTTAAGGATACACTGGTTTCACTTAAGTCAGCTATTTGATCCACACAGGTTATGATCTCATTTTCAGTTATATCATTAAGTAATATCTCTTTCAGAAACTCCCATAACCCAGTGCACAGAATGACACTTTTCTGAGGATGAATGAGGACTGTGTAGTAACACAACAGGAAACTGACAGCTGCAGGTTCCCTGATTCACCTGATGCAGAACTTGCAATGTGGCTACTGAGTAAGCCAGGCACTGCAGTAAGAGGAGGAAGAGTGGCACTTTGCAGGCTGATGAATGCTGCTCTAGAGAACTGGATTGTATTCCTGTTTTTGTCACCAAGTTTTTACGCAATACAAGGAGAACCCAGTTAATTTAAACTAAACTAAGTATGTCAGTTGATACTTCTCACTCTGTGCCTCTGAAACCCTGGTGTCTTGAATTCAAGTTCAAAGAGCTAGAGCTGCAGCAGCTGTGATTTGAACACGAAAAGCGCTGCAATGCTGCATAAACCAACGTTTACTGAAAAACAAAACAAAACAAAACTACCAAAAATCCACCTAGTCTTCTGAGCTTTCCAAGTTTTCCCCATAAGACATGAAGTCTGCTACTCGCTAGACTGCTATGAAGTTAAATCAGTATTTGTAAAGCACTTCTATGCTACTAAGTCAACATTCACAGGTAAGTCCATGGGAGAACTGATAATCTTTTCTTCAGAAAAGGTTTGAATAGCATGCAATAAAAAGTCTGCAGAACCTAAACAGGCATTCTTTAAACATCAACAGAAAGCAAAGAAAGCACAGAGGAGCTGCTAGTGAGTGCCATCACCCTGTACAATGCTTTAAGCACGGGTTGGCAGAAAAAATGCACAGTATTGAATCTTTGGATAAAGGATTGTGTAAGGGCATGTATGAAGTTCATGCCAATCAATTTAATTACAGTGTTTCCTAAATTTTAAGAGTTTGGCCTAAATATATTTCTTCTGTGTGTATCACCTAGACAGAATACAAATACATATTTGCACTTACCATCATACTTTGCTAAGACTGCCTGGACATCTGCATACGCTTGCAGTTCCAACAAAGCCTCTAGCAGGTTTTCGTGGATGTTGAACATGCTGAGCAGGGGAAACTCCTTCATCAACTACAATCAATAACATACGAAAGGGTTAGATTATTAAAATGGAGAAGGGTTTCTTGTTCAAAATGCATTGAAATAGCCAACACCAAGTTGAAACTCCTCAGTTCCCCTTGATCTTAGTTCTTTCCCAGAGTTCACTATTATCTCAGAAATTTCTGAGCTCATAATGGATATTAGGTCAGGTTCTTGTCAAGACATGCTTGTATAGGATGTAATTAGTCAAATCCAACAATCTGAACACACAACTCTCCTTCAATGAACAGGCTGCTTCAAAGGGAAAGAGTTATTGTTCTGGAAAAGAATCTCCAACAGTGTAACTCCAGTGTACCAGTAGTACATAATCCAGCACCTCTCTGGTATATTAGTGGAAAAAACAGAAAATAAATTGAAAAACCACAATAACATCAAATGTGAGAAGCCTACATATATGCAACCATATTATCAAGTATGTGATACCAGGATTTGTAATTGTAAGTACTTTAGAACAGAATTGCAATTGTGGACAATATAAAAAATGAGAAAAAGAAAAAAAGAAAGAGGAAAAAGAAAAAGAAAAAGAAGAAGAAAAAGAAAAAGTAGAAGAAAGAGAAGAAAGAGAAGAAAGAGAAGAAAGAGAAGAAAGAGAAGAAAAAGAAAAAGTAGAAGAAAGAGAAGAAAGAGAAGAAAGAGGAGAAAGAGAAAGAGAAAGAGAAAGAGAAAGAGAAAGAGAAAGAGAAAGAGAAAGAGAAAGAGAAAGAGAAGAGAAGAGAAGAGAAGAGAAGAGAAGAGAAGAGAAGAGAAGAGAAGAGAAGAGAAGAGAAGAGAAGAGAGAAAAGAAAAGAAAAGAAAAGAAAAGAAAAGAAAAGAAAAGAAAAGAAAAGAAAAGAAAAGAAAAGAAAAGAAAAGAAAAGAAAAGAAAAAAGAAAAGAAAAGAAAAGAAAAGAAAAGAAAAGAAAAGAAAAGAAAAGAAAAGAAAAGAAAAGAAAAGAAAAGAAAAGAAAAGAAAAGAAAAGAGGCAGCAACAATAGGAAACCTAAAGCTTATGCAAATCAAACACCATAACTAAGGAATTCATCTTGTATGACAAACTGAATGAAATATAGAGTTAAAATAATCTAATCTTTTCACATGTAAGTGCTTTTACTTTATGAACTAAGCCTTTGAGAGATACCAGGAATTTGTTTTTACATATCCTCAATTTCAATACCTGGGTAGATTCAAATGGCTGAAGCTGATACTCTATTGATCTCTTTTTTAAAGTCACACCTATAAGAAGCATCTCTGCTTTTTACTGCAGAATTGATTAAACATCAATTTTTTGATTTTTTTTATTGCCAGAGTGATTCTCTAAAGAACTGAAGTATTAAAAGATCCTTGCTTCCTTGTGTCTCCTTTATGGTTGTTTAACTGCCTACACGATGTAGATTTAGCACAAAAAGGTTCCTGACAGTGAAGAACTGGGGTAGCTGGTATTACCATTGTTTTTCAGGAACTTGCAGGGAACACTGAAGTTTACAATCTCTCTGATAGGGTTTATGAGAACAGAAATACTATAACATGCCAAGTAAAGAAAATGATTCAAGCTCAGCCTTGCTCTATTTGAAAATAATAAGCCAGATCTGAAAACTCTGACACTTAATAAACCTACCTTTCAAGATGTAAACAGCAAAACTGGTAAGAACCAGCAAACCTTAATCTCACAAACAAGTAAGATAAACAAAAGTAAAAAGGATTGTAACAAGAGGGATGGATATCCACCAAGAACTTCAGGAAATGAGAAACAGGTAATGCACTGAAGCTTCTTCACTCTGTTAAGAAAGAGACCTTAACAGGTAAACAGAGAAGCAAAGCAAAGAGAATTTCTTTCTTGTGAAACAGTCTGGCATAAGGTAATGGAAGAACTGTTCTGACCTTAAGACTCTAAATTTGTCTGTCTGGAATAGCATTGACTTTGCTGCAGTTTGAGGATTATTAGAAGATGAAAGGCAAGGATAGCAATGTTTTGTTTAACTGATTATATAAATTTCTGGTGACAATCAGGATCACCAAGAGAGCAGCTGAAAGAGGTCACTGAACTTTTCATGTTAATGGCATGGGGATGGCCATGAACTCCCAGTTTCATTGGTAGGAGCTGAACCTGTGAAAAAGAACACAAACAAAACTGCATAGTTTGCAGCCTTTCTCCCCTGTTAAAAAAAAAAAAAAAAGACAGATCTTGATGCTCATCTAGGTTAAGTGGAAGAGTTTGAGAACAAAATAAAAAGTTTAAGTCATTGTTCGTGAAGAAAAATAAGTGCAGGTGAAAATTCACATAGTTGGATCCATTAGTGAAAGATCCATCATAGAGTTTACTTCCTTTCACTCTTGTCCTTACTCACTATTGGATTTTTAAGAAGGGAAGCTACAGGAAAGAGCATGACAGAATCTGGCTCTGCATAAATGTGATTTAAAGTTCAGAATGAACATCTTGCAAAGAAACCACTCCAAGGGATTAAGAAATATTATCCCTGCTCATTGAGAATGAGTGACGGCTGGCAAAATAACATTCCCTCCACCAGTGAAGAAAAGGGAAGAGCTGCAGCTAGTTATAGATGTACTCTGGCCAGTAAAAGCTCTTACTCTGGTTGTCTGCCTCTCACTGACATCACTCACTGATTATTTTTTTTGCTATTTTAATTAGGTTCTGTCAGAGTGATAAACCCTGTCTCAGACAGCAGAGGAATAAAGGTCACTGTCTGGACTGCCAGGCCTCCAAACTGACAAGTGTTAATAAAGGTTTCATCTGGGAAAGGTCGAGCATTAAGAAGTCCAGCCCAGTAACACTGAACTCAGTTAATACTGCAGCCTCAAAAATCAAACACCTCTAAGTGACCACTCAGCTATTTGAACACTGACAGTGCATAAATGACAGCATGTTTGCTATTAAAAAAAAAGAAAAAGAAGACATGAACTCATTTCTCTGTCATATCTGGATGTAGAGAATCTAGTTTTCACTGCAAATAATTTCCAGTCATAGTAAAAATTTGTTTCCTGAGAAACTTGCCAGAAAGTAAAGCCATTTGGATGGAAGAATATTATGTCAGGTCATCTTTCAGGTCTCACAGTGAAAGCAAACACTGGGGAAGAAAAAAACTGCCACACAGGTCTGGTGACTGGCAAGGGCAGGCCACATACTGGGTCATGCTGAGGGGCAATGGGGAGCAGACTGAGCTTGCTCCCCTCCCTAGCAGATGGAGGGGGAGCTGGCTCATACTCCACACAGAGATGTAAAGATGGGCACGTAATTCCCGAACACAAGACGAAAAACACACCCTTGAGTTCCCCAGATCTGTACAGCATTGAGCTCTAATCCGGCCTCCAGTTTAAGAGGCACAGACATCCCTTTGCACCCAAAGATGAATTTTCTGCAAAGTTACAGACCAATATTTGCCAAATCATTTGGCTTATAAATTTTAATTATTTTTACTTCTTTACTGTAACCTGAGAAATACTTTCATTTGAGTGGCAAGGACTGCACTTGAAGATAAGATGAAGGCTCTGCTGTCATCTTTCTCCACACCTTCAGACCTCAAGAGACAGCCATCAAATTCAGCACTCAAGATTTCTTGAGCCACAGAGCCACTACAGCATTTCACATATACACTACTTAGGACTAAAAATGCCATTGTAAAATTCCAGTTAGTTGGTTTCTTGGCTGGCCCTAAAGAGAAGTGTTCCACTGAGCGAAATTCATTTTCACACTGTGTGAAACAGACACCACATGGCTATACATGTATTCCCTCCTTACAACATGAGGATATTCAAACAGCTGTTGAACATATCATGCCAAATCTACATTCACAAGGATTTTAGTTTGAACTTGTATTGGTCAAAATACTTTCTACTGATCATAGTCAGACCTGGAGCTGGGTTAGTACATATTCTGTTCCAATTCCTCTGTGTTATTTAGGGGGAAATAGGTACAGGTGTACAAAGTGGAGCTGCTTTTCCTTGAAAGATACATTAGGTATACTGCAAATACACAGAAAACGTAGCTTTTGCAGATAATTCAGTTTTAATTTCTAGTTAAATAATATTTTGGGAATATAAGTTTGCATAAAAATTCTGGAAGTACGTCTGACACAATCAGATATCTGAACACTAGTCCCAGAAGCACCATATTCCCAGACTCACTTCAGTTCACATTGCAGGGTGTAGGTTCAATGATTTTGTGATAGATATGAAAAAATGTTGGTCACAAAAAATGCCTTATGGTACAAGGAAATCCACATCTGATTTGCTGGATGAGGAACAAGTTTTATCTCCCAAAGGACATTTATTGAAGAAGATTCCCTTCCATGAGAATAATTCAGTTATGGGCATTTTCATTTAGATCTAATTCTTTAAACATTTTCAAGGAACGTAGCTTTAACGTCTGCATCCATTATTCTCCTTGTGACAGCATTAACATCATGAACCAATCAGCCAAGAAACATTATTTGTGTAGAAACCCATCGCCGTGTGGGGTGTTGGTGGAGTAACTGCTGCTTGTTGCAAAGGGAACCTTTGGCTAAGGAACCCCTGGCAGTTCTGCTTGGCACCCCGCAGGCCAGCTCTCTCACCCGTGCGATGGAGACACGCAGCCACTCACACTGAGCTAGCCAGCTCGGGCATCACTAGAGGCAAAGAGTCAGAGGCAGCCCTTGCTAGAGCACCGAAGTTTATTACTTATCTGTTTCGATGCAGTCCGAGGAGGCAAGGGAGCAGGGGAAAGGGCGAGGCAAGGGGGGAAGCAGCAAAGGGAGCAAAGGGGGCAAGGGGCAAAGGAGCAAGCAGCAAAAGGGCAAAGGGGGAAGGACGAGGCAAAGCAGCAAAAAGGGACACACTTCCGTTTGGGATAGCCTTATATAGGGATGCAGGAGGGCGGTGAGGTAATACAACAACAACCAATGGGGATAAGGAGGAGTTTATTCAGACAGACTGAATCTCCATAGGGTCAATGGGAGACGCCTTTCTCACTGAGGTAAAAGGAGAGTCTTACATTTTGGGGCCTGCCCACCAGTGGGATCCCTTTGTACCTGGGCTCTCTGGCCCCCCAGCTACCACAACTGTTGGTTCAGCTGACACAGCAGAAACCCACTATAACCTGCAGCTTATGCCTACAACTAGGCCCCAGGACTCAAGGGAATACAAAGTTGGACAAATGAATGATGTTATATATAACCTGGTGTTGACACATTTATTCTCCATTTACATTATGGTTGTACGCAAATTATGTCACAAATTTTATGGGCAGGGCATGCAATCATTCATTGCTGCTTGTACTCTTATCTTCTCCACAAACAAACAATAACGTTTTCAGATCAATGTATTCATTCAAATGCATTCATAAAAAGGAAGTATGAATTTATCTTAAAATAAAGAAACGACAAGCAACCACGGGAAATTCAATGCAAACAGTGAAACTGTTACAACCTTAATTCCTAGTGCTTATGTTCCTGCAGTGGGTATCTGAAATGGAAAACTCTGTCTCTTTTAAGAGGAATGACTGAGGCTGCCATCTTTCAGGTGCAACTGTCCACCAAAACTGAAGGACCAAGTACATAGTATGGACAGCACCAGCATTTTCGCAAGTGCTTTGCATAAACTGCTTTCTGGTATATGACCCGTAATCTGCTAACTGAACAAGGTAGGAAAGGTGAAACTCCAAGCCATTTCTGAGTAGAAAAACAGAAGCCTCCATATCTATGGGCTTCACTGCCTGCAGATGACCTTTCAGATGTCTAAGCTCTGACTGAAGCTCACCCTGGGCTTGAGGCATTTGCAACATGCCACTCTATGTTGACCTTCTGATGTCTAATTAGGTACACTAATTCTTAAGTTGTTCACCTGGCCAGCTGTCAGCAGACTAAAATTAGCACACAAAAAGGCTCTGTTAACAATGTCAGATGCTTAAAAATTAGTCTTACTCCTGCTCCTAAAAGTGCAACTCATTCTACCACTGTCTCATTGTGAGTGGGATTCATGTGAGGTAAACACTGTCATAGCTCTTGGAGTTGGAAAATTACCTAAAATACACTGGACCTACCTGAATTAAAGTTCTGCTTAATTATAGCAAAAGTAGGATTCTGTCAGTTCATTCATTTCTTTAAGTGCTACATTCCTTTTGCTAAATAATCACTGTTCTGTTTGGAAGCAGCTCCACTGTTACTCTTTTACAGCTCAGAGAGGATAGGAGCTAAGAAACCAAATTCATCAGATCCTGTTGTTCTGAAGCTTGGAAATGATTAGCAGTAGGATCCTTGTATTTCCCTTTTATGTGGAATTCAGGAAATTTGACAACTTCAGAGTGTCAGAAAAGAGACCCAGATCCAGTTTACACTAACTGTGGGATGGCACGGGTTTATAATTTGCCAACATTCCACTTTAAATTTGAATTTAGACCTAGTACAGCATAATATTCGAAGATAATACAACTTCTCTTCACTGTAGGATTAACAATGAGTAATTGAAGTGAAAAATATCTTACTAAATATGCAAACTCTAAGGAAATATGTTACAACATGCAGCCTTTATGTTCTCTCTTAATTGGAGGATTAAAGTCTTCAGAGTATGACTTAAGTTCTTTAAGGAATATAATTATGAAAATACTGTTATTTGGACTATGCTGTAAAAATGCATGTATTTCAGGAATAAAGGAAATTTTAAAGTCAGATGTGGCATGAACCCAGCAGAGCACAAGATTTTATACTTACTACTAAACAATCACATTATATAAAACTACTAACAGTGCTAAATTATAATAATGTTTGTTACATCAAATATTAGTAACTTTATAAAGCATGAAAATTGAGTCATTACTCATAGTCCTGCCAAAAAAAAAAAACCTTTATTTGCATCACAGATTCCCAGAATGGTTTGGGTTAGAAAGGACCTTACAGATCATCTGGTTCCAACTCCCCTGCTGAGGGCAGGGACACTTTTCTACTAGAAATATCCTGTTCATGAAAATTCATATTTAATACATCTAATTCTCCCTGAAAGTAAAAGTGGCTACTAAGACATGGCAAAAGCAGTAGATAGAAGCAGAATTAATCCTTGAAAGCACATCCCGAAGTATTTTTTCAGAAACAGATGTATTCTTAGAAGTGGATTTTTAAGTGAAATTAAAGTGAGGAAATTATCTAGGAGCTCAAAAATGAGCCAGGAGATTCCAGAGAGATGGAAGACCACAATTAAAGTACTACACAAAGTCTCTGAATATGGAGTGATGCAAGATGGTGGACAAAAACGAGTCCAAGTTACCAAGTCACCATTCACAAGAGTAGCACTCTTCTAAAATCCATGAGATAACAGTTGGTCTCATTTAACTAAATACTTTCTCTTCAAATTTTAATAAATGGTACTTTAAACAACTGCTACAGATGTTAATAAAGCTAGAACCCCAACCAAGGCAGACCAGCCTGCCTAACCTGACCTGTGTAACACAAGCCAAAGAGTCTGACTCACTAATCCTTGCCTCAAGCACAGAAGCATTTGGGAGAGACAGACAGTAGCTGTCGATGCAAGTAGCTGCAGAAATTGTGTTGTTAAGTTGCTAGGGATCACATCTTTCTTAGCAGTAAGTATTCTCTTTGTTTCACACAACTTGGTAATTCGAGGTGCAGAACACTGTCCTGGCTATGTATTTGTCTTGCTCAAGAAGTAATCAGCAATGCACACAAGAATACAGAATACAACAGAATATTGAACAGAAATCCTTATTCAAAGCTCAGCAAAAGAAGTTGTCAAGAAAGTATGCTAGATTTGCAGAACTATCATACCAGCAAAAATCACTAATACCCCTGACCATAAAAAGATAAAAACCCAATCTACCCATATCATTAAAATTGATTTAGTGTGGTTAAGTACTCTTTCAAACCCTTCAAGTGATGTAACCTCTTAAACTATTTTAGATGTTTAGGGCAGCCCAAATGTTTACAGAACTTTTCATGCAGCTGATTGATTAACATGCAGCACTCTTGACAATATAACCTGCTTAGGTGTCCTCTGTGGTATAAAATATGCATTTAGAGACTGCAGGTGAGCACCAGGATGGGTGCATAAATGGGTGAATAAACACATTCAACTGAAACATCCTCAGCAAGGTTCTCAGAGCTAAATATGTAGAAGCAGACTTCTAGGTCCTTTATTATGATCTGAAGAGTAATTTCTCAGCAGATAAGACTGATACTAGAAATAAAATATACTTTTCTGACTCTTAAAAAATGTTTTTCTTTCTATCCTTCTCCAGACCTAAGGAAGACCTGGAGACCCTCTTCTCTCCCTAAATCTCACGTATTTCTGAACTAAGCTGCTGAGCGCAGAGCAATTTGCAATTCCACTGTGTCTCAGAAATATATACTTATTAAGAAAACAAAGCAATCTTCGAGGGAGTGCAGGCCCATGGGGCAGGAGATAAATACACTCTAGGATGAGTTTCTTTTATCTTCTCTCTGAAAGAGGAAGCAATTAAGAGCTTCCACTTGCTTTGTCCACTAGCATACCTTTTGCCTGCCACTCTTGTCTTTCATAAACATACATCACCCTTCAATTAAAGCTTGTTCCACAGACCAAATGTTCTCCAGAACAATCCCAAGAAGCTCCAATTAATTCGACAATTCATTTTCTTGTATGGTACATTTTCACCTGGATACTCCAGTGACTCGGTTAAGAAAAATGACTGTGTTGGCCTGCTCCTGAATTCAGTGGTGCAGTCACTGATCCAGTCACCCACAAAGCAGAGAGTGAAGTGCCTTTGCATACCCTCCACATCCTCTCTGTTTTCAATCAATGAAAAGCACAAAATGCAAACCTAGCACATTCCTGTGTTCTTCCATTGTAATGGTGAGAGAATCTGAAAAGAGCAGATGGAAAGCAGGTGGCACAAAAGGCTATCCTTACTCATCACCACTCCTGGCTTGCAACACTGTCCACAAGGAAGATTCAACATGAAGGGATACTGAAGGGATACTAAAGATTACTCACAGCCACCATTATGGCCTTCTGCCTCTGCACATACTAAATTCTCCAACATCATTTAGAACAAACTACTTTAAATCCTCCTAACATAATATGCACAACAAATAAAACAACGAGCACTGTAGACTTTCTCCTCAGGGACAGTAAAAGCAATCTAGTTCCCTCACAGACCATATCATGCTCTGTATAAACAATAATAAAACTGGAGTAATTGTTGACTACACTGGAGTTATTCCAACAATACACTGATCAAAATGAGATCACAAGTTAACTGAATATATACAAATAGTGACAGCTGCTGGTTTCTATAGCAAAATATAGTAAATAATTATCATCAGAAATACAAGCAAAAGCAACACCTATGTATGATTTCGTTACATGTTTCCATGGAAACTACAGGTTTGTAATTCTCATTAATTCAACTGAATGAATTACATCCAAGCAGCAAAGCCAGCAAAAAAATACTATCTCAAAATCAATCAGAAAAGCAACAGAAATTCCTACCCAATTTTTTAAAATTAATGCACCCTTGATTTTAAACAGCCTATAAAATCAGTTTTACCCCTCCCCCCCAGTTTTAAATATCTTCAGTATAATAGCAATAAACCTGATTTTCCTATCAGCAGTGTATTTAATCATAAAATCAAACTCTTATTTAAGTCACCAACAACTCATTTCCCTTCTATTAAGGTGCTTTAAGTAGGATCTCAGTCTTTTCTTACATAAAATTCAAGCAAGACAATCTAATCCATCAGTAATGTCCTCAAGATGGCCTCATATATGCAATGAATAAAACACTCTCATATATTTTATTTTTTCAAAGTGGCAAAGACTCACTACATCCCAATCATATTTCCCAGATGGTGTCATGAACCCCTTAACACTTCATTTCCATCATGTTCCATGTCTTGAGAAACCTGTTTTCAATCTTTCAAACACAAACAGGGCCTCCGCCCTCTGTTCCCTGATGTTAGATTCAGCAGTCTCTAGCCAACATATTCTTCGTATTCTTTTTAGGATGAATAAATTCATCTCCTTCCTCATTAATCACACAGAAACCTTCAATGACAGATTCATGTTCTTCAAACCTCTCTGTAAGTGTACTATTTATGTCTCCCATGAAGAAATGGAGGATATGCATTCATCAGAAATAAGTAGCTCCAAGCCAGTCTAAGAAAAGCATCTGCAAAGCTGACTTGACCCTAATCTTGCTCCCAGGGTACTGGAGCTGTGACCTAGAGTTACTGCTGCTTTTATATTTCATCTAGAGACTTGCTAATTCTCAGCTCTGCTTGCTTAAAATGAAGAGCTCTAGAGGCATCTAAATTCAGTTCTGAGGATTTGGCTCAGTGTCTGGATGTGGAAAAACACAGAATGCATTGATCTGAGTTGAAAGTCTCTAAGATGAAATTCTATCTTTATACCTCCTTTGTCTTGCATCCAGTCCTTTCATTTTAACAAAACATTCCTGTTGAAGACTGTTTTCTGTCTTTCAAGTGTCTAATAGCTGATGACTTTGGGTCTCCCTGTTATTGCTGCCTCTCGAGATTCATGCTGTACTTAATTCAACAATTTTCTATTTTGATTACAGATTTCAGACAATTGTATCTCTAGTGACAAAGTAAGTCATTCACTAATCAAAGCTCTGTTTCTCACTTTGCATAAGAAATCTAGGACCAGACAGACCACCCAAGTCCCTGAACCAAGTGTTCTGTATACACAACTATCCATACATATTGACATCGGCAGAAGAAGGCTTCACAGACTATCCGTTCCCCACAGCCCTATCTACAAATCACAAAACACATTCAGCAGCCCATAGTAAGCTCCAGAAGTTGCCATAATTATGATGTGTGATATTTGAATGGGAGATTCAAAATTTTATCTTTCTTGTGCATTAATGCCAGAACTTAGAATTCCAATGTTTGTCCCAAAAACATTTCAGTATTTGTCCCACAGTGCTTGTGTAACAAAATTCATGAACAATCAGCGGAGCTGCCTGGACTGAAAACAGTGTTTTTGAAATCAACATTCTCCCAGCTGACCAGAAGACTGCTAAACCAGGTCTTTCTTCCTCATCCCTCTTTCTCACACTCCTAGCTGTAAAATGGCTGTTTTTTCAACAAGCTCTTTTTCAACACCTCTATCTGAGATTCTAGTGATTCTCGAGATTGAGAGTCATGTGTCTGAAGAGCCTCAGCAAGAGTCAGGAAACAAAGTTACTCACCACTTGCCATCTGGTAGATATTGAGGATGAGGACCCGCATTATTATGGTGAACTCTGCTCAACGTTTTCAAAAAATACTCATGAGTGCTCCAGTTCCAGGAGAAGAGTTTGAGTACTGGATTCCAAGCTAGCAAACACACTTGCCCTACTGCCATTGATGCAAGTGCTTCAGCTCCAGAGAAGGTCGCTTTCCTTTTTACATTAAAATTCCCACTGACTTGCAGCAAGAATTTCCCTTTTCACTAGGCAGGTTTCTGGACCATTCACCTGAGCTGCCTAAAGCACACTTTACAGGTGCTTCATTGCATTCTGGGATTTCATTTTGTGCGTTTACAATTTAACTCCTTCATCTTAATTTGCAGAACTATGTCTCCTGCTGGATTCATCTCTTCCTGGTTTTTGTGGGAGCTGGAATATGAAGTGTAAGAAACACAGGAAACTGGGAGGTAGTTTTACCATCATCTGCCCAGAGCTGAAGGGCTCCATTCCTCCTTCTGTCACAGATTTGCTACCTCAGGTGATATAAGTCACCTCCTCAAAGAACTGTGCTCCTAATCTGCATCCTGGGAATATCACTGAAAGAAATGCTGGAGCATTTTACATATTTGAAACATGTACGTTGCCTAATGTGAACAGCTGCCCCTTCTGCCATCTCCGAAATAGCTACTGCTCAGTTTCAAGTCTGTAGCTTTGTAGCTTACTGACTTATAACCACCACTGGTAGCTCCCCTGCCTCCAAAGATAGAATACAGTCAGCCTCCATCTCAGAAGGGGTTCAGTCCATTACAGATTCATTACTTGGGGTTTGACTTTTCAGTGATAGGTTTTGCATGAATAAATAACACTGTCCTCAGATCTGAATAGTGCGACACAAACAATGCACAGAGCCAAACTGCAGCTTTGAAAGAGAAAACAGAATACTTAAGACCTGCTTATGAAGGTAGCAGCATTCACCCCATGGTTCAGAAAAAAAAATATTACTAACTTCATGATCAAATAATTAAAGATTGCACTTCACTGCACATGTACCAGGATGGGAAATTCAGTCTGCATGGGTAACTGTCCATCTGGTATTTGATTTTGCTTTCATGACCTTACAAATAAATGATCACTTAAGTTAGTCTTTATGTACATTACACATACAAAAGAACTATGAGGAGTGCTGAATGAAGCAGGAATGGCTGCTAACTTGCAAGAAAATGTATCATTTCTATACTACTATTATGAAAACATCACATGTGAAAGAAATCCAAACTCACATCTCTCATCATTTTCACTGCTTCCCTGGTCCTTCCCAGCTTCCTTGCACACATTGCCAGCCTTCTTTTAATATATACTAACACATTGGTGTCCCTTCCTGTACAAGAGGAAAAAGAAACAGCATTAAGACAAAAAAGATAAAACAAAGGTTCATTTAGTATTCCAACACAAAAGGAAGCACAGTTTTCTTTCAATTTTTTTCTTACTCACTACCATCAATGTTTTCACAAGAGTTTTAATAAACAGTTACAAATTCTGAAGACTTAGATGTGGCACAACAGAACTGAAATCAGTGGAATTAATCCAGATTTACAGTGGTATAAATAAGTACTCTTGGGTTGGCCTTGCACTGGTGAAATATAAGCAGATCTGAAGGCACAGTTATTATGTACATGCTTGTCAACAAGAAGTATTAAAGCAAATCCTCATCCTCTAACAATCTTTTTCTTAATGATTAGGAGAACAGTATACCCTGAACTTTCTGTTTACAGCCTTTACTCATTACCCAAATTCCTCACACCACTAATTACGGATGGCAAATTAATGTATTTCAGATATGACAGTCCTGTGTGCTGGAAGACTCCCTAACAGCAAAGACGACAGAAACTAAACAGCAGTTACAATTATTCTCTTGGAGAATTCTTACTCCTTTCTTTTCTCATCTGCTTCAAATGCAAACTATTAAAATGCTTCTGGACCAACAGGAAATGAGCGGACAGATAATCATCTATAAAATTACTGAATCATGAAAATGTAAGACACCTGCTACAAATTATCTTTGTGTATAGCATGTGGTCTGTAAAGATTTTAGCCTATTCCTAACATTTTCAAACCTTTCATAATAAGAACAACATGTGTGCTGAAAACATTCCAAGTACCTACAAATCGTTTTAAAGCTGTGATTAAAATTTTCAAATAGATTAATCAGCAGGTCGAAAGGACTTACTTTAGAGGAAAAAATAAGTAAAGAGAGAAGAATTTCTTTAGCTGTATTCTATACTACCTAATTCCTTATCTCTTTATTGATTCCTATATATTTAATACACAGTTTATTAGTTACATCTGTTTCAACATGTTTCTGTAGTGCGCTATGAGGTATACATTTCAGGTTAAGCTTCTTTTCAGGATTTTGAGCAGGAATGGTCAAAAGGCATTTACTTACTATGAAATCAAGATAATCTTTCAGGCCAAAATTCTCTGAGGTTACTAATGACTTGGGATGCCTAACATGAGCAACCTTAAAAATAAGATTGCGCTTGCTTTCTATAAAATATCATCTTTTGAAAGAGGGCAAGTTGGGTACTCAAAGTCATTATTTACTCCTAAAATGTATGGTTTAACAAAATATTACATGAAAGAGGTGGAAGCCATGAATAAACAGAAACATAGAACAATACGCTGTTGTTCAAGAGATTACCGTGTATTTCACCTTTGAAAGATGAAATGCCCACTTTTCATCCCAGAATCAACTTTGAAGAAAAGGAATGCAAGACTTCTCAGAACCACGGAACTGCAACACATCTGTCCACAGTCCCTCCTCTCCACCTCTGTAAACTATGCAGAAGTCCAGCATATAATCAAAAGAATTCTACATGAAGCCCCTGTGTCCAAGGCAACATTTGAGGCTTGAGATTCTAATTTCTGTGGGTGCACACTGACATTTTCAAGGGGAGATCAGGTGGTAGAGAGAAGTGGGATGATCTAGCCCCTCCTGAAGACACGGTCAGAGCTGGCAGTCCCTTCGCAGCCTCCCTGCTCTGTGACAACGCACTTAGTTTTGTGATTCAACGGGTCACTTCCTCCGCTGCAGTACTGAAGGTTCAGAGAGTCAAATCTGGTGATGACAGTAGCCATCTAGCACACACAGGCTACAGAAATACCATATTTGTATCTGCCTGCACAAACTTTCCCAGGTTACTGTGGACAAAAACATCGTGATAGTGCTTACTAACTACTTATTGAGTACTTTTCATAGAATTTCTGCACTCAAGATGAATTGAGTGCACAAATTAAGGTTTCACAGACAACTATAAGCCTGCTAGAGCCCAAAAATTGCTTCAAGGGCTCAGCTGCTCTATATTTTTACTTTCACCAAAAATGAACAAATCATCCTAAATATAATTTTACAACCAACAAATATTTAAAATACTACCCCCAAGCTTTATGAAACCTCAGGTTTTCAGGTATAGACTTGTATACACTTTTGAAACCAGGCATCACAGACAATTTTACTATGTACAATCTTTATCAGTAATCTTCAGATTTGAAGATGTGAAGATGTGAGATAGCCAGAGGCTGTGAATTCAGGTCCTGAGAAACCTGAAGATGCCCAAAAGGATGCTAGTTCTTGTATTTATGTAATTAATTGGTGTTATTTTTGCCTAAGGCAGCCATTGTAGCCTAGAAATAACCTTGACTGTTTGCTTTATTATCTTTTTGATCATTTACTGTCAGTGAATGTATTTTCTTAGATTTAAGGAGTATCTTATAAATATCACAGCAGATAAACCTGCTTTTTCAATTTTTTTTAAAAAGTAATAAAATGCTAGACTTTCAATTAAAGCACCTTATTATTCCAGTTGTTAATTTTTATGTTTCTGTGACCTTTCTTAATAAATGCAACTAACTTCAAATGTCCCACTGGCTAATGGGTGTCATTAACTTTTACACAGAACAATGGAGTGTAAGCATTTAGCCCCAAAGCTCATGGAAAAAAAGCAGGCAAAGCATCACTTCACTCCTGTTTCCACCATTTTTTACTGCCTTTTCACAACATGAGCCCAGGTTTGCAAAATGGCTAAAGGCAACTTCCTTAAATGGTGCCCAGCTTTTTCTGAATATCAGATCTCTTTGGCTCCGATACCTTTTCTTTTCTGTTAAGTACATGCTACAATATTTTCTGCCATGACAAAATAAAGTCACATCTGTAATTTGAGCATTGATAGTGCAGCAACAGAATCAAGCAAAAACACTAAAACAGAATAGTCTGGCTCTAGGGCCATATTCCTGCCAATGTCAAACACTGAGTGCATAGTTCTTAGGGGGAAAACAAAAAAAAAACCAAAACCCCAAATCCAAAGAACTTCTTGGAACTTCTCTCCCTCCTAAGAAACTTACTGTGTTGGGCTTCATATTGGGCACCATGGTGCTGTAGCTGCTGACTGCGCCTGTAACAGCCCTCTCCAGCTTTCAGAGCCTGCTTGAACAGCTTCTCTGCTTCTACAATTGTTGTTGCTTCCTCTTCAGCTAAGAGAATATAAGCAGTAGCACACCTGCAAAAATATCAGAGGAAAAACCATGAGAAAGGGACAGGAAGTAAAAACTATATGAAGACATGCAGACTGGCAAGGATATACTAAATACAGGCACAAGGAAATTTTGTCCATGTGCCTTTCTGACTAACACTTCTGATGGATAAATACTCTGTCAAGAACACCACGGCTCTCATTTTTAGGTGCTATATCACTTAGCCCGTGAGTACACCTACTGACAACCGCCTCAGAAAGTAAAGCACTGTCTCACTAAGCCTCCATCTCTAAAACTCCTTCTGGAAATCAAGACTAGTTTTATGCACTATTGTTTTAATATAAACTGTATCCCTTACTGTAATGATATGAAAAGAATCAATAGAACTGTAACACTTGCCATATAAAAAGAATGGATTATAAATGTAGTTGTAAAGGTAAAACAACAACAACAACAAAGAAAACCCAACCCAGACCAAGCAGAAACCAATGCAGCAATGTGCCCTTGCAGCAGAGCTGCACTAGAAGTGTTCCCAGCAGGCTGAGGGAGGTGATCCTTCCCCTCTAGTCAGCCCTGATGAGCACACATGTGGGTGTGCTGTGTCCAGTTCTGGGCTTCCCAGTACAAGACGGACAGGGACATACTGCAGAGAGCCCAATGAAGGGCCATGAAGGTGATTAGGGACTGGAGCATCTCACACACGAGAAAAGGCTCAGAGAGCTGAGACTGTTCAGTCTGGAGAAGAGAAGGCTTTGGGGAGAATTTGTCAAAGTTTGTAAATACCTGAAGTGAGGGGGCAAAGAGGAGGACAGTGCCAGGCTCTTTTTAGTGGTTCCCAGTGACAGGAGCAGAGGCAATGGGCACAAAATGAGATACAGGAGGTTCCCCCTGAACCTCAGAAATACTTTTTTTACTGTGAAGGTGACTGAGCACTGGCACAAGCTGTCCAAGGAAGTTGTCAAGTCTCTCTCCTTGGAGATATGCAAAAGGTTGCTGGACATGGTCCTGTGCAATGCATCATAGGTGGCCCTGCTTGAAGGGAGGGGTTGGATACTGACTTCCAGAGATCCCTGCTAACCTCAACCATTCTGTAATTCTGTGAAATGTGAGTAGACAGGCTTCCTTCTCCCTTTTATGCTGCATGGTCTCTCAGTTAAATCACTATACAAGAAGAAACAATTCTTTCTCTTCTTCTGATGAAACACATGAAGGACAATCTGTAAAGCCTCAGTTTATGGAATTCGAGAATGTAGCAATCTCAGTTCAGCAACCTAAGGGATTCCCTTTATGTGTGTTAGCAACATTTATACAGTTTGCCATACCAGTAAATCATCACAGCACTGAGCTTATTGTGGGATCTCAAAATATCACACTTCTCGTTGAAAAAATAACAGACTCAAGGACCGAAAGTCACAGCAAATTACATCATATTCTCTCGTACTATGAAATGAGTATTTCAGAATGCGTTTATGAGTATTTTCTTTCTTGCTTCTGTTCTTGACGACTGAGAAATCCAAAAGGGAACTCTCCATCTTGTAAATGCATATTTCATATGCTCATCAGGAGGTAACTCAATTAACATTTTTCTATGCTGTTCCAAAGCCTGCTGACATCAGTGGGAAGACTCCCATTGTCATCACTACCCTAAAGATCTTCTGCGCAGCTAGCACAACATGCAGCTGTGCTGTTTTCCTTCTGTTGTAGGCCTTCCTTTGACAGGCCTGTAATCATGGTTAAAAACTACTACAGCAAACCCCCTGCCTTAAAATATCATCAAATGGATTTTTAAAAGACGGGAAATAAATGTTAATATTGTTGTCACTCACTCATTTAATTCCAAAGCTTCATGCGCTGCAGAAATTCGGGCTTGAGGGTTTCTCTCTCTCCAGGCTTTTTGCATGACTATTCAATAAACAAAGGAGGACAGGAATATCAGTTATTACAGGATTAACAAGGAGAATCTACTGCACTGTAACAACAGAATTTATTGATCTCAGCCTGACTCACTACAGAGCATTTCATACAGCTCAGTGATCATTCGAAAAGATACGTAAGAAATAGGAGCTTTTGTCCCAAATACTCAGCATTTTTTCTTCTCTCATTTAATTAAAATTTTTCCAGGAGAAAGTCTGGCTGAGAGATGCTGTCTGTGCTGCCAAGTATAGAGGTGACAAGCAGCTACTACCTCTTGGTGTAATAGATTCTACAGGGAACAAAACAATAAAGGGATAGTTGGGATTCTTATTCTACCTCCTTACTGTGCTGTTGCTTTACATGAATGTTAAATGGAAACAACTTCCAGGCTAATATTACCACCTCATAATTATATCACTGAGTTCAGGAAATAGGATTCATGTTTATCATGTGTCAAAAAAGCCTAATATGTTCTCCTTTGTAATTATGCCTTCAGAATGGAGCACCCAACTGTTAGTATCTCTCCCTTCCTAGGAGACAAAGATTTATCTCTTCAGAGGCAAATTCTGATGATTGAAATTGTTGTACATTTTTAGTAGAATCAGAGTTTGCATGTGGATTTCACAGTACAGGCTTAACACTGCTAAAGCTGCTTATACAAATTCAGTTGTAAATGTGCTGTTCCCAATTTTTACAGAGCTTCTAACTACATCAGGGAATGAAATACAGTCCTCAAATTTTACATCAGCTCTCTCTTCTCTTCAGCATAGACTAAATGGAACCTGGATAATGTATGTAACTCAACCTACTACACTGCAATTGGAGGCAAATTAAGCTATATATGTTAGAAGCCACAGCAAGAAAGAGGAGGAAAGGAAAAAGCCTTTCCACTTTTAAATGGTACCTTGAATGACTCCAGCAACATAACAGAACAACACAGCAACATAAATTAGATAGTTTACATATACAGACACTTGTTCAGATCTAGAATTCTATAAATTCAACAACAATGGCTTTTTCGGCATGATTAAACTTTTGCCTTTTCTTATCTGCATGAAAGAACTGATGTCTCATTTTTCCTGCATCGGTTTAAAACAGCCATTAACCTATTAGCAAAAGCATTTGTTCACAAGGTCTCTTACTAGCGTCTGCAGGCCGTAAATGATCTGTGTCACATGTAAAGAACGTCTGATGGTCCTGCGCCGAAAGATTCATATCGTAGTAAGTCAAAGGTTCTCTTCCTGTTACCCATGTATACCTGCAAAAAGGCCAACAAGGAGACATTCCGGTTAATGAGGTCACACTTGGCAAAACGAATCCAGAAAAGAATCCTAGACCTTTGAGATGGGCACAGCCAAGTAAGTTAGTCTGGCCAGTCTTCTAATCAATACATATTGCATTTCACTGTACTGTGATGGAGCAACGCTAGCTGAACCTACGCTAATGAGGATGTTGAAAAGTACATACTGGAACTTGGTAACACATATATTCAAACATTAGGACTCCATGAAACCTATATGGAATTCATTAGGTTGTTTGCTATAATGGATTTGAACAGAATTGCTGCATTAACACGACGTACAACACACTTAGGTTTCTCCATCTTTTTTTGAAGGTTGCCAAAAATTGTAGAAATAACAAATATTGGAGAAGTAAGAAAGTGCATCAGCATGAATTTAGATTCCTTTTAATTCAGAAACATTTTATGAATTACAGAAAAATCTGACACGAGTGCATGTATCCACAGTTGATTTTGTTTTTTCATCTCTTAAGTTAGATTAATGAAAAAGTACAGTTAAGCTCCTTAAGCCAGTACTATGCCTCAAAACTGTAATTTTGTAGCACCTACCGATTATATTCAGCTCCTCTGAACAGATTTAAAGGATTTCGCCAGACTTTGCATTCTGTAAGAAGCAGACACACACATAATGAATCTCTCCCAAATTACAATGGTACTTGAGGTTCACAAAAAACATCAGTTATCATACAATGAGTCTTACCAAATGACTTATTTTTTACAGGTGCAAACAGAAAAGCTCATCAAGAGCACTGAGATGAAGGTAATCAGACTGTTCTTCCTTTCTTAAATAATAATTTAATTATAAATTAGTGTCAACAAATGCAATCATTCCAGACAAATAACCACTAACAAAGCCCCAAATGCCACATGAAAAGATAATACTGATTAGTTCCAGGACTCACATTTACCCTAATGCAGAACTGAAGAGGGATCACACTGGGTTATTGCACTGAAAAACAGCAATTAACTCGGTCTCTACGGACCTGTTATTTCTCCAGAAAAACATCACTGTCCAGTTAATGCTGTACATCACTGAGAATCTCAGCTACAGTTGCCAAATTTAATTCCTCCTTAGTTTGTGATGTAAAAACCCATGGAAACATCTGCTGATCTTACTTATGTTATAAGCAGATGCTGAAATTGATTGGCAGAGAAAAGCTGATTGCATTGCAAAGGTTTCAGAATATTAAAAACATTTTATAAATTTCCCTCAGGGAGAAAAATTGTGGATTTTTCACACTACAAGAAGTAAGAGATATGGAAATCATCAACAATGTAATTTAAAACAAAAATTTTAAAAAATATAATCAAATTGTACAGCCTTTGAAACAGTGAGGTCTTGATTCTGGCTTTTCCTTTAATTTAACACCAGATTTATTCTCTTAATTTCAACAAGGACAACTCACTCCAGTGAAGGTGAGACCAGAATAAACCTCACTATTTGCACGAAGAGTCACTGAGAGGCAGCATGTCATTCCACCACAGATCTGTGACTGGATAACCCCTCACATGCTGCTCTGCAAAAAATCATCAGTAGCACCAGCCCTCCAGCATTTCACCCGGAGCTTTCCACTAAAAAACGTTAACCAGCACACTTCTCCCTATGAAATTTTGTGACATAATTTCTAAAGAGATCAAACCAACAGTTTTCTGGTAGAATACTGAGTCTGAAGGGTTATCTTTATGGTAACAATATGCCTGTTCCCTTTATGCCTGTTCCGTTTAAATAAGAAGTACTGAAAAGCAAGGCAAGTCCTCCTCCTTTCTCATAGACATAGCTCCCACATCTGAGTATGGGGCTACAGCGGCATGGACAGAAAGCATTTTACATAAATTGTTCGCAGTAACATAAAGACACCCTCAGCAACACAAAAACCAGTCAAGCGGAATAGGAGGTGGGCCCTCAGTTTGCTGCCTAACCAGCAAGTGCATGGAACAGACACAGGAACAGGCAGACTTCAGGGAAGAGTGTATCTTTCAACTACCCATTTCAGCAGGCAGCTAATATTAGAAAGTTCCACTCAGCAGAAGTGCTTGATCGACATTCAGCTGCTCTGCTGTGCAGCCAGAGGGTATGGCTGTTTGACAAGCTTCAATCTGACAGTTTTCACACAATATGACTTTCAAACCATTGTAAATATTAAATCAACATCAGACTTCTCAATTCCAGAGGTGTAATTCAATGTCTTGACTTACTCTGTTTGCAACCAATGAGATTAGGTAACAACTATGTGATTGCAGTGACACTTCTTCTTCATCTTATTTGAATTCAAGTGGTTAAGCTTTATCCAAACTATGCGGTATTTTGGCACTGTAGCAGGGAAAGGTTGAACTGAGGAACAAAAAGGGGAGGTAAAGAAGGCCTTTTATTACCACCTTCATGTCCTGGGGATGTTTTGGCATCTGTCTGCCTAGTTAAACATGGTGTTCTCTTGTTCCTGTTGTCTTGGTATCTGCTAACATCACGGTCTCCGTACAACATCATTCTTACCTTTCTGAAGACAAAGGTATCTACTGCAACATTCTACCATAGTCAAACATCTACATAGGAACACATGGTGAACCAAGAGAAAAAGCCATCTCCGCCTTGTTGGATAGCAAAAGAAATGTCCCAGTGCTAATGCATGGTAAACCAAAAACGTTGCCTTTTCTGTTACATTACAAACCCCTAATATAACTATGTCCTTATTCTAACTTTTCAGAGACTTTTTCAATGATCACTTTTTGAGCACTGATACCTTTCTGAAGGCACAAATACAGGCTATCCATACAGACACACTGTCCAGAGACACTGAGAGTCCCAGCTCAGTGTCAATGCACTGAAGGCAAACACACTCCTTGACTATTTCTTTATATCAGAAAAGTCAAGATGCTTGTGTGAGCCTCGTTAATCAAAATACTGTGCCTTCTGCTTTAAAATGACAGGAGTAATTTCAGAGCTGCTGAAGTGTGACTGAGCACACTGATGAGTGCACACAGGTGTTTCCAAGCCATCTCATGCTTTCTGCCAGTTCATCCAAATCTAATATCCTGGACCATGCAGTGCTGCTATTCACAGCCTCTCTTCAGATGAGAATGACAACAGCTGAATCTGCTGTGCTATATGGAGGCTTCCCTAAGTAGAATTACTCAGTAAATAACAAGGTTTTGTGAGGCAACCTATTTTATTTAACATGTGACTTCAACGGTAATTTTTGTTTGCTTGTTTTCATGCACGCTGAAGAGTAGAGATAAAATTTGCCAGGTACAGACATAGGCAGCTCAACTGCTGAATGATGTTTTGTCCATAAGTGATCTTTTTCTTTTCATTCACGTTTTTTCACTTGTAAATTCTGATTTATTCTAAAAGCCTGCAGAGGAAATAAATTTAGTAGAATTGTAATTGATTCTAGGGGCACATCCCTAATTAATTTCCAATATTAAGATTAAGGTGGAACTTCCCGTGCATCAGTTTCTGCCTGCTGCCTTTTATCCTGTTGCTCGGCATCACTGAGCTCCATCCCTCTGAGGTGCCCTCTCAGCTGTCTCCTCTGGAGGCTGAGCAGGCCCAGTTCCGTCAGCCTTTCCCCGTAAGAGATGCTCCATCCCATTAATCATCTTTGCAGCCCCTCCGCTGGACAAAGGACACTGCAGAGAGGGCACGTGCAATTTCGCAGGGTTTTCAGAACAAGGAGAAAAACAAACGCATTAACCGCGCGGCCTGAGCAAAACACGCGGCACGAACGTGCAAGGATGCAGCCAGCAACTACCGCAGCAGCTCCGCCCTTCACTCGAGCGCAGCAGAGCCCGAGGCCGCCGCCCGCGCGGTGCCGCTCACCTGAGACGCTCTGGCGGCTCGAGTCCGCGTCCCCGCCGGCGGCGCTGGCGGCGCTGGGCGCGCTGCTGTCCACCCCGCCCAGCAGGGGGCGCAGGTGGCTCACCGAGACCTGCTCGATGAAGGACGTGCCGTACTTGCGGAAGTACCACCACTCGAAGATCTGCAAGGCACACACGCCGTCAGGCCCGCCGGCCTCCCTCGGCCCGCTCCTCCGCCCGCTCCTCGGCCCGCTCCTCCGCCCGCTCCTCGGCCCGCTCCTCGGCCCGCTCCTCGGCCCGCTCCTCCGCCCGCCCCCGCGCCTCAGCGCTGCGCCGCAGCCCGAAAAGCGAGCTCGCAGCTCCTGCCGCCCCCTCCCCGCGCACCCCGGAGGAGGCACCTGCCCGCGCCACCCCTGCCCGAGCACACGGAGAAGTTAAACGTGACCCAAGTTTAGCTCGAAAATCTCGTATCTTGTCAACGCAATTATTTTAGTGTTTTTTTTTTTTTTTTGACCCAAAAAGCCTTACGTCAAATTATTTCAGCTGTTAGGCCCCGTTCTTTAAACTGACTGCTAGAAACCCCCACTCCATTCAGCCTGACATCAGCCATGCCGATAGGCAAAAGCAGTCAGGAGTGAATCCGCCTCGCCTTGCCTCGGCTCCCTCTGCAGTCCAGGGAACGTGAGGGAAAGCAGGTTTGCTTGTTTCCCCAGTAAATGCTTCCAAAGACATTCACTGAGTTTAATTTTAAAAAAACTGTTAAAAATGCCAAACAAACTCCAGGAAGCTGAATCCTGTTCCTTTTAGGATTTTTTTCCCCCTAGCTGAACTGTGTTTTATTTTGTTTGGCTGACTTGGGCTGACTCCGAATTAATTTTATTTTCAGGCATTTGGTTGAGCTAGCAAATCAGAAAAGAATGTATTATTTACAGAGCTCTACTTGGAAAACCATTTCATAGCCTATGAGAACACCTTTTAATTGAAATTATACACATATATCTGTGGTATTTTCACCAAAAAATATATTACTCAGTAAGAATACACATATTTCAGGAAACCACATAAACCTGGAAATGAAGACTATTTCATATAAATATGGAAAAGGTTTAGACTAAAAATTGTAAAGGAACACATGCTTATAATGAATAGGTAAGCTGCACTTGAATGGTCACCCAAACATCTACATACCACAGGAAACAAAAGCAAATCTAAAGAGTTTTCAGAAATTTGGCAGGACTTTGTAATACCAATTGCACTACAAATTATGAATGAACAGTCTCTGCCCTTTCCATATTCCTCGGTATCTCCATGTGTTACACCAGTACTCAAAGCTTTGATAAAATCTCTTCCTGCTAGGCACAATGAGCAGTAAAGGAAATTATTGTGTTCACATCTCTGACACCATCAGTGTGCTGTTGGGCAGGTTTTGGTGGGTCAGCCAATAGACAGCAGGTTCTGGAAGGCCTCTTCGGGGTCTACCTGCTCCAGAAAGGTTCAGGCCAGGCTTCCCATGCTCCCTCCTTCAATATTTTTTGATTTTTAAATGCTCTTGACTTCTTTATATAGTTGAAATGACTTCTGGATTGTCTGGAGACAAGACATACTTTTTACGCCACCCCCTTTAAAGAGGGAGAAAATAAATTTTCTGGCATAGAAGGAAAACGTTCCTCTCCAAAAGATGCTCCCAATGCATTCTGCACTGGGGCTTCCCCTAAATTCAAATGTGTTGTTAAAGCATCTAGAAGATTCATATGGAGGGACCCTAGCTGCACAGGAGTGAAAGGGAATGAAGCTGGCGGCTGCTTGAGACGAGTTCACGCAAGATTGTGTGGTAGCTCTGGAGATCACTCCCCAAAACAATCTAATGGAGTTTCTGGGAGACATCAACAAGGAAGAATGGAGCAGTCTGATGAGGAGAAGACAGAAGGACTATGTGAACACATAGCATTTGGGAAGATAAACAGATGGTCACAGAGAAACCAGAGCATTAACATATTCAGATCTTTGTGAACTCTTTCCCACCCAAGTCACCAAATACCCACAACAACCTGGACAGTTCCTCCTTACACAGACTCTGAGGTGCATTTTGTCACTGTTCTTGTTCCACTGGCATGTGCCTGCAGGCATCACCCAGGTGGGAATGAATGCCAAGTGCCACGGACAGAACGCTGGTGCAGCGTCACTGAACACTTGTTCCATCCACACTGCTGATATGCTTCCCCTGGCATGCATCACTGCCTCTGAATGCTGGAGATGGTGGACAGGGAGCTGGCACAGGTGAGTCAGCTTTGTTTTTAGCTGTTCTTATGCTCTTACGCACACCACACTTTTAAAAGGGGTTAAAGTTTGTATCTTATGATTTAAGAGAGCATCATAAGCATGTGACTGACCATAAAAGAAAGGCTGTGCCATAAGATACAGTCACAGATCTGCTGTGAACATCTGTTTCTGTTCTGTCTTTGAAAACTTTGAAACAAATCAAGGCACAAAAGCCACAGTTCCACCTGTCCAAAGTCTCAGAGTGTGTTAGGAATGAAAAATTATAGTCTTGCACTGAGGCAAGGGACACTCAGTAAGACTTTCACTACAACGTAAGTCAGGGACTCAAGTACAGCTGCCAGACTGGCCGTGCAAAACTCAGACCGTATCTAACAAGCTTCGTACTTTCTCTAAGAGAGGGGGGAAAAAAAGGCTTTGCAAAATGTGCTAATAAACTCCTGCTCATTATTTCAATCATGATCAGCTTTTAAATGAGGTCAATAAAACCCAGAGAGGGAGTGAGCAGCACAAAAGCACACTTGAGCCCACTTGTCCTGCACAAATGTATACCAGCTGGAAAGCTGTCACACTGAATTTCAATGAAACTGAGGGGACAATCACAAAGAATGTACGTATATATAAATGTGGTCTCTGCTACAGTTCAACTGAGTGACAGAAACTTGCTAAAACATGTGACACAGCTGTAAGTCTGCCTCCTTAGACTTACAAATGCATTAATTATTTTAAAAAATGACAGTAAAGCTCATAAATTGTTTAAGGCAGGTTTGAAAAAATATTTGCTATGTTGAGTGAATCCAACATCAGCCAGATCACAATGCATACAGTCTTTCAGAAATTAAAGCCATAAATCATCATCATGAGCCTTTGCTTGGAGTGATTTGTTCAGCGTGTATGAGGAGGTAATCTGTAATTTGGTACTTAAGTCAAAACAATAAATTCTCTTTAGAGAATTTTTGCACCTTTCTCAGACAGCGTCATCTGGTTTGAAACCTGATTTCTGTTAATCAAATTTGACTTCTAACTGCATCATCCAGTTTGAAAGCCATTTGAAGTCAACAATCTTTTGACAGTTCAGCAGATGAGAGATCATCTGATAGAATAAAATGATTATAAGGATTAATTACCCATTGACAGAGATCTGAAGTAGAGAGGAAATTAATCAGAAAGGTAAATTCTACTTCTGAAAGAAAAAGCCACCTCATTTCTGTCATACACATACAGTGGGAGGTAAGCTCATCTTCAGAGATCTCCCCTTCACAGCAGTGGCAAACTTCTTGAGGCTCTTTCTAGTTGGTGCTTGTGCTTTCAAATTGAAACAGGGTCAAACATCTCCAAACCCTCAAGGGATTTTTGGGACCATAATGTTCACAGAGGCCAAGTTAAAACCCCATTCTGAACATTTCTAGCTTTGTGTGTTTAGAAGTGCAAATCAGAATTTTTATTTTTTAATCTGGTATAGGTATTGCTTAATGTAAGAGTATTTGATTTTGGAAATGTTATCTTCTTAATGCACTTCTCTTCCCCTGTGCAATGAAAACGTTATAGTCATCCTCCTTCTTATCTCTGCTCTCACATACAATCCCAGATAATTTTATTCATCTCTGTAGCAGTGGATCTATTCTGCATCACTTGGCTATCGGATCTGATCTTCCTGCAGAGTTTTTCAGAACAGATATTCCATTATATATGCATCAATTCACAAGGGATGGTTTTGGTGGTGGTTCTCACTGAACCGAGGAGTGACGTCTATCAATGATTTGAATTGTGCTTTTCTGTTTCTCATATCTGAGACAGGCATCCTCTCTTAGAGCAAACACTCTGTCATTCCCTCCTAGTGTATGTGTATGGAGTCTTCAACAGAAGGAGTAAACGATTTCATTTGCCAGCAACTTCCACAGCTCAGATTTCTCTTTCAGCCTTGTAATGAGACTTTCAGGTCTCAGATGTGTAGATTTGGAGTACTCTTCTAATAGCAGTGGTGGTAACAACCAATCTAATGGATTTAAAGGAAACTTACTCTCTGGAGGAACAACATAGCGATAGCAAGACTTGATTTCATGGTTAAGCCTGTTTTATAAATAAAAGGGACCACAGCACAGGTTTGGCTGAAGTCATCCATGCTGTTTGTTTGCTAGCACACTGCCTGACCTGTGTCAACTCTCCCAGGCAATGACTGCACATGTTCTAGGTGTATTACAGCCCAGTAGACAATATGGAAAAGGTCATCCATGTTTTGGGAGGCAAGTGTGTTTATCCATATGAGTGTGACTATACAGTGCTACTTGCCTTCCAACAAAGAAAGCCCCTGGTCTGTTTTATTTAGCTGTTAGGGGTAGCCAGTGACTCCAGCAGATCCTCCAGTCCTGCCCATCTTGGATCTAGGAAGCAGCATGCCTCTGACCATGCTCAGTGTCCTTAATGACAGCCTTGACGGATAAGCACCCCCATTCCTTCTGGATTAAATACACCCATTCAGCATCCTCTTAGACTCTACTCCTGGTTACTGAACCCCTATTTGTCTTATCTCAAAGAGCCAGCAGGAGAAGATACATGCAGTGCTAGTGGGCAGTGTATTCAAAATAGCTATTTACTTCATCCACCTCTGGAAATACAGAAACGTGAAAGAAAATAATATATTGCCTGGATTAAGTGTATTATTTCTCTCAACACTGTGTAGACCCCAGCTAGTTACGAGACTGTTTTCTTGTCTGTGGACTGGGTTATAGCCTGCCTTCCAATAGATCCTTCCTCTCACCTGCTCCTTGGCAAGGGTTTCCAATTTCTTAGGAACTCCCTACAATGATTCTGCCCTTCCTGACCTGTAAGCCTTCTCTAAACAGAGCAGAAACTTTGAAGGGTTACCAGGTATTACTTTTCAGCCCTCGAAGACTGTCCCTGCACCACTGTCAGACTTTCACAGAGTCTGTGGTGGCACCCAGAACTCAGTCACCTTTCTGTTCCTCTGCAGCAGACTACACAAAGGTAGTGAAACAAGCAGAAGATCAATTAGTATCTACAGAAAATAAGTCCTTCTGTGTAACTCAGGTCCTCTCTCAGACTTCCTGTACTGGTACCATTGGCTACAAAACTCTGTGACTCTGACAGACTATACACATACTTGGGTAGTAGCAAACAGCCTAGCTGCTCAGTGCTAGGCAGTGTGTAGACTCAAAACTCATGCTCTTCCTCTGTAGGCTGGCTTTCTAATTCTTGCATCTGAAAGACCTGGCATTTGTTCATTGCAGAATGTTTTTCATTGTGTAGCAGAAGACACTTCTTACTGTCCCAAGCTCCAAAGTAGAATAATGAGGAATTCTTGGCGGAGATTTAAGTCTGAGGTTCACTTCTACCTGTGCTTCGTTAGAACTGAGACTCTATCAGTTTGCAGTGCAAGTGCCTCACGTGCTTGCTGACCAACTTTAGTGGTAACTGTATGTTAAATATGCGGCTTTATTTAGAAATCTTACTGGCATTTACATAATTCCAGTTCACAGCATTTACTGGATGTCAGGTGTGTTTCATGACAGTTTTATTACCCTACCTGAGGAAAACCTCAGCCTCCCAGACATCGAATACAATGCAGCTCATTGTATTCTGTGAGACAGCACACTGTATTTTACTAGATTAAAAGCAACTGTGGTGGAACCAAGTTTCCAATACAGTATTTCTAATGCAACTGTGGACTAAATCTTGTTTTTATTTTTGGTGCCTACGACAGTGCAGGGATGAACTGAATATATGCTAAATTGTTAATTTTAAACTATGTGCTGTAGTCAAGTAATTGTTAAGGAAAATGCTTGAGATAGAAAAATATTTTCTGTACAGTTCTGACCTATAAGAAAAAAGGTCTGAAATCCTTGCTTCAATAAAGTCACATTGCCTACAGCAAGGCTAGAATTTTACCTAAAGAATTAAAACAAAGCAAGAGACAAAATAAGACAGGAGTGCAAGGTTTTGCAAAGGAGTAATGTAGTATTCAATTGCCCAAAGCTGCACTTTGCAGTCATTGCTTCATGACCCAAACATGAGTTAGGAAAAGAAATCACTTTCCCATCAGTTACCACACTTATGAAATGATGGAATTTTCCATCATTTCATAACCTGCGGTGCTGTGATTTCTCCTTCTGATTAGGAACTGCAGCCAACTGATAATGGAAAGAAATCTGCCAGCCCATATGGTGGAAAATTCCAAGTAATAATAGTACATCTAGTCTAAAAAGTACCCCAGTGATGTAGATTTGACAAGAGAATGTTTATTTTGTAAAAGAACTTCACTTTATACTATTAACAGGACTAAGAATCCTTTAGAACTGATGATGCTGTGTAGTCTGATCTAAGTGTGTGGCAATGTGCGCAATTCATCGTGTAACTGGTCACGGTGAATAGCATGTAAAACTGGGCCACTGGTAAACAGCAAGACTAAGAAATAATTAATCTGAAGCACACTTGGGCTAATGACAGGCTAGCACTACCTCACTACAACTTAATCAGCTGTCTTTTCTGATGCATGATCTGTTCAACTTGCAGTTTTTTCTTTCCATGACCATGTCTGCTTAGTTCTTTTTCCATTATCAAATGTACAGAAAACATGTTCCTCTCAGCACAGACACTGGTCCCTACAATCCAGGGTTCCTGGCTGTTACCTGTCTGGCCTATATACCTTTTTCACATTTAGGAAGGCGCCATATGAACAGCAAACAACTGATAGCAATAGTGAAGATTAAAAAAAAGGCTTTCAGTCTTATTTCTGTGTCTACACCTCCATCACCTCACTGTTTCTTCAACTTGTTCATAATGGACTTTCTCATGCAACACTAAGGGATTTTTTTAGATTAAGGCTCAATCTGATTTCTTCGTAAAAGGTTTCTACTGGTGTCCTTTTGCCCCTTCTCCATATCATAGTCTTGAGTACTTCTTGCCACTTCCTTCTTGTACTTCCCATCAAAGTACAGCACTTAGAAATTTCTTGCTCACAGTCGCCTGCTGAGCTCATTCCTCAGAAACTGCCTTCCTGACTACAGTAGAAAATGTACCTACATTTGCAATGATAAATTTAGTTCCACATAAATTAGTCACTCTTCAAAGTTTTTATTCCCGTTTGATTCTGTAATGTAATTCAATAGGACAAAAAATAAACTCCTTGTCTTGCCTCCTCCTCCTGTCTTCGCCCTCTAGCAACAAATACGGAATCGTGTCTGTGAAACCCGTGTTATTTCTCTCAATCCTTCTCATCTTGGTGGTGGGGCACAGCATTTTCTTCTTTTTGACTGACAGTGCTGAATGTAACATTATTTTCCTCCTGTGCATTTGAGTGAGTTCTGCAGAACAGCGTCCAAGTCTTACATGTCTGGCTTCTGCTCATATTCTGAAAGTTCTGTTATCTCTCTGGAGCTCCGTCGTGTGCTTTGGGGCTCAATCCATACAAGACTAATGAATGCCCAAGGTGCAGACATTAGGTAATTGCCTTCTATGAGGAAACTCAGAGCAAGGCACAGCAGCAGTGCACCTGCTGCTTTATACCTGAAATCATCTAAGTGATGAGAGTCTCACAGGCATTACGTAGTCAAGGATGCCATTTGTTTCTCTGCATCAGCTACAGGCAATGTGGAAGTGAGAGGTGCGGATTTCCCAAATCAAACTGATAGTGTTTAGCTAGGATCCTGGTTGCTTTCAGGTTTCTCTGAGATTAGTAGATCTGAAGTGATGTGAACCAGCTTCTAGCCATGTTTCTCTCCTCTTTCCACTTGTCACTATAATAGCTTACACTTGGTCTTCTTGGTCCCCCAGTTACATGCCTAGTTTGGTGTGCTAAGGGAGGGTCTACAGCTTGTATCCAGCAGATTTTGAAAGTGTACAACTTGAATGAACAAGACTAAAACAAAGGCAACCATTCCCTGAGGAGGGTAGGTGGAGAGGGAGGGGCTGATCTCTTCTTCCAGGTATCCAGAGATAAATCACATGGGAATGGTTCAAAGCTGTGATAGGGGAGGATCAGACTGGACATTAGGAAGAATATCTTTACTGAGAAAGTGGTCAAACACTGGAATAGGATTCCTTGAGAGGTGGTGGATGCCCCAAGCCTGTCAGTGCTTAAGAGGCATTTGCAGAATGCCCTCAATAACACGTTTTAACTTTTGGTCAGCCCTGAAGTCCTCAGGCAGCTGGACTAGATGATCATTCTGTTCTTTTCTGTTCTGTTCTGTGTTATGTTATGCTATACTATTTATTTGTGTAAGCAGTAAGCCAACTCTCAGCAGTGAGGAAACAAGAACAGACCACATATAATAATATGTATGTGCACTCTCTTGATTCTTATATTTTTTATCTCCATTTGTTTCTATGAAGACATTTAATAAAATTCAGAGCAAATGCTCTGCTTTGGACTCCTGCATTGTGATGGTATTATGATTCACTCCACTGCATCAATTTGCATAAAGAAGCCCTCAGGAATTACATATGCGAGGAGGGTTTTTTAAATGGTTTAAAAATACAGACGTTTAAGCAAATAGGGAGATACGTACTGGGAAAGATTCTACAAGTGAAGATCTGAAATAATTACCCCTTGGAATCTTGGCACCAGAACTGATGTTTCTCTGGTAAGTCCTTCTTTAACTTTCTGAAAGGACCATGCTAAGCTGAGATAGTTGGTATCTCTCCTCCTCTTCCTTTTACTGGCCTTTTTCATTTCTGTAGTACTTGTCAAGGAAAGCACTTAATGTGCAAACGCTTGTTATGAATTACCGTAGGTAATTAGGTTGTTAGTGAGTCACATTGTTCTTCAAGACTTTTTTTCTTCAAAGATACAGCACTGAAACATCTTTTTTTTCATTTTCATTCCCACAGAAAGAGAAATACAAATAAAGACAAATTTTATGTGCTGCAGAACTGTAAGTTTACAGAAGAAAAAAGATACCTGTTAATCTGCATGAAGCCCGAAATACAATTCTGGATATCAAAATCAAATTGTAAAGTGATATTAACAGATCTAGTACTTACCAAAATAAGTCCCGAGATTAATGAGGATGTGCCTGTCAGGGCAACATAGAACTTGGGGGTTAATGTGTTCAAAAACATACTCACTGAAAAAGAAAAGAGAGGAAACCATGAGTACAAGAGCAGGACATGTTCTCCATGTGTCCCTTCCTCCTCCCAACTGCAGATAAGTTATTACCTTAACTTTGATAACAAAGACAGTTAAAATAACATCCTGTTCCATCTGCCTAACATGCGATAAAGTACAGCATTAGACTGCCACATACAGAATTTTGTTTTCACAACAAAGTCAATCACAAGGCATTGGAAAACAGCTGCACACAAGTCTGGGACTTTCCTATTTCAGTCAGTGCTCCACTGACATAGAGTTTAGGATTCCCCATGATATATGGAAGACATTTTATTATATGCCTTTGCTACTTCATTGCAGTTAGAAATCTTGTAAGTCTATCTCAATGCCCTGCATTCAAAATTGTCTCAACATCCTGTAGATCTTGATGAAGTTTTTTTAAGCTTTTTACTTCTCACTACCTTGGTTCCTCACTTACAAAGCAGAAGATAATGGCATTTTCCTAACTCATTCTACTGCTCCAAAGTTGGTGAACCACTCAGTATGACAACAGTGAATAAATGATTAGAAAAAGACCTAACTAGTTTTCTGTTAACAAGGGGTGAAAATCATGATAGCTGTCCAGATTATCTGAAATCTAGGGCAGAAGTGAAGTCAGATGAGCAATTCCATCTGTATGGGCTTCTGGAAATCCAAAGGGCTTTTCTAGTCATATCCCATCTTGAAAGCTGCTGAGAAAATCACCAGGCAGTCATGCTCATCCCCCATAGAAAATCCCTACGGCTGGCCTTAAGAGAATAAAATATTCTAGGTTTTTGATGACGCTGCAGAAGCTACTAGAGAGAACTGGAGTTCTAGTAAATTCCAGATGTTTAAAGAAAACTCAATTTTCCATCACTTCCATCTTCCACAAATGAAAACATTCCCTATTAAACTACATGAAGGGTTAGAATACCTTCTGTAAACAACCCTACTGGTCTTATCCTTAACCAGTGCCAAAGAATTTCTCATACATATATACATTTATGTATATACACAAATATATATTTGTACATGTACATGTATCCAGGACTGGGGAGGGAACTGACAGTAGTTAGCAGGTAAATTTAAAAGGCTTGTAGCAGAGTACTAGTAATTAAAAAACATTGATAAAAGACCTGGATATGTAGGTGTGAGGCCCTCAGTTCATTCTGTTCTTGTTAGAAAAAACACCTAGCAGAAATTAAATAATATGAAGCTAAAAAATGAAGAGGAGACAACAATAGCAGAATACGAATCATCAAACATATGATTCACTTTCCATGACCAGCTAAAAAAAACTGTTTTCCAGAAATGCATCACCAAAAGAGATTAAAGCCCTGCAATTTAGCTGCTTTGTTTGGGTTTGGCTGCTTATTTTCTGTGGTGTTTTTTTTCTTGAAGAAGCCATGAAGTGTTAAAATAAAACTGTCCTTTCCTAGTCCACTAGAGTGGCATTAAGCACCAAGCTGATATAGTAAAGAACAAGTCTGGTGGTTTTAAATGCCACTGTACATTTGCTTTCCCAAATGAGTTGGATGCCAGATTCTCAGCTAGTGTAAATCAGCATCACATCCTCAACACTGCTGTGTGCAACACAGCTACACTGTCTCAATCAATCCATCCTTCCTTCCTTCCCTTTGTTTTTATGTCTAATAAAAGCAGACTTTATGTCTAATAAAAGCAGACTTTGAAATAGCAGTCTCTGCTTTCTTCAGCCACAGGACCTACTAAGTAGGAAGAGGAATAGAGAGACTGAAATAGCTTTGGCTTCACCAACTACCCCGAGTCTTTTAGAAGAAACATTCCTCATTTTGGAATGCAAATGTAAGCCAGAAACATACTCAGACTGTGTCACTGGGGAAATTTCAGACTGCCAGTGAAACTACTTCCTTTGCTTAGGTCAGGATATTCCTGAGGGAAAATATGCTATGATGGGATATAGATGCCCATGTTCCACCTAAGAAACACAGTGCTACTGCAGTGCCAACACTAACATGAAAAGCCAGGCAGCAAGAGACTCTACAGAGGAGCTTTCTCTTCCACTCTCCCACCACAGCTTCACAGCTTATGGAATGCTGGAATTTTTTCTATCAAAATTTCCCATTATCCTGAAGGTAATTTGATTTCCAAAGTTGTGAGCTACTAATTTTACTGTGAAGATTCCACATGAGCATATCTATTGAATAAGGATATAGTCTATTTGCTTTAAATATTATTATTGACTTCCGTCCATAAAAACTGCTTTGGGAAATGCACCCCCACTTGGAAGAGCCCTCTCAACAAATTAGCTCTATGGAACTCATCAGTGGTGTAGATTGAATAAGGCTTATAGGAAATGCTGTTAACTTTCCTCTGTCACTACTCTTTTACAAGCAGTGTATACTGGTTTATACAGAAACTCTCAGATGTGAATGGAGATTGGATTTTATTTATCTATAATTTCCACCAGTGTTACTTCTCTCTTCTTTGCCAGCACATACACTGGTGCTCCTTTATCCTCTTTACTACAGGCTGCTGCAATTCTTGACTTTTACAGCTTAGTCACAGGAACTGGCAAGGTGAGCAGATATGATGCTGGATGCTTTTCGATTTTATGGGCCAGACTCCCAGATAACTGAAATAACTGAGCAGATTTGATACAGGTACACTCAGCGACCAGAGCTGTTTATCTGGACTGTATCTCTCTAATCCTTTGGCCATTCTTTTTCCCACTCCTTAAATAAAAGAATCTTCTCTTTCATTATGAAAAGTATCACCTTTAGCCAATTATTAGCTACTCTCCCAGTCCCTTTGTCTCCATAAATATTGTTAACAAAAGGAAACACTTTCTAATAAGAAACATATCTCTAAAACAGTAAAACTAAGCATGTGTGGTCTGACTATTTTTACTCTGAAGTCAATGAGAATTCAATCATTGTTTCAGTGCAAGCTGCATCAAGGCCTAGTTCTCATAATAATTAATCTCAAGAGTAAAAATCAATCCACTTTTGCATTGTGATATATATCATTATCCAAAAGGGAGCATTTCTTTATAGTCAGAATTCTGACACTGAACAAATCTCTATCATATCCAGTGTCTCCATCCCCCAGTGGAATCAGGGTTCCTGAGTGTGTTGCAGTAAACTAGAGCCTTTACATAATGCTACCTGTCCATCTGCCTACATTTGGATAGCAGTATTTTTCTTTTCTATTTCCATTTGATGATGTAGCAGGATTGAGGAGCAGAGAGAGATTTCTGAGAAATGTGTGCTAACAATATCAGATGACTGCAGACTAAAGAAGCCAGGTAGAATCACCAGCAAAAGGTAGTACTGTATGTAATTTCTTCTGAATCCCAGTGTATGCCTAATTATTTCTGTTCACAAAGGGAAGATAGTGCAGCTATTCAGTTCGGAATATCATCCCTTGTCTGTAACTTGGTAGGACATTAAAAGGGCAAGTAATGAGTATCTAGGCAAAGAAACTTGCCTAATGTTCCTACAGTGGCAACTTGTTTGAAATTACTGCCAAATCCCAATTATTTGCACAGGCTTTTGACAGTGAATGATCTGTTTTAGGTGTGTTAGTACAGCTTGTTTTCTGTTTTTTTAAAGAAAACCAGCATGACCTATAAATTCTGTCTAAAAAAGCCAAACATGTCTACTTATGAGAGACTCCTGGTCTTACAAATACCCATCCCCTCTTTCTTCCCTTCTCTTTATTGCTTTTGTTTTAGTAATACTTGAGACAGCCAGAATAAGGCGTATTTATGTTTTCAGAAGTGCCTAGGTTACACTGGTAAATCATTCCATCCTTCTGTATACTGTCTAGGGAAGGACTGTTATTTCATTGTTAACTGGGCATGCTCACAGAGATGAATTTACATCCTATTCAATTCACGGCAGACAAGTTACAAAAGTCATATCTAACACTCCCAGTTGAGACTAATCAAAAGAGGTGATTGAAATGTTTCTCAAAGCAGATGCCATTTCATTCCTGTTATATATGTTATCCAATTCCAATACTTGTGATTCATTCTGAATCTGGGAATAAACATGAGAGGAATATCCAGGTATTTCTCAAGTAACAAAATTCTTGAAACATGTAAAATGTATCACTCAAATTTCTTCAAGGTCTTGAGGCATTCAGATTTCAAGCATGTGAGGAACCACAGTAGAAGGGAAATACTGGGGTTAAACTGCTAAAAGTATCGTATTAACTGCTGCATCAGTTAATTACATTAGAAGGTCACTAGGGGAGGGAGCACAGCGAACTACCAACTATTCCCACATGCAGATCTACTTAAATGACAGCCCCATTACCTGCTTCTGAATGTGAGGTGATATAAGTGTACAGTAAGATACAAATAAAAATTTAATAGCAATGTAACATAAATCATATACACAAATAGATCACGCAAAGACAGGACTGCATCATTTATGGCACTTCTTTGTTATCTCAAAATGCAGGTAAAATGATATATATCTCAATAACCTTGTTAAATAAAAAATATATTATGCATAAATAATATATAAATTAACTTATATAAATAAATAAAAATATAACTGTGTACAGTAGTTGATTTTCTAAGAACAAATTGCCAGAAAACATATAGAAGTTTACAGTCACAAAGGCTTTCTAGTGCATTACCAGTCTTTAAATCATCATGGCTATAATATTTGAGTCACTAAGAAATTTTGCTGCACTTTCTGCGTCTGCCATCCATAATATCTGCTTGGTATGCAGACTGATGCATACTCTTTTAACACCAGTGCCAAGAGCATCAAATCCCTTAGACAGGCGACAAGCTAAGAAACCTATCGTTGGAGACCTTTGACACAGCAATTCAATTTCTTTTCACTGCAACCATCCATTCAGGCTGCTGTTCCAACATAGTACAGAAGACAGGGCAATGACTGCCTTATTTCACGGGGGCCTCTGCTTGGATTAATGAAGCTTCCCAATTCAAAGTTGTGGCAGCAATGAAGAACTCTTCTACCAAAGTGTCAGCAAAGAGGGCAAAATTAAGTTCAATAAACTTCTTCTAAATGTATAAACTTTCCCTCTCCAAGTATGAAATGCTGCATACTCTTGACTTCGATTGAACTGTTTGTACATAAACTTTCTGAACTCTCAACCCCTCTGTCGTAAGAATGTTAACTATATTATACTTTTGGGAAAACACACTAGGGTCAGGCTGAATCATGCATTATATACTATGATGGTCTCCAGCTAAATATAAATACAAACCCCAAATACAAATAAAAACCCCATCAGATTTAAAGCTAGCACAGAGTATTGTCTCAGAAAAACAAAACAACTTTTACCAATTACCAGGATTTTCCCTGGGAAGCTACCAAGATTTTTTTAACTTCTTCAGACTTCTTAGAGAAATTACCAAAGAAGAAGTAAGCATTCAAAAGTTTCAGAGTGCTGCAGAGAGATTTTCCATTTATTTGTTGCAGATGCTATGCAACTTCCTTCTGTAAGGCCTTTTGTCTAGATCTGTTTTCAAAACTTGAAAAAATTTCTCACCCGTAAACAAACATGTAGCCATCCCAGGCAGAAACAGCTGGTGTCCTGTCTATGCACAAGGAAATCCAGATACTCACTCACTTTGTTCAACCACCCAGTCCCATCCTAAAGGCATGAGGCTGAATGAGAGTCACATTCAGACGCCTGGAGCCTGCACTAATGGCCATGAGTCTGTTGCTCTCAGTTACTGCCGGATCAGAGCCCAGGTGAGAGAAGATGGTGATGTACCAGAAGCCTCCTGTTACTTCAACTCTGATTAACTACACAGTTGTGCATAATCAAAGTTCTGCCCATACAGATATTTCAAATTAGTGAAATAAAACTTTCTGGACTGAAGACCACCACACTCTCTCTTCCATGTTTCCACATCTTAAATGCAGGTTTTCCCTTTCAATAGAATAACACAATAAAAAGGGAAAGTGAGTAGGGATAGTCTTCTGGAGAAAAATCGGGTATGACAGGAGAGGCTTTCGGCCACAAAGCACAGCCCAAAGAGAAGAAAGAGCAGATGGTAGTAAACATAGGACCAGTTATGTGTCAAAAACTTTCAAGTTCATTTACTTATAACTGAAAAATAAAGTTTTGAAAATGGTAACTGTAACATTCTCTCTACTTTGTGACCCAACTGCCCACTGAGCAAATTATATCCAGCACAGAAAACTGAAACAAGTCTTACTAAATTCAGTCCATCTTTTCCCAAAAAAACTCTGCCAGAAGATTGCAAACAAATTCAATTTAATCATTCTTCCCAACATGCTAACATGTTAAATATCTGAAGGCCAAAGTGACACAATGATCTGTGCTGGCTTGCTTTTCAACACCAAGTCTATGTTCATGTTACAATGTCCACAAGTTACTGGATTGATCAAAACTCTTGTCTCACTCCTAACAGGAATTAGTCTGTGCTGGCTGCGGAGCTTTTGGGACTTGGACAAATATACTGCATCCTTCAGAGTGCACTAACCATTCAGCCTGTTACGGTAAGTTTGCTCATCTCCACTGTGAATAGTACACAGGGAAATGTAACTGATAAGAGATAAGAACCAACACAGAGCTGATGGCAGAAGGGCACACAAGTGCATCAAGGAAACCAGACCTGTAAGACAAAAAAGCACTTAAGGCCCTATCATGACTTAGGAAAGGAAAAAGAAGAGAAAACCAGGTTAGAAGTAGACTAGTAAAATACAGAGATGAATTAAAAGAAAATTTAAAAAATGAATGGCAATAAAAATTACCATGCACAGAAAGAAAATGATAGAGGCAAGAACAGCAAAAGTAACAAAGACACAGGAAATGACATAGGCAACATGAATGTAAACAAAGGCTATTTTTGCTTCAGTGAAAGATGCTTTGCATGTCAGAAGTACCTTTTCACTGAGAGAAGTAAGACTGCCAACAATAACAGCTATGGTCATTTAGGAAGAGATGCTGACCACAAGTTATTCCTTGCTATCAAGTACACCACAAAGCCTTCTCTCACAGACTATTAAACCCTCAACAAAAGATGCTACTAAAGGTTCCCATTCCCAGCTATATTTTCCCAGAATGACCTGCTATGGTCAACAGCTACACTGTGCCTCAGGAACACAGAAGTTAGACACACAGGCAGAGGATGCACTATAACCATACCCACCCCAAGGAAAACATTCTGTCTTGGGAGTTTAAATACTAAAGCCAACTTAGTGTAACTAGACTCAAGCACAGTATTTTGCTATTTCATTTGTCTGAGATCATGAACTCCCTACCCTATGGTGGATTTGGGGAGAGTAAAAATATGAAGAAAAGAAGATCAGCTTTCCCGAATGTAAGCCACTATTATAATGCAAATTTTCTGTCACATAGTTACCCCTGCCAAGGGACGGGGACATTTGCTCTTGCTTTCACAATGCAGTGGTGACATGAGTTAATTACACAGCTCCTGTTAATTGCAGAGCATGCTGCATGAACACCAAGATTTGCTAATAGTTGGCAGCAAAAACCCTTCTAAAAAAACCCACCCATCCCCTCCCCCCTCAAAAAACCCAAAACCAACGAAACCCCCACAGCATTTCCATTTAAAGAAAACAAGGGAGAAACCACTTCCTGGGCCCTTGCAGCCCTTAGCTATCAGGGATTGAACTACTGTGCATTTTTTTATGACCATCACAGTGTCCTAATGCTAAAAGCAGACTAGTGATATTAATAATGTACAAGTGGAAAGGAGAGACTGGGTCAAATAAGAATGAGGCATCAAGGATGAGCAATGACGTGTTGAGATATTAATACCTGGATTTTTAGAGATGTGGCTGTGTAAAATCATGATGTTGCTTGGTTGTCAGTCAAATTCCCTTGCAACACTTTCAACTTCAATTCTTCTAAAATCAGGTTGCTTGCAAATTTATTTGAAACACTGTCATTATACACATCTCCCCTGCAAATTTTAGTTTCAAGAATCATATGAGTCCTTGTGTTAATTTTTATTTCAGTGTTGCACTGAATGAGGAAGTGCTCTCAGCTTTGTGATGGATGTCTTTGTCGGCAGAACCAGTCCAGATACTGGAGAGAGCACCTTCACAGTTAGGTTGTGGTTTCCTTTTCTAGCCACACACATACCAGCATGTGTCTCACCGAATTCCCCAACACAAAAGCAAAGGAAATCCTGATGTGATGCAACAGCCAAATGAGGATGGATTCCCCAGAGGTCTCAGGTGACTGCAGAGTATCACCATGCATAGACATCTACCTTCTCTTAGATACACACTTGTAAGAGAAAGCAGGAGTAGGGCAGGAGTATGGCTGTTGCACAGTTTATCAGGTAGATGTTTTAAAGTCTTTTAGGTCTTCAATTTAAGGTGCATAGCAACTGGGCTCTACCGAAAATCAATAGTAATGTATTTCATTGCAAAAATGTACCTAAAAACTGCAACAAAATACCTTATTTTCCACTCTGCACCATAAAGTTCAAAGAAACCCCTATTTCAAGATTACTCGTAACATCAACTGACTGAACTGAAAGATCTTTACCCAGTTTGGACAGGCACTCTTTGCGAAGTTAAACGTACCTGCTACCTTAACTGCTGATTATTCTGAGGCATTACACAGATTTAAGTGGTTTAGCCTCTCAAAGCTGTATTAAAACAAAAGCCAATTACTAAACCTAATTATCTAGAGTCATTTAAGAAAATTAAAGGCTTTTGTTCCAAGTACCAGATCAGTACGGCTCTCTCAATGGAATGGGGTATGTTTTGCCCTCTTCTTTCACGCAACACTCAGGGAGGTAACTGCACCATTAAATCTTTTTTGATGTTGGTTCATTAGCTGTGTAAAGAACACCCTAAACTAAAAGTTTGCCACAGTGATTAATTCCAATGCCACAGATAACAAAGGCTAATCTACTCTAGAGAGACAAATCATGCAAAGAGTTTTCACCAGCATTCCACGAAGGAGAAAACATCCCATGGGTTCTGATTATCCAGGAACCTCTCTCAGAGGAGCTATTCCCATGCTAAGACAAAAGAGACACATGAACAAAGCACCCTCAGCTGCCCTGCAGCCTCCTTTTGTGCCAAGCAGGATTTGATATGAGCACTAAACCAACAGACATGAGCAGTGCTAGGATTTCCATCCTTGCTTGTGTGTGGATTCCTAGGCATACAAAGATGAGGAGCACCATGGTTTCTGCATCAAACGAAATTATCTCAGCAATGAAAAAAAAATCAGAAAATTGGGATGAAGTTTGCATATTGACTAAACCTTTTCTTAAAAAACTTTTCTTTTTTTTTTAAATTCTAGAGAAATATGCTATTCCAGACATTTCTGTCCTAACCTTGGCAGCCTGACTCTATACAGTAAATCTATTTTGAGATTCTCCAAGATGCTGATCTCTTTGCATACAAGAAATTGCAGGGTGCTTCTTGGAACAGAGGTGACTAGAAAACATTTTCATAATTAGAGCCAGCAAAGTCAGGAAAATTCCCTGGAGATCTACAATAGCTGATATCATTATCTGGTCATTGAAAACTCATCTACTTACAAAATCAATAAGGTGTTCGTGCCATTTTTCTCCCATAAGAAATTTCAACCTATGATAAATTTCTATATGAGGCAAGGATTTATATTTTTTTCCAGTAATTGATGGACTGGGTAATGTGACACAAAAAGAAGGGGAAAATGGTTTTTCCATCAAGTGTGATTCATTAGTGCTATGTATCCCATAATCAACTTTTCCCTTCAAAATATTCTTAACACTGTGTGACTCACACACTAATTGTACTAAAAGAAAAAGAAGACAAAGCAAGTAGAAAACTTTTACCTCTTTGCCTCCATTTTGGGGTATTTCAAAGAAAGCACAGCAGCAGGTTTGACAAGTGCTGTATAATTTCCATTGTCTACCAGTCTCTTGGGATACCCAACACTTATTAAAATGGAAAAGGCTCTGCAGTAGCTCTGCAGACAGAACTGCAATCTGCATTCAGGACCTGACTGATGAGGAGACAAACTTGGGGGGGGAGTTTTGCATAATAAAGATTTTCAGTAGAATGAGCTCCAGAGAAAGAATTTCCAACCAAATGCAAAGCAAATGATGCACTGGAGTCTGAGGGAGCACCCGTCTCACACAGACTTACAAATATATAGCATGGAGTTAGACTTTTAAAAAATTATCATCCTGTTGCTGGGGTGGTCCTTCTGTCCCCCACAGGCAATGAGTCTCTCTCCAGTGCCATTTCCTCTACAGGTCCTGTGTGTCCGCTAGACAAAACCAGACTGTCCATAGTTTTAAAGTTTGCTTTGTTTCATGAGGAGACAAATAAAATGCCACTTAGTCTACCTCATTAGCATGAACAATAATGATGTTATTTGGTTTATCCTTTGATGAAATCCCATGAGAAAAAGCAGTGCAAGACACCCACTATTTTTCTTATTGAACATTTGATGGTTCTAATTCCAAACATGACCATGGCTGACTTGGCTGAAAATAACTGAAAGAGCATTCTGTCCAAAAGTGTCTTCTTTAATTTTCCTTTCTTCTGTTTAAAATTACTGAATCTTTTCAGAGGTGATTCTCCTCATGCAGGTATGAGGAACCAGAGGAGGAGTGGGGCAGGACTTGCAGACAGGACTCAATCAACTGGTACTCTACCTGCGGCAGCAGTCCGGCTGTTCACAAACACCACACAAATACATTAACCCCAGCACTGTGAGTTACCTGCCAGCTACTGTCAGGTTTCTTTTCCTCTAAAGCCAACCACCACGGAGGGACAAGTGAAAAATGCAGGACTAAATTAGCCAAATGTAGCACCCTTGGTAGACGTGAAACGCGCGTGAGAAGTAACACCTGCACAGGACTTAGTATGACCTGTGTTCTCGTTCTCATCCCTGTTCGTGCCCCACTCATATACTGTATCATCTCTAACCTGAAAATTCAAAGCTGTATTTGGAAGCTCCCACGTTTAGATCCAGTTGGGAATGTGTGAAAGTAAATGCTCATTTATGTGTCTGAATTCTCCAGGTGGACATCAAGGAGCTGAAGAACACACCCCCACATTTTAGTAAATAACTCTAGGGAAATACTCTGCATGTCATACCGTATCAAACTGTAGCTGGATTCTAGAAATGATGATACAGAAAGCAACTTAAAAACCCCCCAAAAGTATTTCTCTTTGTGATTATGTCTATGTGTTGCGTTTTGCACAGTTTTTGGCACACTGGCTTGTGAGAAAGATGCTGAGCTAAAGGGAGGGCGTGCCAGAAGCACGGCTGGTCAGCAACTCTGCCCTTCCGTTCCACTGCATCATACAGATCTGGGTCTCATAACAGGCAGGTAATGGCTGAAGATCCTCTTTGCAAGTTCCCCCCTTGACACTGACTTGAGCGAGTTCCTCAAAAATCAGGCCAAGATAGCTCAAATTGAATGTCTACAATTAGAAAGTGATTTTCAAAGTCTGGTCAGGCAGGCAATGTCACCGAGGTGAGACAAACCTCAGGAGCTCAGCTTTCTATTCTCTAGGGCTGGTAAGACCCAAGCACATGTGGTGGTCATTGCTTCTACTGATTTCCAAACCTGACTGGTGCTACTTCATCACTGCACCTGGTGACCAGAGAAGACCATGCTGCAAAAACAGCCCATCAAAATGCTGTGGTTTTCTTGCATCTGCTTGTTCCTCTTCTGCTCACATTAGTGTATCTAGGACTAGTGCCCATGGCTATGCTAATCCTCAGATGCTGGTGGTTAATTATGATAATCACTGCATTGGAATTTTTTCTGCTGTCCGTTAATTTGACCTATTTAGATGACCCTGGAAAAATCATCTATAAAGCTAAAACTTGCCATGTTTTCTCTTAATGAAGTACCAAAAGTTTCTAGGTTTTTTTTGGGTAGGGAAATGTCAATGCAAAAGGATTCAACAGCTGAGGGACCTCCCATCCACTCCCAGTTGTCCCTACACTTGTGGTCAGGAACTAACTTTCTATCTGGCCTTTGAGGGAGAGTGAGAGGACAGTGACCTCCAAATGTGTGGCACTTGGAGCCTACTCCCCTCTGAACACACATCTGAATGAGCAACTGCTTCAACAGAAAAATCCAGAACAAAACTTTGAGAGTGGCAGAATACCAAAATCAATACAGCAATACATTCGAAGTGGGCTCTGGTACAGAAAGCTCAAAGAGGGAATGCAAAATTATTGTTGGAGGCTACTTAACTTAATGCTTTTCGAAATGCCACTTGGCTCAGAAACAGAGAGATTCAGAACCTGCAAAATGTGTTTAAGCACTTGGAACTGTAGCATTTAAATGACCAACAAAACCCCTATTGCTCACTATTCAAAGCACAAAATACCACCGAGAGGGCAGCTGACTTTCTGGCTAGAAGTGCCCATTAGAGAGATGTGCTTAGGGATATATAATACTGAAGCAACACGGAACTTGCAATAGATCTTGGCTTCTGCTCCCAGCTTCATGGCTGGCTTGCCTGCAGTCTTTCAATGCAGTGCTTTGGGGCTTTGGATCCCTGACTGTGCTTTGGGAAGAGACTTAAGTAACCTTTCAAGTGCAAAAGCAGCAGAGATCTTTGCACTAGTTTCTGGCCCCCCTACTGGACCCTTCACTTGCATGTAGCACCTTCCTAAACCCCAGCAAAGTGAACTGCTCTGGCCTTTTCCAAGGACTGATTCTGGTAGTGTCGCCCTCCGAAATAGCTGACTGTATCCAAAGGAAGGCATTACATCCAGTACTTTCCAGCAGACCTGGTCTAGGTCCAGTCTGCCCCAGGACAGCACGGTAGTCTACACCATGGTGGTCTGTGAAGCAGACTTGCTTGCTTTTCACCATATGTAAAGGGGTTGGGAGATAAAACAGAGCATGAGAGGGTATGTAAAGGTGATTAGAACAAAAAACTAATACAGCTTTCCAGACTAAAAAGCTCATTTTTAGCAGAAAAAGTGAAGACTACATATAACCTACTGTGTTGAGTCTGGGTCTCCCTCTATTTGGCTATGATCTCTCTCTTTTCTTTGTCACTTTATAAAACGAAAAACAGCTCCTCAAAGGAGGTTTCTCTGAGCTCCAGCAACATTGGCACTATTGCAGAATGGGTCCCTTGAAGAGCTCTTTTTCATATTATGCAATTAATCCTTCATATGGTGAAGAGCTGCCACTGAGCAAGAAGATCCCAAACTTTGAAAATAGGAAACATCATCATTTAGAGGAATTAAGGAAAACCGTCTGGGCTTGTTAAGGCTTTGTTGCCTGAAGGAAATAAGACACACAGCTTGCCAGCAAAGCCAAGCTCAGAGTCGATACTGGTAGAAGAAGCCAAAAGCAGGATATCCCATAGGTCTGTGAGCTTGAAATGGTATCAAGAGATGCTACCCTTCTGTAGCTGTATTAGAAAATGTATTTGTCTCACATGCAGTGGGGCAAGATTTGTTTACTGTTGCACAAATACGTCAATAAAGAAATTAACCCTTTCCCAAAAACATTCACAATTTTCTCAGTGAAGCATAACACTAAAAAAAAGTAGCTTAACTGTTTTTCAAAACCCTTATTTTTTTTCCATTAACAAGTTCTTCGCCCTGAGGACACTTAACTTTTAGATTAAATTAAATCCAGTTCTTTTTACCTTATGAGTTATGAACATGGCTTTGTGGGAAAAATGCACCTCTTGAAATGGAAATATTGTAATAGGCTTTTAGACTTCTCCAAAATGGTGGTTGCCTTTTTCTGAGAAGTAAAACTCCTGAAGAAACTACTCCAGATTTGTTGCTCATGAAGTACACTCAATTTTTTTAATAGTCAACTAAATAGCACAGAATCATTATCTTTTCCCTAAAGCTGTTTTTTTTTTTTCCTGTAGGAGTTTTCACAATTTAATTTAATATTGCCATTTTTCCCAAGTTAAATTAATACCACCAAATAGGTAAATCCTTCAGAGATTAGTTAGTCTCAAACCAGAGCTAGGCAGACAACTTGCAGCTATTTTTGCTGCAATTTTAAGTACGTTGCTCTTAGTGGTTTTCAAAAACAAGGAAACATTTTTAATCCTATGCTTGATTGTTCCTCTGAGGTAAAGCTAAAAAAAAGGCAAGAGGACATTGTTTAGAAACCTAAAGCTCTCTTTGCCCCATCTGCCAGTTGTACTGCCGTCAATGCTGCTTTGCTGCGAGAAAATGCTGACTACATGGATATGTATCAGGAGAACTGAAGTGCCACAAAAGGCCGCTGACATTTTTCCCATACTCAAGTTTTGGGAAATTCTGGCAGATTAGGCAAACTGAGCATCAATGAGGCAAAATTACAAGTAAACACATAACATAGATATTCAAATAAATAATTAAAGCAAATCCTCCTGAGTTACAGCCTGCTGCCTGGGTATTTGAAAACAAGCTCCTGAGTAGTGGTTACAAAAGATCTCTTCACTGAAGTGGACAAGGATGTTCTCAGGGGCTGAAGAACGTCCTTGCATGCAGAGTACACTGGTACCAAGCAGCATAGCTTGCCGTGAGCTCAGCTGCAAAGGGAAAAGAGTTTTTATCGTGCAGTTTCACACTTATTTCGTATGGAGCCAAGCAATTTCTGCCAAATCCTCACTGATAAGACTGAATAAGCAGAAAAAAGGAAAACAAAATTGACAAATAAAAGGAAATGTCTGGATTCTCGATTAACAGTCTTGAAATGTATCACTTTATTTCTGAGTAGACCACTACTGATTTTGCTGGTTTGCTCTGAGCAGACAGAAATTTTTTCACCACAGTTATACTCCCTTTCTTTAGAATTGTTTATCACCAGGAGCCCTGCACACAGCTGACAGGGAAGGCAGAGCCTCTGCTAGCAGATGGGCCCATTACAATCTTTTGCTTGAGGCCAGCATGAATGGAACTAAAGTGCTGTCCATACATCAGATTACCTGAAGTGGTCACATGGGTTGAAAGGACTGAATTATTTGTTCCTCTGTCTCTTCAGGGCACACCTGCAGTTTGTGTTAATTTCCCCAGCACACCAGCATCCAGTTCACAAGGCCATTTTTACTTTCTTCCATGCCGCAGTAGTTTGAAAGCCTCTTCTCGCCTCCACTTCTGTGATGTGCATCCACTTCCTTACCTTCACTGCAGTTCCTTCCTCTTTGACTTGTAAATTATTCATTCTGTCATTTAGCTCCATTTAGTTTCAATTTGCAATGTCATTCAAACATAGCATAGCAGATTTATCCTCTCCTCTCCCCTTCCCTTCCCTTCCCTCCCATCCACACACATTGGAGACGGTCTCAAAAGGAGAAGGAGCCAGAGCGCAAAACTTCTGTTTGTCTTTTCTGACAGGAATAGATAACAGCACCCATTTCTGAAGAGTTAAGCAGCAGCAGTTGCCACTTCTATAATCTAATCATATGGTACACAATGACGGGCTAAATGTATAATGAACGCTGATCGGCAAAACTCTAGTCAAAGTTCCCACTGACACAGAACAATTTCTCACTAAATTACTTCGCAAAGCTTTCTGTGAAATAAGATATCCCTGTAGCTCAGCTAAAAAGGCAGGAGAGAAACTACACAGAAGTAGTTGATGAACAAACAGAATTGAAGGACAAACGGATATAATCAGGAAAATGATGTCACTGCAAATACTTGCTAAACCAAAAAAAAAACCCCTGGAACAGAAAGTTAAGTCAATGATAACTGAAGTTTGTAAAGACAATTTTTGAGAAAATAAGAAGAGGAGGGATTGAAAGGAATGAGAAGGAGGTGTCTTTACAAACTGTGGGCCTGATGGTAGGTAAGGCCAGATACAGAGAGGTGAAAGAAGCAATGGGTGGAGCCATAAATTCCATAGGAATTCCACTAATTGACACAGACTGTTACTCACTCAAGACTGTGCTAATTCTCTGGATTTAGAGATAGATGTTTATTCTATTTAAAGGAAGAATAAAAAGTTCCTTTAACCTTGAAGGAAAATAACCCCGTTAAAGAAAAGGAAACCATCACTGCCAAGGCTCTATTGCAAGAATAAAGTCCATAATCGATTTTTGTATTACATGGTTGGGTGAAGGCAGTGGGACTCCTGGAGGTGTGCTAATTCATGGGGATAACCTGGGAACACAGCATCAACTGCCTCTTCTGATTTGAGGCATGGCGGCCTCTGTACCTACTGAACCTCACTTTAAAAGGGAGCCCCAAGAAGCTGAAATCAATAATTGAAGGAGTTGCCACCACTACCAGCCAAGTCCAGGTGAGGGACAATGCAGGCCCTGCCTGGACAAGGTCCTTTAGCAAGAGTGATGCTGTCTGGGCAGCAGAGCAGCAGGAGGAGCAGTGTAGAGGGATCCAACTCTGTCTCATAGCAATAGGCTACTAACCCCCTGGCTCTTGCCCCTAAACCCGATGGATGCTGAAATCAGAATTTGCCTTCTATTTGCCCTCACTTCTGTCTATCTGTTGGCAAATCCACATGCCTTATTTTTGCCTACTCTTCCTAAACTCTGTGTTAAATCCTCCAGGTACTGCCATTTCCCACACCATCTCAACACACTCAGCTACTCAGCTGCATTACCAGGGAATCAGAGAGCCACAGTGCTCCTCCTTCCTTTAGAAAGAACTCAGAAAGAGGTTAAAACCAGCCCAGTGCCAAAGGGCTTGAGGTCTAACTCTGCTCCTTTAACACAGACTGCAGAGTATCTTGCCCAGGCACAACACCCTTCGAGGGAGAGCTGCCCGGGCCAGAGATGTAGCTGCACCACTCAGGGCAAACACAACTGCACGGTGAGAGTTCATGTCATCAATCACACGTACTGCACCTCATGTAACTTCATTTCTGACTCACAATTCAAAGAGTGACACAGTAGGGTTTATTATAACCCACCTTCTACTGCCAAAAGAGTACTAGTTAAAATATATCTTAGAAAAGCCAAAATCCACTTCTTGTATTTTTTTTTTCTTTCTTCAGCTTTCCTTCTTCCTCCTCCACTTTCATGTGATGCTAAGCCACAGATTCTACAGGCAGTTTTGCAAATAATCTATGCTTAAGATGGATTCCAAGGAGCAGATTTCCAGCCCAGGGTTTTAGCTTTCCATCTCTAACTAAGAGTGCCAGCAGCTCAGCAGCTAAACCTTTGTGCGCAGCATCAAGAATTTGCCTGTACTATTATTTAAACTGAGGGGTTTCATGAGATTTTGGTCGTTTCATTTAATTCAAGAACTGCTCCAAAGCTGTTTGCTCCAGTAGCAAAAGCTTCAGGACAGCTCTGTACCCAGTAATACATACAAGTCATTTGAGTGCAGTCACTCAGTGGTTTTTAGGTTCATGGCCTTGAGCAGTATTTTCACACCTCTTTTTCTGAACCACAAAAAATGAGATTATTTACTGTCTTGTTTCATGGTAAAAGGACATAGTCAGCCTAAAATAAGGCCCTTAACAGGCACGTTTTTCTTCCCAGTGAACAGAAAAAGACTGTGTTGAGAACTCCTCATATTAAATGGAAAAGATAACCCATCCTACTGATGGGATTTTTTTCCCCAATCTGTTTGTCTGTTATCTTTTCTGGAGGACAGTTTTCAGTATTTTACTTGCTATATTTTGGCCTTTCACACAACAATAAGTGAAAAAATCTTCCAACAAACTAGACTTGTACTATCTATTTTGATACAGATATTACTTTCAGTTTTTAAGTTACAGCATTGTAAAAGCCTGGAACAATTGAGGATAGTCATAATTTTGACTAGGATTTTATAAAAAGTTAATAAACACCATCGTTTTCACTTGCATCTTTTGTCTCAATGCTCAGAGCCCCTAACAAACAGAAATTAAAACTCTTTCTAATCCTGCACAAATAGCCTAATATTATGTCAATTTTCACATGGACACAATCAGAGTTAAAGGGACAGAAGTGCACCCCAAAACTCTGGTTCTCCTTTTCTTTATGTTCATCCTGATGTTCTACTTTTAGATTTCTAGTCTGGTCTGAAGCCATTTTCTAAAGTGGGATTAAGTGCAGCTGCTAGATTGCAGCATAATACCAGTGCTTTCTAATATAAAACTAATACAAGAGTAACTTCTGGATATCTAATAAAGGGGGCTTTATTAACGAAGTCACATATGCACATTGCAAGGAAAACTGGGACTCAGGAAATGGCCAGAACATCCCAGTTGCTGACTTGTTGGTTTTGTTGTTTTTTAGTCACATTACCATAGAACATGAAATATTGATGAAAAAACAGCATGCAGAGTATGTCATCTATATCTGCAGTACATGGATTGGTGCTTGCCTACCATGAGACAGGACTAAAAGCAGATATACAAAGAAATTAATAGGACTCAACAGCTCTTGCCAACCAAAATCTCCTAGTCTTTGCCTAAATATTCATTTTGCTCATTCTAAGCACATTTACAACCCTTTGCAACTCACCATCGTATTTTAATATTTGGTATGCTATTTTGCCCAAATAAAAAGGACAAATCCAGGAAAATCTAAACAAATCCCAGTATGTGAATAGATGGAATGACATCTGGTAAAGAATTAGTGAAGTGACTGTAATCTTTTTCTCAACCTCATTTCTGTCTTCAGGCCATCACAATCATAAAAGCTCTGCAGCCTCAACATGAAAGATAGCAAAACTTGATGTCCAAAAGAAAAGCTCTATGACTCAGAGGAAATAGGAGCCAGTGACATGACTTCTGTTTCAGAAAGGCTTGCCGGTTGGAAACATACTTGGTTTTTTCCAACTGTAACAAGTGATCTGAGGAGATTATCTCTTCTAATAAATTTTGCTCAACACTTCAACATCCTTTCCACTGTAGATCTCAAAATGAATTGCTAAACAGTGGGCAATCAAATTTACATTTTTGAAGGGAAAACTTATATAGAGAGAATCACTAATGAACACTGAGTCTGTATTTGAACTCAGACAGGAATCACAGGGGAAGCCCACCTGCTCATCTTGAAGCCAGAGAAGTTTTGCAATTGACGTTAGCAGGACTAGGGTTTCACCCTAGCAATCTGATGCCTCTGCCATCTCCCTGGTAGGGTTAACAATTCCAAAAAAACTCCCATCCAGGTAAAGTCATCCTGCTAATTTTGCCTCCAGCAGGCTGTCACCGTAATAGCAGTAAGCTATGCAAGGGGATCATCAAGTGGTTGCAGCAGAATGAACAGTTCTTGGATACCTTTTCCCTTGCACACTGGCTATGGTTAACAGTCATACACATCAAACAGAAGAAAGCATCATCTAGGCCCCATTTCCAGGGAAAGAGAGGCCTGGTAGACAAAACCCATCTGTTTCAGAGCCAATTTCTTTATTTTGTACATCTGCTCAGTTCATTTCATTTGGTGTTAATATACATTGCTTCCCAAGAATCTTTACTAGTGAAGTAGTTGTTAAAGAATAATAATTTGCTTGATTGACTATTGTTCTCTGTATTTCTGCCTTTTCTGGGTCTCTCTCGCAGTGCAGATGCTGGGAATAAGTCACTCTGATGCCTAAAGATTTTTATATATATTGTATTGCTTTTTATATATATTGTAGATTTTTAATACATAGCTGTATAGTTTCTAACATTTTCTTACACTTCAGAATAATATATTACCCTTTCTCACACATTATGCCACCTTCTCGAAATTCTGTTTAGTCTTATTTTCAAGAAAAGACTTTCTGACAAGAACACCCTGTTTTGCACCAGCACCCTGGAGACATAACAAAATATAGCGTTAAGAACCTTTGGAGAGAAATAAATTTAAATTCATGCTATAAAAATATAATCTGATATGGAAACAAATGTATTTTCCTGACAGCAGCTAGTTCAAATTTTCCCCACCGAGGAAGGATGTAGAATTACTATTTAGTCAATATAGGGTTGAGAAAGATGATTTTTTTTCTGGTCCAAGGGAAATAAATGATGAAGGTATCTAGACGTATCATTATATTAATACATGGCAATCATTAATACATGAAAATATACAGGGAAGGCACTGGCAGTTGCTTCACTCAGTGTCTCCCCTTCTCCCAGTGCCAAGCGTAATTATAGATAACAGCAACACGTTGACAATTAGCTTAGAAGAAGAAAGGGAAGTGGTGGGAATAGAAATGCAGTGCCATATAGAAAAAAAAAAAAACAACAGGAGAAACACCTGAAAATGCAGTGAGCTTCTCTCCCCAAAGACAGACCCGTGGCAGCAGTACGTTATCCCCACTGCAGTTAAACAGATGGCTGTGAAGGCTGTAACGGTACAAAGATCACAGAATATCCTGCAAAGCCATAGAAGGAAGGAAACCAGTAGCATTGCTTAATAGTCTGCTTATTTTACAGTCAAGTGGATTGCCAAGCAACTAGGCTGTAACAAGCTCCATATTTAGGGGAAGAAATGTTTGTCTTCTGTCTGTCTCTGCTTGCAAATGGCAAGTGGAGGGCATTTCTAAGCCAGATAATTTGAGTACAGCATGTTCCACAAGCCCTGAGCCTGTGCTGCTGAGCAGCCGGTGTTAATCATGGCAACAGTTGACACGCACGCCTTGCTGGAGTCCAAATTTGTCACCATCGCTGTGACTTTGACTCTTTGCTGTTCAAAACAAAACACAAACAGAAGACCGCCAGAAACCTGCACTTACTCAGGAATCTTGAGATTCCCACATTACTTAACATGACTAGATCTCTTTAGGATTAAAAAATGACAACTCTTGATGACAAAAAGAGCTCAATTTGTTGTCTAAGCAGGTGCATCCAAAGCTGTTTGAGATGCACAGGGTAGCTGACACACTGACACAAAGCGCACGCAGAACACCCCACAGACCAACAGCTGGCGGCCAGGTGAAATGTGTTCCAGGGCATCTGAAATGGCTCTAGTTGCCTCGTTTAGGCAACTGATCTGAGCCCCAAATTACCCTTTTATATCTTGCATTCTTCATCCATGTCATCACCCACAAATAAAAATGAGTTAGATTTGCTATTTAAAAGCACCTACATAAAAGTACGAATACATAAAGTATGTGCATTTGGGAGCACATCTGAAATCATTTGCAAAAATTAAAAACGTAGTATTCCTCCTGACACGCATATACTGAAGACACTCACCCAAGGGAATCATCTTGTAAACACAATGCTCAGGTCTGAAGAAAGATGTAATTAGGACAAACGGCAGAAGACTCAAAAGGATAACACTTCAAGACCCAGGTAGTCCAGTCCCTGTCCCAAGGCATCCTGCTGCTGGAGAAGGACCGTGCAGGAACAGAACAAACCTAGGTCATTCACGTTCGTGGGACAAAATGACCCCAGCCTGGGTGATTGACACCCACAGCATTATTTCCAGGATAAATGTAGTTGGTTAATCTCAGCACTCCCAGCCCATAGGAGAAGATGCAATTATCTGAATGATTATCTGATTGGTGGCTTTTCAGGAAGCAGCTGACTACCTTTATTCAGAAGATCTTTTTCCCTGATTCAGCTCTCTGACATCCAGGATCCTGCCTAATGGTGACAAAATAACATTTAAGGTGTGATGAAAAACTGTAAGTGTAAAAATAGTACCTCAATCAAGACTGATATTACATTAATGCCCAGCTAGAATATTAAGGAATGAAAAAGAATTGCTAAAAAGTATTAATTTAAAACAATCAGCCAATTTTGAAACAGATTCTTTTTGTAATTCGCTGTTTTACTTCAAATAATAGAATCAAATTAATGACAAAACCACTGTTTTCCTGCAATCTGAAATTATACTAAGAATCAAAGTAGGATTTAGCAATGAAAACATCCACTGGCTGATCAAAACTAAATTTGATTGGAATATGAATAAAACATCTTTGCTTGGGAAATTGTTGCATTTAAAGGCACTGTTTTCAGTTCCAAATCTATGTTTCACAGTGTTGACTCAGTTCCTCCCTTTATATACCAACAATGAAAACTGACAATAGAAACCCACAACTGAGAACAAGCCTCTTCCCTGAAAGAGGATGTAATGTAAAAGCTTCTTTATTACATACTAGTTATAAAAAAACCCCATTGTATGCATGCGTAAAATGTTTACAACATACAGTATTAGCACATACATGTGCTCCTATTCTTTTGTCCAGTAACTGCCACAATAACAAGCAGAGAACACAAAACTAGGAGTATAAATAACTACAACATAAAATTCTGCCATTGCTTTAAGCAAGTGCTGCTTTGCAGGCATGGCAGGTACCTTTCACTCGCCACAGGCACTTGCTGCTAAGCAACTTTCAAATCTTGTTCGAAGCAAATGAAATTAGTGACTGGAATTGGAAGCAACTTTGTGTTGTGCAGAGACGTATTGGGGTGAAGGTGCTTCCAGCTGTGAGGCTGTAGCTGAAGAACCAAATTCTCTTCCTTATCCATTAAAGATGACTGTTGTCAGTCCACTTGGAGATCAGAAAATCCCACTTAGCAGAAAACTTAACTACCTAACAGGAGTTGATGAAAACTCTCCTCTCAAAATGAGGTGCTTAACAAAATAACTCACCAATTTCCTAGAAAATGTCATGAACTCTAAGTGCACAAACCAGAGAGACCATAGCATGGAGCTTGAAGACCAGTCAGATGTGTTTGTAGTAGATGAAATGAATAATTCTGGTGCCTAAGATACACTGTGCATCAGATTGAGCCTGATCAGCCAAATCACATGCAGTGCTGGGAGTCAGTCATCAGCAACAAATAAATAAGTGACAGGTATGAGACAAAAATATGATAGACTACTCCATGCCAAATAACTGAAGGCCTTGTCATAGATAACAGTAACTATTTTCTCTACATGTCTATTTGCTTCCCACTACCAAGAGGATAGGCTTGTTTTGGTCTTACTTATCTTTCTTACCATTTCAGGGATTGTATCAAAAAAGATTTTTAAGCCTTTTAGCTTCAGAGGAGATTTATATCTACTTTCAAAATACTCAATGCCTATCTGTTAATTGAAAATACATACTGTCTTCTGGCTACCTATAGTTCAGACACTTTGACTCATTCATGCTGGACACCTAGCTAAGCCCTCTCTGTAGCAAATGATGCTCTTTAAACCACATCTGTCCACCAGAAACTGATAAATACATTTTTATAGATTTACTGAATTAATTTAGAGCTTATATGCTCAGGCAACCTCTCTGGCATGCTATATAGGCTGTAACAGAAAGGAGAACATTGTGTTTTGTACAGCTGAGGACTGTAAAGACTAAATACCCAGGAAGAACCTGAAGCACCAACTGCTGAAGTGATCGTATAGCACATGAAACACGGCATGTTTGGTCATCTTGTCCACTGTCATCTTTACAGTTCTGAAAAATAGGGAGGAAAATTGAGGTAGCTCTTCAGCAAGTCTGTAATTCTGAAAATAAGAGATTCTTCAAAGTAAATTTTTTCTATGCAGTAGGAAAATCTCTATGGGGCCATACTAGTGATGCTGAATGGGTAAATAAGCCTATGCTCAGAAATCCAAGTACTGAATAAAAATGCCAGTGCTGCAGCTGGAAGCTGCAGGAGATCTTGTCAATAACCCGAGACTTTAAGTTATTGTCCCTGAACTATAAGGTGCTAGACCTAAAGGAAGCAATGCACTGAAAGGCACCTTACCATAGACGGAGCTAAAAGAAGGGAAGGCATCACTACGAAGGGCATAAATGCATCTCATTTGTTCATTAGAGAAAGGAAAAAATAGAAATACCTCATTTTCACAGCAGCTGAAAGCAGCATGGCAGCCCATGGGAAGGCACAGCTGGTACTCAGGCTTACTGCTACCATCAAGGCTGAACAGCCAGCAGGATTAGGAGCAAGCCAGGTTCACACAAAGCAGCATCAGGCAGTTTCTCCTGTCCCCAGCTCCCACCTGGCCCCAGTTCTGCTCTTTCCTGCTCACTACGCTGTTAATGCACATCCCACTACTAACGCAGCTTCAAACAGCAGGCTGAGCGACATCGGAGCAAGATTACAGCCTGGGCTCCTGCCCCTTTTCCTACAGCATAGATTGCTTCCCGAACTGAAGAGGGAACCATCTGGGAAGAAGAGCAAATGCTAGGCCATTTAATTGGTACTTTCAGAAAAACAGACCACAGTCAGGATTGACAGACCTAGAGAAAATCACAAAAGAAACCATCAGCCATCATCAGGGAACGAAAACAGAGCCTTCTTCCACTCCAAACTCTGAAAGATTTGAAAATAAAGCAGGAGCTGTGTCAACCCCTCCAACCCTGGATCATCTCAATCACTGCAGCTTCTAGCACCAACCCAGTCCTAGAGACCCTGCCCCATCTTCCCTCCCCAAGTGGGGGCAGGGCTCTATGGACATGATGAATTCTTGTCCCTACGGCAGTCAAGAACAGTGTGACATCATTTAATAAGGAAAATCATCTGCCACCCACCTTCTCATCTAAATACTGGAATAAAGGGAGACTGACATATTGTTTTTCATTTCTAAAATGGCCTCATTTACTAGAATCACTTAAATAGCATTTCCAGCATTTTCAACCATTTCCATTTTACATTTTAAGGATGTCTCTTGGTTTCTTCACGGGAATGGCAGCACTCTTTAGAGAAGGATGGGCAGGATTAAGAAATCCACCATCAAACCTATTCATATCTGCCCCCCTTGCCCCCTCCCACCCCTTCTCCCATCCTCTCCCCTCTCTTACACATATATAGTACACATATCTATTGGCATATGAGATTTTAGCTCTTACACTTGCCAAATCATCCACAATTCAAGAATTTACTATTGCAGGATCTTTCGTGTTGCAGACTTCCTTCTCTCTTCTAGCTCATCACACCTCAGTTTTCTTGCTATTGAAGAAAATTGACGATCTGACCTCTTCCTTCAGGTTTCCAACCACTCTCTTCAGTTTATTTCAGTCTCCCCACGTCAGCCGCCTGTGATTGATTTTGCAACAGCTTGCAAAATATATTTTGTGCTCAATTCCTGTTTATGTTAGAATCTCTTAACTTTTAAAACCAGCTCAAGTTTAGTATTCAGCTTCTGAAGAGTACATAAACAGTAGGCTGTTCTGTATAAAGAGTAAATTTTATACTACCTTGGACAACGGCTTAAGTGCTGACTATTACAGATAACATCCTCAAAAACTTAAGGCAGCCCTTTTCATCTCTTGTTCTCACAATTGTTGATGCTCTGCCACTATGGATCAATAGAGACGTCTCTAGGCCTTCCCACCAGCAAGCATCTAAGTGAAGGATGGCCCTATCCATGGGTTGTGCAATTAACACCTCCTAGTACCCGTTTTCTTGGCATCCTCCAAATATGTATCATTAGCTTTGCAGAAATATCACCAAAGGGCTGACTGCACAGCAGCAAGATGAAAGAAAAACAAAGCTATTCATTTGTTATGCATAGAAACTGTAGTTCATCTTTGGAAGATGTGAACTTCAAACCCTTTATCAGAGGTCACTCCTGCTTGTCAAGAAACCTGAGAACACAAGGAAACAAGGTGATATTTCATCTTGAATTTCTGAAGACTTCAAGGAGTGTCATGAAAGACATTATAAACAAAAACAATAAAACACACTGACATTTTTACACGAATATTACTACAAGTAAATTGACCTGGCTGCACCCGTGTTTTGATGCAGTATGTATATTCATATATATATGTATACTATATATGTACAGTAGTTCATGTGCATTCTTATTTTAGCTAAGAAAGTTTACTTCAATTAACCTTAAACCCACACCCTGTTAACTCAGTCTAGTCCTAATTGAGAATCTGTAGGGGTTTTATACCATCTTAGTTAAACTTGCTTTTAAAAGCCACACTTTTATTTAAACCTAAGTAAGAACACATCCAGACAAACCTTGTAAGAGATAACATACTATTTCTGAGAATAGCAATCACAGAAAAGATTGATCTCATGAATCAGTGTAAGCTCTTAATAACCCAGCACAAAGATTTTCAACACCTATTTAGTACAATTTTCTCATGGCTCAAACCCACCTTGATATGCTGTCCCCAAAGAAAAGGTGACCAGCTGCAAATGACCAACATGCAAAACTCAACTGCAGTGCAACAACTGCTGTTCTTGATTATTTTTTGCACATTTGCATCCTACTGGCTGGTGTGAAATCATTTGCAAAGATAAAACTTGAGTCCATGAAGGCTGTGTTTTACCCTGGACTCACTTATAAGGTCCTGGAAAAAGCAACTTTATGAAGAACAAAGGAAATTACCTCTACTTTTGCTCATAGCCAGCTCTCTATTCTTCTTGCAAAGAACGAAAGCAAATGAAATGCTGGAAAATAAGGTGATTTTTATAATGTTGAAAATATTTCTCCACAGAATCACAGAATCATTTAGGTTGGAAAAGACCTCCAAGATCATTGAGTCCAACCTTTGACCGATCTCCACCTTGTCAACTAAACCATGGCAATAAGCGCCATGTCCAGTCATTTCTTGAACCCCTCCAGGCATGATGACTCCACCACCTCCATGGGCAGCCCATTCCAACGCTTTCCATGAAGAAATTCTTCCTGATGTCCAATTTGAACCTTCCCTGGCCCAGCTTGAGACCATTTCCTCTCATCCTGTCACTGGTTGCCTGGCAGAAGAAGCCAACCTCCACCTAAATACAACCTCCTTTCAGGGACTTGTAGAGTGATAAGGTCTCCCCTAAGCCTCCTTTTCTCCAGGCTAAACAACCCCAGCTCCCTCAGTTGTTCCTTATATGACTTTTGCTCTCAACCTTCCACCAGTTTCACTGCCCTTCTCTGGACAACCTCCAGCACCTCAATGTCTTTTCTGGAGTGGACCAGAACTGGACACAGGACACAAGGTGCGGCCTCACCAGTGCTGAGTACAGACAGACAAAGAGTGCACCTGTCATGTTCTTGTCCTGTCATGATTATCCCATTCACCAATCTTTTATAGATTAATATTAGTCTTAGATTACTGTTTAGAAGTTTATTTTGATTAGATTTCATTCTGGCTATAACCACTAATAACTTTAGCTATTACTTGACTGGCTGTCCTCATTTTCTTCTTCAAAATTATTTAATCAGACCAATTCTGTGAGTTTGGGTGCTAGAAAGCAAAAGGACAGCCAGATAACTGTGATTCAATTTTAGAATTTAACTGTTGAAATAGATTCCTTTGAAAAGTGTTTTCAGACTGAACCTCAGAAATAAAGACAGGACTGATGGCCAGATTTTAGCCAATTTAAAAAAAACCCCAACCAACGACCCAAAAATCCCTAGAAAGCAATTGGCTACATCCAGTAGACGATTTTCAGCGATGAAATCCCAGTTTCTGAAAGCCATCTTGGCAGTACGATCTTCCCTGACCTGTACATAAGGGAGCAAGCACCTAAGTCAGCTGCAATGCAGGCTTCCCCATGGCGCCTCTGATACATCTCCAGCCCTGTTGTGTCAGTATGCCTGAAGATGAAAGGATAGTCCACTTTTCGTATTTATGTAAACTTCTGGCATACCCATACACAAGAATAACAAGACTTACTGCCTGCCATGGTACTGAACTCCCTGGCAAGAAGCAGGAAGACTACAGCTTCTCATCAGCAATGATATGCTATATAGTGAGACAGTTTCAGGCTTACCTTCACTGGGAAAAAAAAGCTTTAATTTTGCTAAACTAGTCTGTTAAAAACAAGGCAGTTGTAGTTTTAACTAACAACAGCTGTCAAAGTAAAATAAATAAATAAATAAATAAATAAACACACATATTACATACATAAACAAAAACTGGCAGATTTTTTTAAAACTCCTTTGTCCATAGTTAGATTGTTCAACGACATAAAGACACTTCTTTCTTCCTTGTGTAAACCAAACCAAATCAGGAGTACATACAAAGCCGTGACCTAGGGGAGAATAACTGAAAATGCAGACACCCACATTTGCTGCCAGCCTGCAGACAGCAGCTGCTGCCTGCAGCACCTCATTCGACAGTGACGGCGGCTGCACTGACGTTCCACATTAGAGAGTCATACCGCTTTGTTCCCTCAGGGGAGCCTCTCTGTTTAAGGGGATACTATTAAGGATGGCAAGTCCAAACATGAGCCCTTTTTTTTTGTCTTTTCGTATAATTCTGTGTGAGTATTTATCTGTATTTTATGGGAGAATTAACTGAATGTCACTCCAGGCACACAAACAAGACATAACCTAACTAAATGCCAGGCACGTAGTTCACCGAACTGCTGCAGTACAGAGCACTGGTTTGAAATCTACAGCTTCATTAAATCTACAGCTTCATTCCTCTCTGACAGGCAGCCAAGCCCCACAGAGACTCTAAGTCATTAGCATACATGCAATGCCCCAGAGCAACCAAATGAATGTCTCTCTGCATCCAGACGGTCACTGTGATGCACAATGCCCACAGCAGTGCCACCTCCATGGTGTGGAGGTGTAGCCTAACACACAGCAAGAACAACAGTTGTGAAAATATTCCTACCTATAAAGGTAAGTTTAGAAAAGGTCCTGTGTAAAGGCCTTTGAATGCCCATTCTCTGTGGGACCTCCCCTCCTGTGGCAGACCACTAGCACTTTATCCTGAGCAGGCAAATCAATCTCTCTGATATCACTGCTGTTGTATCCCTATGGGCTGGGGCAACACCCCCTGGTCCCACTACGATGTGGTAACTGCGAATGATACTAAAGATAATGCTGTATGTCTTATTTAACACACTTCAGAAATCCTTCATTCCACTGCTATCTCCTTGTGCTATCAGAACATGCCAAAATCTCAGAAAGACATCTCTAGCAGGTCAGCAGTTGTAGAGGAATCTGCTCCCGTTTGTACTGGCATAGAACTGCTCTTCTGTCCTGTGACCAAGGACACCGTACCCTCCTGTGCGATGTTCATGTGTCAGGCCTCTCACACTTGGGTGGATTCCTGGAAGAACTTCCACTCTTGATTGTGACGCTTACAGTTCAGATCCTGCTGCTTTTTATCTGGCTGCTCACTTCCATCATTTGGAGCTTTTCTCCATCCAATCACACAGGCAGCCTGATTATCACTCTCTTCGCTCTGTAGAGCTTATCCGGAGTTATCACTGCAGACCATGAAAGCAGCAGAGGATGCAGAGAATAGCCAAGCTGATACATGTTCCAGAGTCAGAGGAATACTTTCCCCCACTCATTTAACCCTTAGCAGACTTTTGCCTCCACCCACTGCCTATAAAACAGCTGGTCTGCTTGGGCTCATGTCCTTGTAGATGACAAAGCACATGGGATCATCACACAAAATTTGCCATGTTTCTTTGCCAGCTAATTTAACATTTCTCAGCTACTGTATTGTCTTTGATAACCTAATTTGAAAACCTTTGGGTTTTTTTAGCAGGTGGTTTGAATGACTCATTATTACCTACCCCCATGAAAATACAGCAGCACAATTTACTGTTGCCACTGCAACAGTCCTAGATACCTTACTAATGACAGTAACGAATGCAGCTGACATGAAAAAAGTATTTTCCACATTCAGCTCTTAGTAAATGTTAAATATATCTTTTTAGCATCTTTCAGTATTCCTGATCAGGATGCCTTTCTTTTCTTTTGTGACCAGCACTATTTTCACTATGCTAAGGCAGTTCAGAATCAGTGTGACTCCTGCTAGGTATCTGTAAGCCAGGGATTTATGCAATTGACGTTCTGCCTGGCACGGTATCTTCTTACAGCAGTTTTTCCTTCACTTGTAGCAGAGGTCTTACAAGTGGAGTCTGCTGCCATTTTCTGACCTCCGTGGAGTTCTAACAGATGACCTTCCCCTGAGAATTTGCTTTCTAGTGGTGTCCTCATCATACAATTCCTTACTTCATTGTAAAAAAATGCAGCTAACATGTGAAGTAAAAAAATATCTGGTCTCCTTTTCCTACTCCTATCCAGGAACTTTTAAAACATGTAATTGAGTACATTTTCCTTTTGCTGCACTTGCACAACCACAACTCATCAGCATCAAGACTATATCCTCTTAAAACTTCTTCATGTACTATCACATGGGCACTTCCACACTCAAGAGAGTGCAGGAGGAAATCCAAATACACGACAGCTTTCCAAGACTAGTTCCTAGTGGTAAAATGAAAGCTGGCATTTGCTGGAGCGATGACATATATGAAACCATATCATCACTGCAAATTGCAAAATCACTGGGCTAATGAGTGGCACGGTAAACAGGAGAGGTTAAGGGAGATGGATAATCTTTCCACTGACATCTTCAAAACCTCCTCATGGCTTTTTAGGCTACAGAACTTTTGAGCACAAGGCACTTTCTTCTAGAGCTCATTCCTACCCTCTCTCATCCTTGTTCCCTGTTCAGTCAAACCTTTACAAAGCTACTTAATGGCTATACAAATGTGGAAAGCCGCCAGTATAGCTATATATTTTCTCTGACAAGCTCACTGACTTTGTGTCATTTTCACGTTAGGCTCCTGCTCTAGGCTGAAACACGATTTAGCACGTTTTGAGGGTCTGCTCAGCATCTCTCAAAGCATGCACGGAGAAAGACCTTCCCAGCCACTCTGTTTCTCAAAGGAGGTAAAAAATATCATACTTTAATTTTGTATCACTGCCATGTAGTTTCACAAGAATTTCCCTTCTCCTGTACTGATCAAAACACCTCAAGGTACCATTCCCAAATGAAATTTATAGAGAGCCTTAAGAAGTTCTAAAATACTTTCTATCTAATTCTGGGAAGCAATGGCACATTTCTTGGTCTAGGCAGAATACAGGTTCTCTTCCACTCCCAGTTTCTAAGCATCTTAAGTTGATCTCTCAGTGTTTCACCTTGACCAAACACACCAAAGTCAGCCAATTTTTCACTGAGCTCCACCAGATTCTGGGTAGCATTTCTCTCCGTAGTTGTCCAGCTTGTTTGCTTAATATAGCATCTTATCCTTTTCAATAGGGAACATATTGTCATTTTTAAGATCCTTTAATTTCATATTATACACAGTGACCTTCATATGAAAGGGTCTCAGAAGTGATGTCACAACAAATTGATTTTCACTGAAAGGAAAAGAAATCCATTAATCTAGAAAACCTAGAATATTCTGTCTCTGTGTTCCACATGCTTTTCTCATAGCACTTTACAGACCTTTTCCTGCTGCTTCAGGGATCAAGCAGGATATTTTAGCTCAGATGAAAAGATGGCTTCGATCCTTCTGTGGATAATTTTTTTTGCTAGGCATACCCATTAATTGTCCCCAAATTACATGAAACACTACTGCTTCTACCCTAGCTCAAATAATATGACAGAGTCCTCACTGCATGTACTGCACTTCCTATCTGGGTCACACAGCCCAAAAGGACTCTAATAATCTTTCAGGCGTCCTTGGTCATAAAGATTTATCCCTATTTCTGGTTCTGTAAATTACTCTGGTCAAAGCTGAAACTTGTTTTGATCTCATACCATTTTGCAAACATGCAGATTGATTGAGCTTGTATCTATCACTGGCTCTAACTTGAAGATTAGTCCTGCTTTGAGGGAGGTGCTGGTCCCTTCGAATCGAAACTATTCTATGATTTTTGTCTTAAATCTGAAAGACTTTTTGTCATCTTTGATCAATCACAGACCCTTCCACTAATTATTGCTCATGCTTTTAGCTATGGCAAGGACCAAACAATTTGACAAGTTGGTTACCTATTCCCTTTATGTACCTTTAGATTTCTTCCCCATTCCAGAAGCTGTGTGGACACAGCTACCTGGGAGACTTTCACTGTATTCAGTAACTTTACATCAGACCCTTGCAACTTCTAAACCAATGAGACAGGAAAGGTGACCCAGGGCTGCCAGAGACAAACCACCAAAGACTCTCAAATTCATGAGTCATATCCAGCCTGTGAGATGTCTCAGTTCACTTTTTGTTTTTGGAGGAAGAAAGGGCAAGGTGCACTTAAACTCTCACGACAGCTGCCTGCTTGTAAACAGCTCAACACAGTGAGATAAAATTGCCATTGGTGCTGCCTGAGTAGGAGGGCTGAGCTTCAAGCCCCCGTCCTCCTGAGCATGCAGTCAAGCCTTTGGAGGCCATATCTCAGTCACCTAACAAAGTGTTACAGCCAAAGGAGTTTAGAGAACATGCAGAACCCTCTCTTACCACAGGTTTGTATTTTTAAAAAATACGTTCATTTAGAAAGTAACAGTACTAGCACTCAGTAAATCCTCAAAATGGGATGTGGGATGTGAGACTACATTTTCTCTCCAAGGATCTTGAAGTTTCTCTGATGAATTTGTCAAGTTATTATAGCTCCTGTAATCTCAACCCCTTTCATAACCCAGGTTTATTCTGGCATTTGCCAGTGGTGTAGCTAAGCCTCTCTTTGACCTGGTTCTGCAATATTTTCAAGTGGTCTGACTCTAGGGGGAACAGCAAGAACCTCAGCAGCTACATATATTGGTTTAAACTTACAATTTCTGGTACCTTCTGTAACCTCTCTTTGACATACTGTTGCCTGAGAAACCAGTGTAACATCATTGAGGAACTGTGGCTGTACTTTATCCTCTCGGCCTTTTAGGATGGCAATGGGCTGTTTATGCTCAAAAAAGGAGCATTTTGGTCATCTGCTGGTTCAATGGCCAGTCTCACCAAGGCTGCTACCCCACCAGAATTTCAACAGCCATGTCCCACCCTTCCTTGTGACACTGCTCATCCAACCACTCCAAGAATCAGCCTGGACAGCCAACATGTTCAAAACCAACTACCTGCAGAAGCGGTCAGGTTATGGTTGGTTCTCCCACAACGTAGATGAGTACCAGTGCTGGGAACAGAGGAGACAGGCATGTCACCCAGGATGGCAGCATCCATGCCAATCAGATTGTCCTTCATCTCCATATCTGATGCCAAGATTTCCCATTTCTCTACTGCTGGCTGCTGCTGTTTTGCAGAGGTCTGTAAGACTACTTACTTCTCTGATGCCATAAAATCACTTACCTTGGTATAATCTTTCCCATTTGCTGCATTTTGGCTGGAAGAAAGTTTGCGAAAAAAAAGTGCCTAGGAACAAAAGCACTTCCTGAACAGACAGAGCAGAAGACAGTACAGTGAGCCCGGCACAAGCACAGAAGCTTTTCCTGGCACATTTAAGTGAGCAAGGTTTCCCATTCCCCACAGCAGTCTTCAGCCTCCCAAGAGAGTAGCCTTCTAGCATTAACCTTGCAGCAGAGGAAAGCTCCACTTGCCCTTCGGTTTTGTATTTCTCTGGCCCTTTGGTCAGCTCTCCTTTGTTTCAGAGTCCTTCTGCTTTCCAGAGTGCAGTTGCTGATCTACCAGACAGGGACCACCATGAGCGTCTCCCAAACAGCCCAGGCTGGAAGAGCATTTCCCAGAAAACCTCCCCTATAACCCTCACAGTTTAATACTGCTGCTAGGTTAAAATGCCCTGACATGAATAAATGCAGCGGTACTGAGAACATCACCTGAGACTTTCACAGCACACGCATCTGGGTCCTTGTAACAGCACTGGGGCAAGCACCATGTGTGATTCCCTCCCTTGCAGCTTCCTACTGAGTTTCTCTGGGCAGCTGAAGCACACACGGTGCATATTCTCAGACATGCATGAAATGGCTCTCTGAGCCTCTTCAGCTGCTTTACAGGTTCTAAACTGCATCCTGTCCCATTCCTTACCAATACACAGTCAGATGTGATGGAGCTGCATTCCCCTGACCTCTCTCAGCACTGGTAAGCGCCACCGACTGTGGCTGCCCTCACAGTTCAGTTTAATTTGTGCCTGTGTTCTCTCTCCAATAAGCCTGCAACTGCCAGTACTCCTAGTTAGACAAGGGATGCTTGCTGGTTATTTCTGCTAGGCTCTTCTCCCTGAGATGAGGGTGTTCTACTTGTGCAGACCACCTCGTCACTTGTTCAGAGGTCCACCACTTCTCTGCTTTGGTGCAGCCCTGCAACACCATTTCACCTTCAAAAAGACTTAATTCTCAATTTTTATCGAACCAGGTTACCTCCTACAGAATATGAAATGATTATGGCGAGCAGACAAATCTTTCAGGTCAGCAGGAGTGGTGGCACGGAATGGAAAGCCGCCTTCCATGGACACAGCCCCCCACACCGCCCTGGCAGCGCATCTGACAGTGGATCAGCACAAAAGCACTGAAGATGAAGTGCCTCTGGCACATATGTTTCCTGTGGGGATTATAAAAAGGACATGTGACCAATGGAAAATACTGACCATGACCCTATGGCAACTACTCTACCCTCCCACAGTACCCTTGCATGGACACTTCTCAGGGTTTTTGCTTTGCACACTCTATCTTTGCTCATCATGCACTGGGAGTGTCAGCAGCTGTTTGTGCATTGCCTGCTGCCTTATCCCCCTTTACGGCCTATTGTCACCAGCTGTTTGTCTTTCCCTGCATCCAGGACGTGATAAGCAGATGCCTGTTCCTACAAAGACCCTCACACTATCTTTTACTGCCTTTCTAACTGCTGCTAAAAGCAAAGAGAAAAAAACCAGGATTTCCAAATGAGAGTTGTTTTGACATTTAAAGTATTTTGATACAGACTGAGACTAAAGGTTCTGAACCAGTATCTGCTTCTGACCATTTCTCTTGGCTTTTTAATCAGAGAAGAGAGAAACAAAATCCTAAATACTAAGTGTAAACAGCAGGATTAAAAAAAACTGTAATCTGCTCATTTCATGCTTTTTGGACAGCAGCAGCAGCAGCAGCGGCTTCTGTCGTATTTCCAATGTCCAAATAATGCTGAATCTATTTTTAATTTTATTTTGTCTTATTTGATGTTCTAGCCAGACAGAAACATTAACAATTAGTAGCACTGTTATCATTTGACAGCCTGTAAATATGAAGAAGACAGGAGGAGAGAGACTAAAAACCTCTTAGCATTTTGACTGAAGTGATTTTGATACCATCTTCTTTCTTTGAAAGCAAAGCCACTGTTTCTCCAGCAGTGGCGTGGGCAGGGCTGATTACGCAAGCACTGACCTGCACAGGCAGGTGAGCGAGGCGGCACCAGTGATCCCGCTCTCCTCCCACCTGCCAGCACCTGGCAGCAGTAGGCAAGGGGACAGCCTGTCCAACTTGAAGAGGAACTCCTGGGTGGGAGGTTCAGGCCTGAGCAGAGGCACAGGGGAGTTGGCCACCACACTGCCTTCCTTGGCATCTGGCCAGAGAGTTCAGGCAGAGACTGACCATAGCCTCTGCTCGAATCGATGGCAATGAGCCATGTTCTGTTTAATCCCATTTTTAAAAGCAAGAAATGTTTCTAGACCCTTCTGGGAAACAGGTAGCAGCTGTTATGGAAGCTCCCATCGCCCTTTTCTAAATTGTGGGAACCATGGAAACAAAAGCAGTCACAGCTGCTGGTGCACAACCCCCGTGACTCTAGCCAATGCACCTCGTACACCAAGAAAGGACCATGAAAATGAACAAGACTGAACTATCTGACTCAGAGTGTGCACCATGGCTTTCTGCATGAGGGCAGGTAGGGCACAGATTTTATCTCAGAGCCTGTTCACGTGCATTTTGCAGAAGCAGAGCCCACGTACACAGAGGCTGGGGCTCACAGATCTGTCAGGGTGAAATAGATGCAGCTACATTTGGCATCTCTGTTCACGCTCTGATGACCCAGAGCTGCAGACATGTTTACAACTGTGCATGAAAAATGTGTCCCTAAACAAAAGAAATCTAAAGGCAAATTTCGTTTTTATGCTGCCTGACCTTGACTGGGTGTTGTGGCAGAGGAGGGGGAGCTGCCAGAGCCAGGCGACAAGACCAATTAACCCTTTGCGAGCAAGGGGTTCGACAGCCAGGAAGGCATAACTATGAGGTGTCCCAATGCTCTTACCACTTCCTAGGAAGAGATGAGCCGCAAAACAGGTCCCAGCCTAGCCGTGTGGAGACATTACACCATGCTGGATGTGACAATGCTCTACAAAATCCATTGCTTCATATGCAAATGAGACATGTTTTCAACACACAGTATTGTTTTGTGCACAAAATACAGCGTGAACCAACTGTTTTCTATTTTTCGGTCACCCGATAATCACTGGATCAGACTGGTCTCCACACAGCCACACTGTCACCAGCAACATTATCTATACGTAAACTCCCAGCCTTCCTCCGCGGCCAGATTTGCCAGGTAGGTAATTGTTGTACCCACTGAAGCAAAACTGACTTGCTTTCAATGACATGCATCTGCACGGCTATTATATAGCAGACTGCCTCAGTTAAGATTTTCCAGCACAAAGATGAGGAAGAAAAAAAATAAATGATCCTTTTATTTTGCATTTTTCACCTCATATTTAGAATTCCACCTAATTTAATTGCAGATTCTGCAGTTGTGGGGGGGGAGGATTGCACAGAAGCCTCCTTTTTCCCATAAACAAAAATGAAATAAATGACAGTCATGACATAGACATGAGATAGCAGTCTTTTCCTCCTGGTTCAATCACTTTCCCCCAGCCCTCGCCCATCTAATACTGCAGCATGTATAGTCCCCAAATGTACCATCTGAGTAGTGCATTCACTAGAGTGTTTGCAACTCCTGATCACTGACAGATGCGATCTTATCAACTGACACATTCAAGCTAAACTGCCTTTTCCTCCCAATCTTCCAGTGGCCTGAATTCAGCAGCGCTGACAGTCCTACGCTGCCTTGCTGCTTGCATCGAGGATGCACCCATAGTTAGGAGGTAGATACTTCCCCTCCAGCATCTTTCATCCCTTCATAAACAGGCAAGGGCCACAGCTTTTAGCCAACAACCTACGGCAAAGAGAATGCAAGTGTGGCAGGTACAGCAAGGATAAAACAAGCCCTGTTCTCAGCAGAAAAAGGATGGAAATGGGATGCATTTACTTACATGACGATTCAGTGCCAAACATGGCTCGCCCCAGATGCTGCTATTTTAAAAAGGAAAGAAGAAAAAGGAGTGGAATACAGAGGGAGTGTATGAGAGAAGGGATGAGACTGCTACACAGCAGGGGTCATGAAGCCAGACAATGCAGTCCAGGCTATCCAAGCTGCCAGATTCTCCCCTCTCCTCCTCTCCTCTCCTCTGCTCAACACCGCAGACAGCTTTTCCTTGCAACCGCAGTGAAGGTCCTCCTTCAGGAAGCAAAAAGCAGGAGCTTCTGTTTTAAATCCGAGCGATAAGGGCAGGCCGGCGTCCTTTCTGTGATACCGGCAGGCAGAAAGAGGTATCAGCCACCAGATACTGCAATCCCCAGCCCCTGCTCGCCGTAAGACAATAGCGGAGCTTATGCACACACGGGATGACGTCAGGACACTGCAAAGACTGACTGCTGCTAACCCAGAGGCTCGGAGGGGGCCTGGACACAGCACAGCGATTCAGATGGGAATTCCTTTGTCACAAAAAGCAGAGGACAAAGCGCCAGACATGTATTTCCCTCTGTGATGCTGAAGCTCCCACCCGGGACTGTAATGTTAGCAGGAAAATATCTGCCTTGAATTCATGCTCCTTTTTGCAGCTGCACAAGATGCAAAGTGTCTCTGTGCAAACAGAATAAATTTCAGGGACAAATAGCCTCGTAAATGCCACTTACAGCATTTTCAGTAAAGAATAACCCCAAATTTCTATCACTAACTCTCTTTATTATTTTTCCTTCAAAGAAATACTAAACTTCTGGGTCAGTCTACACTCTGGACCTAATTTTCATATCAAAATATTAACCGTCTCATTTACTTAAAACTACTGTCAGAACACACAGTAACAATGCTCTAACCACAATAAATGAGTCACACATCTAAATAAAAATAAAAACTCCAAAGCACACTGAATTCAATGATAAAAAGGCATCAAGGCATCCTAGTAACCAAAGAAATACTGTCCTTAATTTTTATTCTTCGAAACCAACTAGATCTAGTGTGCATCTGCAAGTGCATTTTTTAGTGCACTGAGCTTTTTTTTTTTCTGACATTCAGTAATCGAAAAACGTTCAAACATAGAAATAAAGCCCTAAGCTTGCTCCTTTGGTCCTCTCACAGACAAAAGAAATTGCCTGTCTCGTGCTTGTGAGAGCAGCAAAGTAGGAAGCTGATGGCTGGAAGCTACCAGACATTGGGGGCCATCCATTGAATGGCTGTCCGGAGGAGGCAAAACCAAGAACGTTTCTGCGAAGTCTCACCGAACACATACAGGCACTTCCCAAGATGTCACACACCGAAAAGTGCTGCTGGTGGGTGAGGAGAAAGGAGATAGATGCAGGTCCATTCAGTGAAGCACTTAAAGGCAAGCAACCACTCCTCCCATTTCTCAGCTTTTGTGGGTTAACCATTCCCGAACGCTCCTGCTGCTCTGCACGCCAAGGGGGTTTGTGCTGTTTGCAGAACACCCAATGCCACTGTGAGCAGCAGGCTGGAAAAACAAGCATTACTGAAGGCTGGCAGCACCTGCCACCTTGAGGAGCTCAGTGTGCTGAAAACATTAGGGAACCAAGGAGGTGTCGGCTGGGACCATTGCAGCCTGAAGGACAGACTGGAAAGCAACATACGGGGTTCAGAGCCGTAACAGTTCACTGCCAGGCCAGGCCCTCTGGTCCTGGGCATGGGGAACATGGTCCCAAGCTCACAGAGCGTGTATGCCCACGAACATCCTTACAAGGCACACCAACCTACTCTCCTGGTAACATCTGCTGGCACAAAATACTCTTCAGTTGTTTGCCTGCTTTCCATTCCACCCATTGAACAGTTCCTTTGTGTTCTGTGCGCACCATAAGAATACTTAGGGCCACCAAGCTCATGGCAACATTTACCTGTATTTCATTTCTGGAAGAAATTAATGAGAGAGGCCATATCCTGTGGCGAGACATCTCACAACACACTTTCTAACAGGCAGCTTTTAGGCTCCATCAGCAGACAGGACATCAGTGCTCATAATCATAATCACTCAAATCAACCCACAGATGTCTTAACTTAACCAGATGTCCTCAAATCTGTACTTAAGCACCTGAATTAACAGCCTGGCTGTTCAACTGTCATGATTATTTGCAATCACGTGCACGGATGCTCAGCGCCAAGAAGCCATGTCCAAATTGGTTTTGACCACCACGGTGTCACAAATTCTCTGACAAGGACTGTAGCTTTGCTGTTCTCAGAACTGAATTAGTTATTTTGACTATTTGGAGCAGTTAACACCTCCTTCAGTCAAAACAGGTTGATAAGAAGCTTTGGTGCATCAAACAAACTAAGTTCTGGCTGGACTTTCCAGCAACTGGACTTTCCAGCAACTGAGGCAAGTTCACAAAAGAAATGTGTCTATTAAGTATCCATAAGGCTCCCAGCATCTTTAAACACAGGTCTCTGGAACAAAATCCCAAGTGCACTCATGCAATGGCTGAAGAATAAGTTCTGCTCTCATGAGCAGATCTGACCTTCCCACAGCATTGTTTCCAAGAAGAGACAAAACCTCAGGGCTTTTCCAACTACATCCTTGAAGGTGTCACAGAGCCCAGGCCCTCTGCCAAGTTCTCGTTACACTGACGCATATAGGTAGTTGGAAAGCCCAAACAACCCATGCACTATCTCTGGAAGGATTTCATAATAATCTATTTCATTAGTCTTAGGCTTGGCAGGTCAGTACATTGCCTTGTGGGAAAGGTGACCTGCTACAGGTCACTGAAGGACTTTCTTTGAAATTCTTTTAAATTTACCTAAAACATTTTGTCAAATGACTTTGAGAAAGTGTTAAAATCTGTTTCTGAGCTACTGCTCTTTTAAGACCATAACCTTTCCGTTTGCTAGCAGAATTATGGATTTCTGTTTCCAATGCTGAGTGTTGCTGTTGGTTTATTCTACAAAGAAGGGTCAACAAATGATTTTTCTCTCTCATGCAGCAGTGAAGATAATGTAATTAGTGCACAAAAAACGTCAAAGGAAATCTCCTGCCAGCATTTGTGTTGCTGTGATCTGCTTACAATGTGTACAAGACATTGTTTGAGTATTAGATTAATTTACAATGTACTTCCATACATTCCTCCACAAAGCAGCATGAAATATTTAAATCAGCAACAATATATGCTATGCAAAGCTGTCTCCTGTACATTCACATTTTGCAGAGAATGGGATGTGCTTCTCAACCACTGCCACTCTTGGAGCAGATATTCTTTATTCCTTGCTTTATCACTGCAGAAAAATAATACGCATATTTTACTTTGTTTTCTAAGGACACGTGTCTAAGCCCTAAAGCATAGTTTGAGTTTTAATAAGGAAGCTGGATAATGAAACATGAAATTTTTTATACAGATGTAAATTTCTGCTTTAGAGTAATTTCTTTCTATAAAAGCAGTGCAAGCAGGAAATCTGAGCTACCAACAGAGGCAGCTTTGTACACGTGTCTTCTGCTGATCCATTAAAGCATAAATCTTTATTCTCTCTTGTCACTAGAAAAACATTTCATTTTGCATTTAACCTCCTTTTTCACAGGAGAGACTCTGGAAGCAGGAAATGAGTCCATCCCACCTGTGAGGTTCTCCTGTCCTTCTGCCCTGAGCAACTCACCTCGACAAGAGAATTCTCACCTGTGTCCTCCCCAGTGAAAGGGAATAGGTCTTACACCTTCAAGTCTCTAGAGAGGAAGTACAGGATAATCTCAATAAGCCTCAGAAGTGGGTAAGAATTTTTATTACATTAGTTAAACTTGCCTTCCCTTACCAAGTTCCCTGTTCTATAAGTTTTTTAATGCCTGAAAACTGATTTTTTTTAAGACATTGAAAAATTTAATCCATTTAACATGCTATTGGAAACCTCTGAGTGACTCTGCAATGAGTCCACACCATTCAGCAACCTCCAAAAGGAATTTATTTTGCCTGTAGTAATGTCAGTTAGCTCCCTCCTAAAAATGCAGTGAAACCCCCAGCGACCCACACTGTGACAGTCTCCAGCTTTTGCAGGTATTGTCAGTTCTGGCAACAGCTGGCACATGGATTATTGATTAACATGGTACCCACAAAATACTGCAAGGTGTTTTTTCATGCTCCAGAAAAAAATGAAACCAAACAGCAGCATGTATTACAGAACTACAGCTCTTTGGCTTTATGCTTTGCTCGACTTTGCTGACGTTTATTTATCTTTAACAAACATCTTTGGTGAAAAAGTTGGTATCATGATTACACCAATGTTATCCAGTGTGGTGCAACAACTTCAGCTTCTCATCTCAAAGGTGCATGTATTTAAGGTACAAACAAACCCCCAAGCAACCAAAACGAATACCCTGCACTGATGCTATACCACCAAGTCCCCACAGAGGTGTTTTCCAATACCTCCATCACTAAATGAAGCCAGTGTCCCAGAAATGGCAATTTTGGAGCTGTGGCAACAGGAAGAGGGAGCATGGCTAGCTGGGATGGAGGACAGCCCTGACAAGCCCTTCCTTCCCAGCACGAAAGTTGGCAGCAGGGCACAGGTCCAGTGGCATCTGTCAGCTTGGACTACAGAGCATTCAGAGCCAAGTAGAGCCAAAAAAGGTATGTTCCACTGGAATGATATGTCTCAAGTACTTCATTTGTGCAAATGCCAGCAAGTTCCCACAGGGAGCTGGGCTGGACAACCAGGAGCAGCTCAGGGAGTACAGAAGGCTGACACAGGACCACACCAGGCAGCCGAGACAGGGAGACAAAGAGACTGGCTAGCCAGACAGTGGAAAATATCTTTGAACATCTGAGCTGTCTGAAGTCCTCGGAGTTCTCCTCATAGCTGGGTCTTATCACTTTTTGTTTGAGGTTTTCCACCCGCATTGTCTCTTTGCAACATACCGTTCCCTTGTTATGTTGGCACAGAAAGGAAGGAGACTGCTGGCAGAAAAGAAGTTAAGATCTGTTCTTCAGATCTGTTCAACAGAGATGAAGGATTTTATACCAGACTGATTTGCAGACTGCAGGGATGTTTTTCTCTTTTTATTATTATTTGCTCTTGTGCTGATTTTTAAAATATTTCTGTGCAGTCCATACTGCATTTATGCAATCCCATTTCACATAAAAATTCTTTTTCTTCACCATTTTTAGGCAGTTAATGCCTAGAAAAATTAAGGATGGTGATGCACCTCTTTTTTGTTTGGGTTTTGTTGGTTTGGTTTTCAGTTTGGTTGGTTTCCTTTTAAACACAGAACTGTTTACCTACAAATATCTAAGACAGCTACCAACACAGTGTGACAGTCTACTCCCAGTGTGCAAATGACATATCAAACCCAAATGAAATATGCTATTTTTTCAATAACATCAAACCCCATAGCTCATCAGAGCATGTGTAATGTCTTTGTTAAATTCTGAGAGCAATTTTTTGTCCCAAATGCATACAACTGTGTGATGAAATGAGGCCACTACTGTATCTGAAAAATGTTCCAACAGAACACACTACCTTTCAATATGATCCAAAGAGAACTTAGAAACAAAGGAAGGAACCAAATCTTCAGTGTTATTTGTTAATTTAAATCACTAGCTATTTAGATAGCTTTCTAAAACAATAAAATATTAGAAGAAAAAAAAGGTGTTTATTTTCTGCACTGAGGGAAATACTTGAAATACTTTGCTTGGAGTTTTGGTTTTTTTTGTATCCTAATTTAAGGTCATTTCCAAGGATCTATGCCACAGGCCTGCACATGAGGTAAACGTGAAAGTTTCTAATGTCAGAGTGAACAAAGGCGGATAACAAATTAAAAAAATTGATTATAAACAAACTGTCATGATTTTTATATGACTCTGAGGGACCAAAAATTAGGATTAAGGCCAACTCATAATAAACCACATGCAAACTGGCATCAGAAGGAACATGTGTGCCCCACAAATATCCAACTTATATGCATAAAAATGAGAAGATTCAGGATAAAAAAGATTAACCACAAAAACTAGTAAATGCTTGGATAGCTTGATTATCATAGCTTTTCTTGACAACGAATTTCTTCTATGAGTCCGTGAAACAACCAAAGCAGGAGGCCCTCCTCATCCTGCACTGTAATCGGTGCTGGGTTGCAGCAGCACTGATGTCCATCCATCAGGCTCCGACTGCAGGCTCCCAGCATAAAGCCTGGACACAGCACCCTCATTTTTCTGAACACTCAACACCAGAAGAATAAAACCCCTCCTGGAAAAGCAGCATTCTACAAGTTATAAAAAAGACTTATGTGGATAAGTGCTAGCCTGATGAACAAATGTACAGTGAAGAGGAAGCCCCCAGCAATGCACTTAAGCATTGTACCACTGGCTTTTAGGAGAAGAAGGCTCTTAAACTTGACAGACACCCTGGAAAAGCTCTCCTGAACAAAGCACTACTGAAAATGTTAGGCTTTTAGTCATGGTAATAGAAACTTTTTCTAGACAATTAGAGGAAAATAGGATTGGAAAGGGCAGTGTCATCTGCCCTCCTCATTACAGTGAGGTGTACCAGCAGCCTTCTCACCTGGCACCAGGCACAAAGGAAAAATGCACAGACTCTCGAGTCTAACTCCATATGGAAACTCATCTTAGGACACAGAGCAGACCTTTACTAGCAGCTCACGGCACTTACTGGTTCACAGGGTTTCTTTCACAGCAAATCACGGTGCTGCCAAAGCACAACAAAGCATCAGTAACCACAGCTTATTCCTTCTGCCTGGTGACGGTCAATGAATGAACACCACACAGAATCATGACTCAAGACAGGCATGGCAGTAAGTGGCACTGGCAATTTAATGACAACTAACTGATCAGACATTACAGCATTCAAGTTTCTCAGAACTCTGGTACTAATGGTAGGCCTCCCTCTGAGCAGACCACACTGCCAGGGCGCTGGTATCACCCTTCCTCTCCCCTGGAGTGGTGGTACCTCAGAGCTGCTGTATTTCACAGCATAACGGGAGAGAGGAGACATGGAGGTTACAGCTCCCAGTCTCCACAACATTCACGCCAAGAAAGTTCTGGTCAGCATAATTAGAGAGTACTGATTTTCTAAATTAGTTTTGTTCTCAGTTCAGCAGTTGTCAACTTCAGCAGTGCCCATTTCTCTCCACTGACTAGAGACACAGCACACACAGAGCAAGGTTTGAGCAGCTCAGGTACAGACATCTACATAGAAGAAGTGCCTCCTGTGCATCCGGGAGTTTTAGGGGAACCACTGGAAAAGGAGATGGCTATGCTAATGTCAGGGGCCTCATAATTCAAGGAAGAAAATGTAGATCCCTGCACTCCAAACCTACTTTAAACTGTGGCCTCTTCTATGGGTGTTCCCCCTGAATAGGTCCCAGACTTCAGAATGATCAGGTCTTCTAAAGAGCAGCTGTTCAGCTGAGAGAGACACCCTTTTGCCCCCTGCAGCTGCAGAGATCTCCATTACACCAGTGATCTTCTGATACTTCAAAGCACTGTGACACTTCTCTTCCTTCAATGCCATGAAAGATTCAAGGGCTTGTGTCCAGTACCAGGTGGCACACTGAATTTATCAACTTCATCAGCCCAGGTAGGAAGGTCATGCTGAGCACAGTTTGCAGATACAAGAAAGTTGGTAAAATCAGCAGGCATCACTTCACCAGAGTAAGTCTTCTCTGCCATCTGAGACATGCTACCTCCTAACAAAGTTAAGCATGGATATGCATTCTTTTCTTCAAGTAGAAGTGTTTGTGGCCCTTCCTACATACCTGATTTGTTTACTCAACGCCACCTAATCAGTTATCAAACCAGGCTGAAGAGCTTCACCTTGCAGCAAAGCAGGAGCATACGGCTCTGCTCAGCCTGCAGGGCAAGGAGATTGCCTCCAAACATCCATCCTTGATGCTTCCTGAAACCCATCAGCCTTTAGATGGCCACCAGCTCTGCTTAACGCTGTTTGTTGTTAGTGTTATTTACCCACTTGAGCCTCCAGCTCTGTTTACACTATAGGCAAGTACTGTTTGATACCACTTATCCTTCACAGAAGATGGTTTGGAGACCAGCCAAAGCACAACCTCAAGCACAAGGACTGACTCGCCTCCTGTACCCAGTCGGTTAAGGCTGCCCCTGTAGGCACCCCGAGGGCAGAGGCTTGTGGGTCCCTTAAGCTTCAGTCAAACAGCATGAGAATCACATCTTGTGAAAATTTTTTTTAACAAAAATTCTCAAGAAAATGTATTCCAAAATAAAACACAGATTATTGTGTATTTACCTCACACCAAACATCACTGGAAACTGTGCACTGGATGAATGCAGTCCAGAATGGCACCTTCTCTGACCCCAGCCTTCGTATCTCTTTATAAACTGGCACAAAGAAGACTTACAGGGTTCATTACTTTTGTTGCTAACAATGTGTTTGACTGAAATTGACACAACACACTACAGATAGGAAAAAGCAAAGGGTTAGTTACTTGAATAAGAAAAGGGTATGTATTATCAAGTGTCCAACCAGAAACATACAGAGTCCCCTGGCATGCAGTGTCAGGTCCTAGGGAAAAGACCTCAGTTGGAAAGACCTCAGACCACTGTGTTTTAATCCTGTGTTTCACATATCCCTTATTCCAACTATCTTCCTCATGCCTGTGCAGAGAGAATTGAGATTCTGCTGGAATGCTGGGGTTTTTTTGTGAAATAATTGCTTCTTATCAGAGCAATTATTTTTATACAGTACAATCTATGAAAAAAAAATAGTTCACTCGGTTCTACTTTCCCCTCCATTACAGATAGAACTGAAAGTTACACATACGTGAATTTGTATCTCACCAGGAAACTAATCCTTCACGGACTTTTCACTGTCATTTACTATCTTGAATTAACATCAGTTTAAATGCGGTTAGTTAGATAACCATCACTCAAAGAAACGCCAAAAAATTGCATTTTCCTGTGACACAACACTAAATATTTTAAAAACCTCCTTGTTGAAATGTCCCTTACGTGTCTTCTGGCAAGGGCCCACCCTGGTGCAGGCAGTGGGCAGACACAACACTGCATGTTCACTGTGGAAGCCAGAAAGGAACTGGAATGTCTTACTGCAATAGCCAGTCACAGCCCAGCTCTGCTGCAGAGTGCACCAGAATTACATGTACTGTTACAAAGCCAGATGTCTCCAGGGCAGGAGCTTTCTAAAGGGGTAATTTCTGGCTAGCAAGCTGCAGTTAAAGCATTTTTTTTCTTAAAATCTTTTTAATTTTGCTTGGTTTGTATTGCTATTAAATTTTAAAACAGAGGGCTCCACTAGTTTATAACAGACAAGGACTACTATGTTTTCAGCAGTAAACACAAAGCAAAACCAGATCAAGCAAAAGCCTACAGGGCCAGGTGGCAGGGAGTATGGACAGCCCCCTTGCAAAAGGCCATGGTGAAGTGACCCTCTGAGGATGGTTGAAACAAAGCAATACAGTCACGTTCACAGAACTTTATTCAAGCCAAAATCCAAGTTGGATGACATGGGTATAGCAAGGTGGCTACTCTTTCCACCTACCTGGCCACAGACAAGCTCAGATCTCAGACCTGCCCCTCACTTGCCCAGTGCCTCCTAATCCAGAGCTCTGAGGCACCAGCGACCCCCCTCCCCTTGGAGACCACCCAGCCTTTCCCAACATGCAGCCAATTCCCTCCTCAAGCCCACAGAAAAATCAAGTCTCTTCCTCTCTGTGCTCCTATTCCTCACTTCTAGTCCAGACACAGTCTTCTTCCAAGATAAGGAAATAGTGACCACTTGAGAAATGGAGGGACAAGTGTCCACCCAGCCAGGGTCTAGAGGTCTTCATCAGTCACCATCACTCAATCTACCCCAAAAAATGCTCATATCACGAGCCTCCTTGCATGACCTGGAGCCCATCTTCACCATCTCAGAATGGACTTGGCTATCTCAGTTTTTTCAAATCCCTCATTTTGCTTTGACAGGGAGCTAAACCAACTATCCATATGTCGTTCTTATCAAAACCCCCAGGAGGTCTTCATGGGACCCAAAGGACAGCAGAGGTCTTGTCTGAGAAATAACTGGCTAATGAAAGTACTATGCAAGAGACAGTCTAGTGCCATTACAGCAGTGCAATACAGAGCCCTTCCCAGCAAATACTGAAGAACCCAAATTAAACACTGCTGTATTGCTGTGTGGAAGCAACCCACTCAGTGGACTAGGCTCAGTTCCCAGGTCAGCAAAGGTTTTCCCTGCTACGGGGAGATACTTGAATTCGCAACACCATTTTATCTAAAATCTTCATGAGACTGCAGTGGAGAGCTTCAGGGACCAGGCTCTGCTGAAAAGCTAGAGACCTTGCAATCAAAGTGCACTGCAGGGAAGAGACAGACAGAGTCAGGGCAGGCTGAGGCGTGAGCACAAAAGAATGTCAAGAGATGGCAGAAGGTTAACAGAGTAAAATGGCAGGGAGCATCAGCCACCCCTCTGCGTGCAGACACAGCTGCCTGAGCCACATCCTGTGACCAAGGAGAGTATCAACACCAAACCTCTTCTGAACCAGCACGGCTGTCGGAGGAATTTTCCCACAGTAAAGATCACATTCATCGCTCTGTGTCAGGAACAATATTGCACTGTAAATGTCCCTGGGATTCCAGCAGAAGGAAGAACACATTCAACCTCAGCCATGAACAAACTCTAAGAAGCAGCTAAAATGGTGAGGAGCAATCCTCCTTTGGCTGCAGTACAGCATGGCAGATTTTATATGTGTTAACCACATGGCCAAGCACAGCAACGTGAACTCAAATCAAGAATGCAGACTAGATCTTAACAAACCAGAAAAAGGACAGAAACCCCCAAGCATCAGATAAAAACAAGCGTCTGAACCTTATGGATGTATATGACCAAAAGAAAATCTAAAAAAAAGAAAATACATAAAGGAGTAAGAAAAAAAAGGAAAAAAGAAACAGAAACACTGAATAAGAATTTGAAGTGCTTTCTTTACCTCTACAGTCTCACAGATCTGTCTGTGGGAAGGGAACATGGTGATGGCCATGCAGACAACACTGCAAACTTCATTGCTTTTTAAGAAAATAAACAAACATTTTCAAATATTTTTTCAGGGTTCTTTCCTTTTTTTCCAAGTTTCCCTAACATGTGGCAAAGCTTATGCCCTCTTAGGAATTAGACTTTTCTTCTCATTTGTGATAGTCACTGTTATTTTTCTTCCTACATATTTTTCAAGTCATTTTTCTCAGCATTCATATGAGTACAAGATTTCCCAGCCACTCTTGTTTTTTTTCAGCCCAGGACCACTCTCTGTCTTCTCACAATCTTTACAGCAGGAAAGCTGTAGCCCACACAGACAGGAAAGCTTAAATTACACTATGACAGGTTTATAAGACTAATTCTAATAAATATCTCTCTGTAGCGTCCTATTCACTGTCTCCCTAGAAGAGCAAGGAGGGATTTTTCTGCGGGCAGCATTTTCAACTGCATCAACATATTTCATGAAAGTGCATGAACTTCAACAACACTTTGCCAAGGAAGCCCACACAAGCTTGCAAACCAGGAGGCATGAGGAGGACCCCTCAGAGCCCCTGGTAGGGCATTAGCCTGGGCTAAGACAGGCCAGAGACTGGCCCCTATTTCATGACCAGGTGCATTCAATCTACCTTTTTTTAGCTCAAATGACTGCAGGTCAGCCTTTGATCAAAGCTTCTTCCCCTACAAGACTCTGCTCTGGCCAATTCAACTGACCACGAGCCAGGCAAGGCAGAGATCACAGATGTGAAGCAGGCATCCATGTCCCAGGATGCAGCCACCAGCACCCACAAACCAGCCGAGCCTGACTCACTTCCCAAAGGCACCTTGTGTTTTCTTGCATTGCTCCATGCTGTTTCGTTTCGGTATTCAGAAAATCCAAAACACTGCCTGAAGATCTTTTCATTTCAGTAGGACCTTTATCCATATCTTTGTTTCATTCTATCTACTGCCACTAGATTTTTACTGAGAAAAAAAAATGTATTGCAGACAGACAGAAATTACAGCCTGGAAAGAAGCAATATCCAATGCTATCAAAACCAGCTATGCCATGTGCTCTGCACGGAGTACATGTTTTTTTCTTTCAGTCATCCTTTCATGATTGTCAATTGCCCCGCTCTTACTGTTTCAAAAAACATTTCATGGCTTACCTACATGTATTTATTTGAATATTGGTTCAGCTGTGTCATTGAAATGTTTAGAAACCCAAGCACGTTTTTCAAAAGTTATTTAGGAACTTCTTTTTGCAAGTACCTTTAGCTTTTCTTGAAAGTCACATTACTTCTGAAAATAGGATTTAGATGCATGATGATATAGAAGGAAGTTGAGAACATCTTCATTTTGGAGACATTAACCAGTCCAATAGCTTAACAGTAACCAGTCAGCTCCTGCACCACTGACTCATATGCACATCATTTGTTACCAAAGTCTTTTATTGCTGCTATTCAGGAGAATGCTGCAGAGACCAGAGAGGTCTTGTGTTCATGCCTGTTTAAATCACACAAACCATGAAAGTCTAGGATTAAAACCAGAGGTTGAAGGATGATGTCCAAAGGCTAGAAGCATTAAGTACTAAAGCATCTCCTCCAACACTCACAATTGTGAGTTTCCTCCCGTGTTACATTTGACATGGAACATACCAAATTATGGCCATTCACCCTTAGACAAACTCAATTCTCTGTATCACAACCTGAGTACACAAAATAAATAAGACTCAAATGAGCAACATTAAAAAAAAAGTTAAATGAAAATGAGAATTGATCTGGTGATGGAGTTCTTGCCACTCCGTATGTTGACTCTCCTTTTCTGATTATATTGAGAGCTGCATCGACTTTCAGAAATACTGAGAAAGTCTTTTAAGCTTTTCCCTTATGCAAGATGTGCAGCTGCACTTCTTTGGTCTCCATGAAATGCCTGTACCCAGTATCTCTGCTCTTTTCCTTTTCAGCACAAGTTCAGAATATCTAACCCCACCCCTGCTTTTTGTTGTGAAATTGGAACATGCTCAACATTTTTTCCTCAGTAGACAATTTATTTTTAAATCCATGGCTAAGAATGCAGCATAATATATTTCAAAACAAATCTTCTTAGTCATCATTTCCATAATATTTCAACCCCTTCACAGGAAATATTATTCACAATACCAACAGAATAAAAACCAATGGGTTTCCATTAGCAAGTGTCCACAGATCTTCATTTCAAATCTCAACAATAATAAAAAACTGCTGTAATAAAAACTTGGATAAAGACTGATTCTTTGCATTAGCACTAGTCAACAGCTGGAGGTCTGTCTGGAATGTACACCCTATTTCAGTGTGACATAGTTGATCAACTACTGAAATCAATGCTTATATTATGTAGTCCATGTTAGGAGCATGACAGACCTAGGTCTTCAAATAAGTAAAGTTTAATATTTATTAGGAGATAATATAGGTCTAAAACTAAATTGCCTTCCTGAAACAAATTCTCACTCATGGCAACTGGCCTATTATTGTAAAGACAAGTTTTTTATCTCAGATGAGGAGTGATAAGGTCTCCTATACCATCATTTCCTCGTCCTAAAAGCACATCAAACATGCACAGAAAGTAAGGTCAAATGCCTGGTACTTCTACCAAACTAGTTTGTTCTCCTTCTTTTTCCACACAGCACTGATAAATAAAGATGTATTTTGTGTCAGTGGGAAGGGAGACTATATGTCAGGCCTGAAGTGTCAGGTTCAAATTTTAAGGTTTTGCAAATTAAGTTTTTACAAATGCCGTGGACCTACACCATGAATCTGGGCAGGCAATTTCGGTCATCAACAGGAAATATTCCTTGGGCCCCTGGCTAAGGCATTACAATTTTGTACAAAAGTACTCCTGCCATATAGTATAAAAGCAGATGAATCTCTTCATTGCACTTAGGGATTTTGTAGGAAATGCGATACTGTATTGACTAAATGTATCTTACTGTGCACAGCTGGGGAAAAAATAAGTTGCAAATAAAGTTTAATTTAATTGCTGCATTTCTTGTTTCCTTTAGTTGAATTATTACTTTGACTTTGCTTACTGTCATGACTTTTTATTTCCAGGTTCTTTCTACTAAACAAAGTAGGAATAGGCTGTATGTGAAATGTTGCTATTTCTTCCTACAAAATTATTCCAAAATACATACAACATAGGCAGAAAACACTAATTCATGGCCAAATACGAACACATATTTTTAATTCATGTTGCCATGGATTTTTAGCTATAGAAGCCAGTGAGAGATCAGCTGTTGACATCACTGTGAGCATGTCAGACCATTCAGACAAAAATGTAACAGGGTAATGCCCTATGGAATTTAAAAACTAAGTGGCAGTCAAAACATAAAATGGTCTGGCCTGTATTAAGCGGTTTCTCTCAACTCCATTTAGAGGTTAAAGACAGTTACAAGCACACTGTTTTCTAAAATTTGCTTAACATAGGCAATATGGGCAGAAACATGGAGCATGTCTGCATCGTGGCTTAGAAATGGTATTCTCCAATTTAGTACTCCTGCTAAAACCACACTGCCTCTAACTCTCCACACCTTCAATTGGAAGAACAAAGGGCAAAGATCACAGTTTGAGATAAAAAAAAAATTAGTGGAAACAGCGATGAGATAAGTAAACAACAGTAACAGCAACAATATTAGTAACAAAAGGTGTAAGACAAAGAAACAGTTTACACCTCTTCACCTTTTCTCGACAGAAAGTAACCCCTTTTCTCCTAAAGAGCAACAGAGTCCCTTTCTCCTGTCCCTGGCAGTCTCATGAGGTGGCGCTGAATAATATTTGGGTCTGGCCATGCTCCATCCCAACTACAGCAAAAAATTAATCCTGTTCCTGGCCAGAACCAGGACAGTCTGATGTTCAAAAGCTACAGCTTTTGTTGTCCTGCTAACACCATGGTTTGCTGAGTGGAATGAACAGGATTAGAAAATACAGGGCACATGACAGTATTTGCAATAAAGAGGATCCATGCCTTTGTGTAGACCTTACACATCCACAGACCAGAGCCTGTTTGAGTACCCGCTGAGAGAAGGACATTCATCTCCATGGCCACAGAGCTCCCAAGGATACCTACATTCCATGGCAGTCTCAAAAAGACTTAAAAAGACATTAAATAAGAAAAACAATTCTACCTCCATACTTACTTTTGCAATTAGACTCCTTCAGAAAACCTACTTGTAATCACTGATGAACAAGCTCTCATCTCATATTCCTGCCAGAGTCCAGTGGTTTCAGACCCAGAGCTAAAAAACGAGTCTCCTGCAGCCCAGCATATTTAAGGCAGATGTCTCCCAGAGAAGGAGTATGGACGTGCCACTGACCTACTTGTACTTACATGGGGAAATCTATCCAAAGGAACTGGCTAAACAAAACAAGGTTCCTAGTCAAAAATGTCTTACTTTGCAAAACAACACACTCTACAGTTGGACTTCATTCCATCCTAGAGCCTTGGGTTTATCCAAAACCCCAAATCCCAACAGTCCTCTTGCCTCTTGTCATTTTTGTCTGTTAGGATGAAAGATCTAATTCGTATGAGACCTCCTATTTCTCTTACTGTTCATGTAGTTCACAGAGCAGAAATTCATCTTGGCTCATAAGCAATGGCTGGTTTCCATCTGCACAAGGAGATGTTCTAAAGTCATGGGTCTCGCTGGCAGAAAACAACTGCTGGCTTGCTGTGCCAGAAAACCTCTGTTCCTGGCTATCCACGAAGTATCACATCTGTGCTGAGACAGAAATGTTGTGAATCAGACCACCAGTTACAACTATCATTGGTTTTCATACAGCAGATGGAATTCATAACTTCATAGGGGGATATATCACACATGGTTATGAACACGCCAAAAAGCTCCTGAGATCCTCACTTATTTGCAAATAACAAAAAAATTACAGGGATTCCTTAGGTTTCTGCTTCTGTTTAATGCTGAAGATTAAAAACTTTAAGATCAAGCACAGGAAGAAGAAAGAAGACGAATATCTGGTAAAAACCTGTTAACCTAAAATAAAGCCCTATGTACTAATTTGAGACAGAGAAGCACGATTTTTCAAACACACCTACTGTTCGAAATATCTTCCAAGATTATGGACTCTTCTGAGTCCATAAAAGAAGTAGCAAGTATTGCATACTTCTTTTACAGCTTTAGAGAAAATGAGTAATGGAAAAATTCATCAAATGTCTACATCATACAAATTAGTCAAACCACAACACACAGTCAAGATATTGTTATGGGTGAAACATTCCTGAGTATGACTTTACAATATTAAACTTTAAATATCCACAATTATTTACAGTTTCCCAAACTGTAAAACACTTTGGTACCTTGTTTGTGAAGATCTTCAAGGAGTCCACCACCCTGCCATGGGCAGGGACCCTTTCCACTAGACCATGTTGCTCAAAAGCCCATCCAACATGGCCTTGAACACTTACAGGGATAGGGAATCCACAGCTCCTCTGAGCAGCCTGTTCCAGTACCTCACCACACTCACAGTGAAAATGTCATCCTTATATTCAATCTAAACTTACCATCTTTCAATTTAAAACCACTGCCCCCTTCTCCTGTCACTACAGGCCTTGGTAAAATGTCTTTTCCCATCTTTCTTAGAAGCCCCCTTCATTAGGTCCCCCTGGAGACTTCTCCAGGTTGAACAACGCCAGCCTTTTCAGCCTTTCCTCATAGGACAGGTGTTCTGGCTCCAGAAGGAGATATCAGAAGTGACACCCAAATACATCATGTTTATTGGTCAGACAGTGGAAGGAGTTTCATTTCCATCTCACAGGTGTTAAAACTCATGTAACATGCACACAAAGAGAGATGATACATGGTACACAGAGGAAAGCAAACAGTGTCTTGGAAGGCAAAGATACACCCCAGAGCATCAAACCACTGGTTTGCTCATGTTCAGCTACATCCGTAACTTCAGCTCAGTGACCTCCTGTCTGCTACATGCTATCTCCTAAATTCATAAATCTTGACAAAACTACATAAAAAAAGGCAAGATTCTCAAGCAATTTAAGTAACCTGTACAGACAGTTGAGTCCATGGAGGTAAACACATTCTGACAGATACAAAAGCAATGACCAGATTTAGGCTTTTTGCCTGGAAATCTCTCCTTAGTTCAAATAACCACCTAGCTACTCATCAAACTTTGCAGCCTTTGCCTAGGAGTTTGAGCAAGGAAGTCACTGAATTCCTCAGACTTTGCTTTCAATGACTTGAAATCATAGAATCATAAAATATCTTGGGTTGGAAGGGATGCCCAAGGATCATCGAAATCCAGTTCCTGAACTCCTCAAATTGTCTTTGCAACAGCCCATGGTTATCCTCAAGTGTCTGCCAGCTTGGCCTTGGTCTCCCAGTGAAAGTGATGTTGAGTTACCTCTTTTGGTTGTCCCAGAGGACACCAATACCTACTCATATCCAGCTTTTAGTGCTCCTCAGGTTACCACAGGAGCTTCAGATGGAAGGGTTTGCCACCTTCCTTTACCTACAGACCTCCAAGGGAACCTCCAAAGCACGACAAACTAAATCCGACAGGATTTTTAGTATATAATGTTTCACATTAGCTAGAGGAGCTATAGAATTAAAGCTTCTGGTCAGTCAATGCCCTTCTGTTTCCATTTACGGTTAAGAATGCAAAAACTTGATGGTAATTTCTTTCCCAAACTCTCCTCAGCCTGTTCCAATTTTGAGACGTAATTCAGTCTAGTCAAAAATATTTTAAACAATGTGGTTTATTTATAATCAGAAAAGGCATCTTAGTAATCATCAAAATTACTAGAAGTTACTAAATTTAAAACACAAGGACTGCATTTTCTTCTCTCCCCATACAGAGCAACAGACTGAGCACAAAATCTAAGCACTGCTGTACACAGCTCAACAGAATTCTCTCCCTCCATGAACAGCTGCAGCCAGAGCCAGAAAAAAACCTTTTTAGGTTCATTAACCAACCAAAATGTGATATTAGGAATGGCAAGGAATATGAAATAAGTAATCTGTTTTATGTATTGTAGTTCACTTATACCTTATGAGTACTATCACCTATCCAAAAACATGACTGTGGAGGGAGATGTAGCCATGTTAATACAAACGATAAGATTATAAAAATCAGTATTGCTTATGCCACATAAGAGTTAAAAGAGAAAGGATACTGCAAGTGTCTGTAGAATAAAGCAGGAGAATTGCAAAAAAGCAGCCATTCAATAAAATAAGGGACAAACTGAGAACTATAAGAGAAGACAGGCAGTCACTACGGTAAGATGCTGCTGAAGTCAAGAACTATGAAAACTCAAAATTGGAATTATAGTAAGACTATCCATAAGAGTATAAAAAGGCAAGCCAAGTAGCGAACTCACAGGAGAAAGTAAACTAGAAATGAAGGAGGGGCAGATCACAACTGTCGCCTGCTTATTGAAAGTTATTTTCCACTGTTTGCTGAATCTGCATCTGGTATTACCTACTCTCAAGAAAAAAATACACAACCCCCCAAAAAGATAGAAATTTGTCCACACCTCCCCCAGAGCAACACTAGAAATGCTGAGTGACTTCACCACCACAGAGGTTTCTATGTTCTGTGTAGTTTCTGGAGCACAGTCCGGTTGCACACACAAAACTCTCTACACTGCTCAGAAGTATCAAGAACACATAAAACCTCTTGGTTTACGGTGTGATGGTTTAACCCTGGCTGGATGCCAGGCACCCACCAAAGGTGCTGTATCACTCCCTTTCACAGCAAAGAGAAAATAAAATGAAGGGTTCATGAGTTAAGGACTGAGAGAGATCACTCACCAAATACCATCACAGACAAAAAAGATTCAGCTTGGGAATATTAACTGAATTTATTACTACCAAAATCAGAGCAGGAAATAAGAAGTAAAATACATCTTAAAAACACCTTCCCCCAATCCCTCCCTCGTTCCCAGCTCTACCTCCTCCCCAGAGCATCGCAGGCAGACAAGGGAATGGGGGTCATGGTCAGTTCATCACCTGTTGTTACTGCCACCATTCATAGAAGAGTCCTTCCCCTGCTCCAGTGTGGGGGCCCTCCCAAGGCCAACAGTTGTCCACGAACTGCTCCACTGTGGTTCACTCTTCCACAGGGTGCAACCCTTCAGGCACAGCCTGCTCCAGTGTGGGTCCCCCACAAGGTCACAAGCCCTATCAGGAAACCAGCTGCAGCATGGGTTCCTCTCTCCACGGGTCTGCAGGTCCCTGCTAGGAGCCTGGTCTAGCACAGATTTCCCACAGGTTCACAGCCTCCTCTCAGGCATCCATCCATCTGCTCCAGTGTGGGTCCCCTCCATGGGCTGCAGGTGGATCTTCATATCCCAGTGGATCTCCAAGGGCTGCAGGGGCACAGCTGAGACCATGGTCTGCAGAGAAATCTCACCTCCAGCATCTGGTGCAGCTCCTCCCCCTCCTTCTCCACTGACCTTGGTGTCTGCAGAGTTGTTCCTCATATTCTCATCCCACTGTTCCCTGGCCACAATTACTTCTGTGCAGTAACTTTTTTTTCTCTTCTTAAATCTGTTACCACAGAAGTGTTACCACCATTTCTGACAGTCTTGGCCTTGGCCAGTGGTGGGTCTGCCCTGGAGTCGGCTGGCATTGGCCCTGTCAGACACAGAGGAATCTTCTGGCAGCTTCTCACAGAAGCCACTTCTGTAGCTCTCCTGCTACCAAAACCTGGCCATGCAAACCTAATATATACAGGGAAATACTTGAGAAATTCATCAATAAATCAGGTGTTTGCCTTTTCCTTTCATAAGAAGAATTATTTTTAATTAAAAAATGTACACTAAGCCCCGCTCATATTTAATGTTCACTTACTTGTTCTCAGCAACAGCTGCAGTTGTTACAATACAACTGGGCAAATTTAGTTATTAAAAGTATTTCCACAGCAAACTACTTCACATTCAAACTTCTTTTAATTCTTCTGACCTAGCCATTGTTGTTCAGCATTAGAACATGCAGTAAGCTAAGGAAGGGCCAAGGGCTTGTCTACCAAGGCAGCTATTCTTGAAAAGTCACTGCACTCCCAAATATTGATACCATGTTAAGTGCAAGAGAGGACAAGGCTGAAAGATGTATTATGAAAAGAGACGTAGGAGATGACTGACCAGAACAGAACACCTATGCCTATGCCCTTGATATGCAGTGTGAGTTGCTGGTAACCATATCAATTTGTTTTCTTGTATTTTGTCTTTGAAATCTCTCTGAAGTTAAGGTGCTTCCTTGATAGACACTAGCAAATATTTTGTTCCATTTATGAACATCTGTCATAAAAGCACATCACAGCTGAGACTACTCTCACTAGAATACTTTACAGAAAAAAAATTTAAGTACTTAAATTGCTTCTACCTAGTATGCCTCATTAGAAGTCTCTTTACCTTGTGGTTCGTTTACAGCAAGCCACATACACAAAAAATCAATCCAATAAGCACAGAACAGGTGGGGAGCTGGCACTACAAACCATTGAGACCTGTTCAGCACTTGGCAACCTACTCTAAACCCTACCTGCAATGCTGTTTTCAATCTTTTATCACTCAAAATTTATCTTTGGCCTGTCTGGATGGATGACATAAAGGTGAGAGCCAGCATTTAACACACAGCCGTGTAAAGATCAGGCACTTGAGCAAGAACCTAGCTGAAATTTCCCAAATAAGCTCATGGACAAAATCCCAGTGAAGTGGACATGCGCTATTCCAGAGGCCCCTGATGTTGAAGAGTCTGTTTGAACTGCCTGATCAGCTTCCAACACCTACATTTTTAAATGATGCTGTTGTGTACACACAAAATATCAATGGCAGTCCAGAGAAAGAATATAAAGCAGGTTGAGAATAAACTGAATGAGCAGAACTAGAACTCGATTGATTTGATTTCTAAAAGAACAACCTGGTATACAATTTTTTTTAGCAAGGCAGACAAAAGCATCAAAGGAAGGCAGTGACTTCTTTCCCAAAAAATCCATGATAAAAGACACCAAATGGTAAAATGAACAATATACATATTCCTTTTTATAAGATTCATATTGAAACAAAAGGGACATTTTTAAAAACTTGTATCAATGTCCATGGTTACAGATGCCTGAACAGATCAGCTGTACTGGGGGGCAAGCGATATGCAAAAAACAACAAAAACCTTTAATTTGTTTCTACATACACAAAACCAACAACAAAGACATGTCTGTATGTATGCACAAATGCTCAGATAGATTAGATATGAGATCCATCTAATAACAGCTGGGGAGGAGACAAACCTTCAGGAAATAAAGATAATTTTGCTGTTTGTGCAGAATAAGTCAGCCAGAGTCAGACACACGTTAAACCACAACAATTAGCACAAATTTTCCAGAGCTTTAGAAACTACTTTATGTCTGTAGAAACAGTTTGTGACCTTAACAGTTGAGGCAGTGGGTGGAGTAAGGGCAGGCAGGCTGGTACTAGTCACCTCCTCAGCACTTGCATGTCCTCACTTCTTAAAGCCTGCAGTCTGCAGGAGCATGGGCACACAGATCAGCACCTGTCACCACAACTGGTTCCAACTCTCTGTTTAGCTTATTTTGTGGGAATCACTTCAGGAAGACAAATATGAGACACCATCAGGCAACAATCAGTCCTGCATCTTCCTTTTTTCGTCCTACTTAAAATAATCCAGCTTTATGACAGTCACCATAGTTCCTTCAGCTTTCCATAGCCTAAGACCTGCATGTCACGCACCTCATCTTTCATCTGACCTTGTAAAAGCCACTTACAGGACCCCCTTCCAAGCAGACTTCCGAAGCTCAAGGGTGGGAAGTTAACTTTGCCATACAACCACGTCAGTTGTAGGACGGCCCTACAACTTTATTTCTTACCCATCATGCGACTGCGTTCAACGCAATCCTTCCCCTCTGTGGGTAACACGATGCAGCACAGGGACACTTTAGGGTCCCCCCTGGCAGGCGGAGGGGCTCCCCCACGCTCAGGTTCGCTGCACGGGGTCCGTGTGTGCCTGCCTGTGGAAGCTGGTGACCCTTGGCTGGCTGTCCGACACGCAGGCAGCCCCAGGTTCGTGCCAGACTTCGTTTCCCAGCGGCCGCACCGCCTCTCCCGGTCCCGGCACGGCTCCCGTGTCTTTAAAAGGATGCCCTCTAGCGCGAGAGTCGGACGAGGCCCTTTCTACTTCTGCCGCACTACCGAGCACCGAACGCAGGATCTGCTTACCGCAGCCGAGGCAAGACGCGGTGCGGGGCTGGCTCAAGCACTAAGGGAAACACTGGAAGGCAACCACCGAAGACAAGGGGGAAAAAAACTCCAGCAAACCAACAGCATAGAACAAAAGTCTAATCTCACTGTTCCCATCTGAATAGCAACCACTAGGAAATGGAAATGACTCAAATGCCAGTGCACTGGTTTCTGGTTAGTTTCTGCATGATAAACATCTTGCGAATCAAATCTACAGTTTCAAATACAATTAATCCTTTCTACTAAACTTAAAACTGCAACATACCCAGCAGTAATGTTAACTGTCTCTGTAAGTAAATATGCCGTTTATTTTGTTCACTATAAATTAAGAACAGTATTCAAACCTCAGACGTTCCCCCTCTACGGCCACGCAGTGCTGGGGATCATCACACCAGAGGGACCTGTATTTTAAGAACAACATTGAGGACCCGAGCCAGTTAATGTTGTTCTTGCTGAACTACAGCATTCACAGAAAGCAAACACCATAACCAGATTTGTTTGAACTGGCGCGTATTTTAGGTTTATTATTATTTTATGGTATTCTCACATCCCTCATTAATATTAACTTTTATTCCACACCGACAGCATAACCTCCCGCAAAGGCAATGGCTGTGATGTACAGAACTACACTAGCATATGAGTAAAAGACTCATACTGTGCCATAACAGATGCACCTAATACACTGTGTATCAGATATTAAATCCTTTTCTTCCAGTTAGCAAAACACTGTTTGGTTTATTACTACGCTTATTATAAAGAGTATATGAATAAGTACATGTTAATAAGTAAGCGAATGACTGACTAAAGCATAGGTAAGTAATTAAATACCCCAGACGCTTCTGAAAACATTACCTTGCAGATATAATTCCACTCTGTGTGTTTAAAATACATATCCCAAACAAACTAATGTTGCAAACTGGAACAGAAAAGATACTTTTAATGTGAACTTATCTTCACCTCAAAGACCAAAGGCAGATAAAACCTGCCTTCTGTATACAAATAAAAACACATCCTGAGAACTGCAGAGCCCACCCTGCACCAGACATGTCCCTACCTACTGCATCAGTGCCATGGGTTTTTGATGCTTACCGAAGGAGGGAGTTTCTGAGGGACTAAGCCCAGGAGCCCACGGCTGCACCCTGCAGCACAAGGCTTTGCAAGGGAATGTCAGCTGCTGTGGATACCACCAAGCTCCCTCGCTCCTAAAACAAAGGCATTTGTGGGAAAAGGCTTCATAAAATTTCATCATTCCCAGCATCCTTTTTCCTCAAATGCTTCTCTGTCACATTAGATTAGAAAAGGAAAAGAAACATGAAGGCAAACAAGAGAGATTTTGGTTGGGAGGCTTCTCGTTGTTCATTCACTGTTTATTATTGATTTTTGTGCCTGTGCAGAAGGATCACGTGTGCACTGGAACGAGGACATGGTAATGTACAGAGGGCTGTGTATGCCAGGGAGCTCGTGGCCAGAGCAGCTGTCTGTGGGCTCTCTGTGGCTGGTTTCTGGATTGTTGGTTGTTTATTTTAGACTAAGAAAGTCTCCAGTGTTCAGCCTGGACTAAACCACAAACTACAGCTCTAAGGGTCCACTGCTAAGGGGTCATACATAACCCCGAGTGGAAGAGCTGAGATCTTGGGTGATCCCCAGGGTGGGAGCTGCCCTCCCAGTGAACCAAGCTGGGTCGGCATTCACAGCCACCAAGGCACCTTGCCACAACCGAGGGGCGGCTGCTCTCCCTCACACCAGCAGACAACACGGGCCACCACAGCCCTGCAGCGGAGCGGAGAGCACGGCGGCACCCAGCCCCACGCACTGCTGCCGTCTGGCAACAGGAACGCCACTGCACCTAGCGAAGAACAGATCGGGAACGAAGATATTGTAGGATAGTTGTTTCAAGCCTGTATTACTAGCTCACCTAAGGAAAGTAGCAAACAATGCCCGTTAGTCCTGCACATCACTGACTCTGCACCCCAAATGATAAAGCTGTAGCCTCAAACACAAGGGGGACAGCACTGTATTTTATTACATATACATTACAATCATAAATATTATATACAATGTAACAGATATCAATATATTTTGTATGTATCATATAACATATTTTATATATTACTGTATATATTACTCAGAAACAAAAATAAAAACAATCGCCCAGTAACAGTATTGTTCCATAATCAGTCATTGCCAGTTTGAATGCGGCCTGAAGAAAAATCGGAATTGTTAGATCTACCTGACTTATAGAAGAGAGCAGAATAGTACTTGAAGCACCCAAAGTTTTCAGCTGAGTGATTTATTAATTACTGTCTTTGGCTTATGTAGTGTAAAATTCGTCACACTGTCAGAAAGCCTATGATACCTTGTAAAACTGAAAATTTATATTGCAACTTCCAGAGTTACAAAAATGTGTGGAAAGATAACTGACTAAAAAGTTTTAAGCATAAAAGCAGCTGAGAAACTTTGCAGATTAGGTTTAGACAAGTCAACTTCTCTCTATGCAAAATACCTTTATTTAACCTGCACTGCCATCAGTTCTCAGTGTTTTGATACCTGTCATGTTTCAAATCCAGGAAGGCAGCAAAGGTGCAAACTTATTTCGGATTGCTGGGAGGTGTACAAGAGTCATTCATGTTATGTATCTTCTTCTATCAAGACTAACATGTAAGAACCTCTTGGGGCAACATTGTCATTTCCTAACTCAGTAGGAGCTTTACCAACTGCTTCAAGACCAGAATTGCAAAATAATAATGGAAAGTTAATTTCCATGTCTACCTCATGATACCAGTCTATCAGCTAAGACCTTCAAATAAAGCAATATCAGCCCTGTACAAGTAAAACCCGCAAGACCTGGGATGTGCGAAGATTTCCCTCTGCTTTGGTGAGGACAAAAGTCAGAGAAATAATATCTGAAAAAGTCAGACTAAGTTATAACTTAAGATCTGTATAAAAAACAGTTAAAATACGTCACAACAAATCCAATAAACCAAGACTATTGCAACAAAATAAATAAGGACACAGCAAGGTAAAAAGCAGGATATGGTAGTTTCCAAAGTGAATACTTATTTCATTTTTGAATGGGAACAAAACTGCTGAATGTGGAGGAAAAGAAATAATTAAAGGGCAAGAAAAGAGACATTGCGACAGGAGAAAGAGATATAATTCAAAGGACTTAACATGTTCAAGACATGGTTGAGTGTCAGATTAAGAGAATGTACAGAAAGCAATTTGCTGAAGGGAATTACATTTGTAAAAGCAAGCCCCATACTGAGAAAGTTTTAATAAACTGCTCAAACTCCCTAAATTATGCCAGAGTACTTCATATTTTTAATATGCAGACCCAAGCTACTGAGAATTTTTAGGATAACAATAAATGAAGCAATGAAGGTACAGGAAAAAATAGGATAAAATACAAAATAAATAAATCATGCCAGACCAACCAGATGTGCCCCTTTACTAAAAATATTCAGTACTCTTACCAAGAAAAAAGTGTAGCTCAAAACTGTCTGGATTTCAGTAAAGTACTGACAGTGCTGTAGAAAGCCAGTTAAAACAGGAGATGGAGAAACCTGCAGCCAGCCTGGAGTGCTGGATGGTGCGGAGAGCACATGGAGCTGCCAACTGAACTTTACAGAGTATTTTCATTACCAAAACCAGGAGGTGCAGAAGGCACCTGGCATGAGCTGCCAGAGGCACCATATCAAAGTTAATGGGGCAAAAGGCAAGGAACCAGCAAGGAAAACTATTTCCAGTGGATGGCGAGAAGGATTAATTACACTATGTAAGGCAGTTAGTGAAGCCTTACCTTGGCACATGATGTACAGTGTACAAACCCAATCATGAAATTGCCAGAAAACTGAAAGAATAAAGTACTACCAGCAGAATTATGGACATCCAGCCGTTTTAGAAGACCACATGAGGACAACCCAATTGACTCAACCTTATAACAGAAGGACAGGCAGGAAAATCCCACATGAGTGCTCTGGGAACCAGTCTTCACAGTGCTGCTGCTGCTTCTGCAGGTAAAGGAGAGAGCTGTCACGAGCACAAACATGTGCAAGCCAGCCACAAGCACATCTAAGCCAGAGTGAGAGCAAAGTTTCTATCCATGAGAACTATCAAGTTCTGGAAAAAAATCTTTCAGTGCAGCAGTTAAGGGGAAGATAATGTAAAATATGACTGAGTGTTGGAGTTGGGGACCCAGAGAGGCCTGTACACCTCTCCAGTGCCACAGAGCACAGCTTCTACATACTTCTCACAGGAGGACATCAAAGGTGGAAACTCTGCCTTCTGCAGAGCCGCTGACAAAACACTCTCAGCTGTAACACAGACCAAACTCTCCTGGCCAGGTCTGAGGAATTCCTGCGGCTTGGACACCTTCGGAAATCCTGGAGCTAATCAGAGCTCCTTGGGACTTGTGTTCCCCACAAGACACTGTGGCTTTCGGGGAGACTACTGAAATGGCTGTCATCAGCACTTTTAAACCGTAAACTCTTGACAAGAATTTCTGGGAATATGTAGGACAATATTAACTGCTAAAGCCATTCTCTTGTGCTTGCATCAATCCTCCTTTGTTCTGACCCAGTGAGCTGGACAGTCAGACATAGGGACCAGAAGGCACTTTTATAACAATGCAGCACAATACAGGAACCTACTCTGAGCAGGCATATAAATCCACCAAGTCAAGCACTATAGAGAAGACACTTCTGGCTTCTAAGATCAGTAGTTGTGCATCAGTGCAGCCCTGCACAAGACCTCCTCAGGTCCTTCTCTTCACAGGGAGGGCTCATCAGCTCAGCTGCAGCATCCTGCTGCTGCACAAAGTTGGCTTCTGCTCAAGAAGTATCTTGAGTCTCACCCAGGGACTCTCTGTCCCCTTGTCCCCTGCACAGGGTATGGAAGGCCAGCTGCAAGCCTTCTCTGATGGGGTCTGGTTTAACCTTCTCTCTGAAAACTGAGGAAACGGCTAGCCTGGGACTCTAAGCCGAGATTTGTGTAAAAGATACCAGATGGGTACACTGCTATCAAGTTAACTTCAGTATTAAAAATAGCAAAAGAAATTTCACATGGAAGATTACGTGCATTAGTGGATCATATAACCTTGCTTTAGACCAAGCCACGCTGTAAACAATTTTCTGTCCTCAGCATAAACATACAGGACATGTCACGAAAACATTTACTTATGTGAAGTTCAACATCTATGACACTCTCAGGTTACAAGCATATTTTCTTGAGAAAGAAATGGCCTCCTTACAAAATAAGATGACGACGATGATAACATTTCTTGTGCTTTAAATATGATCTCTGAGTATCTTGGCACTGCGCACAAGACCCTGCATTTCAACCTAGCAGCCCTGACATTCAATAAGCCAAGTTTATTTGTAGAAAGTGAGCTGGAAATTAATTCTCATGGTTGCAGTTGGCACACTACACAGAACAGCAATCTTAAAGATGACTGCATTTCATTTTTGCCCTATAGCTTTTATCCTTCTAATTGGTATATTTAAGTGCACTTAATCGCTTAAGCAATGAGTCTACCACAGTGACAAATCTCCAGTTTAGACTCTACAATAATAAATCTTTGTGTTCTCTCAGCAGCTGGCGAGGTTTGATTTGGACTTTGAATTTAGGCCCTTTCCTCAGGCTTAGCAGTTACAACTTGTTTGTTCTGTCTGATGAAAGCGTGACATTAACTCTTCTCTTTAAATGCCTTATCGTTGCTTAAGCTTAGTGTTCTTGGTGATAAAATTGGTTGCCCTTCTGCAGGGCCCGACTAAGACACACACAAAAAAAAGCCAATTAGCCTGTGCGGGGATTTCACAAAGCAACTTTAACTCATTAGTATTTACACAGCATCTTTGGTCCATATGACACTTCACAGACATGAGGACAAGCTGGAGTTTATAACACAATCTTTCAATAGATGCCTCCAGTGCCACAAAGAGCTAATTTAAAAACAGGTGGAAGGAGCCTTCAGCCACCCCCTTTAACAGCCAACAGAAGAGTAACAACCCCACAAGCACCTCACAGTCTGTCCACAGGACTAGGATAGGTGTTATCCTAAATTCTATGACAGATGCCCTAAGTATGTTCCTGAAACAGCTCTGGTAAAAAAAGGCAAAACTTAGGTGCGATCTTCAAACCACAAGAGGAAAAACTACCTTCGGACAGAAACAACTGGGGACTCTATGCCCTGTACTGCTACAGGCTCCCTGCAGTACCTTAGTAAAATACTGAGGCCCAAGTCTTTGAGAATTCATGCATATTAATTACCTGTGCAGTAGAGCCCTGGGCTTGTGCTTTTGCAGAACAAATCAAACCACTGAAGGTTTGCAGGATCGAGGTCTCATTTCCCTTTGCCTTAGTTCTCCCTGTACAGTTCAACAGAACTCTCAGTTGTATTCAACATTCTCACAAGTATGTGGAGCAGGGCCTTATTTTGCTAAGTATAAAATACCTTCTTAAATAACTAATCTTGGATATAAAAAGGTGAATCCTGACTTCTTGTGACAGCCACACAAAAGACTTCATCAGCTTCTGACAGCAACGTTCATTCCTTCAATCCAGAAGAAACTGCTTGGCCCTCCAACCTAAGTCACCACTGAAGTGGTTTTATTTGCTTTTCCACTTGCCAACAAGACAAATAACTCTCCCTTAAGCACAGAGCTTGCCAGCTGACTGAACAATGCACAGAAACCTTGGACTCGGCGAGGACTACTCTCTGGCACGCGCACAAAAGTCCTGGCACATCTGGGACTATCGGAGCCTCTGTGCACAACATACCTGCACAACATCAGCAAGTGTTTTTAGCTGGGTGTGGGGGTTTTTAAACCTCAGCATGGTAGTGTTTTAACTAGTCAGCTCTCCTGTTTACTGTGGGCCATTAGATTTCACTCCCAGTTTCCCCACTGAAGAGCCTGGCAATCCTCATCACACTGAGAGTCTTAATACTACGAGAGCGGAAGATTAAGAGCCATAATATCCCTGGCCATATCAGTTGGGTCCAAAAACACATCTTCAAAAATCTCTTATAAAAAATACTTAGCACGTGCATTCCTCTGGGTTCAGTTTGCAGCCACCCCTTTTTTAAGACCTGTCTTCCCTATATTAAAGGCTACTTTAGTACATACTACTTTCTTCCCACCACAGAGTTTACAGCATAATCAACCACCTCTCTGTTAAAGTGAGGGCACTGCACGCAGCATGTCTCTCAGCCAGGCTGCTTCTTCAGACCGCTGATGACCTGGGCCCCAATTCTGACAAGTCAACATGCATTTTAATTCCAAAAATTTATGTTTGTCAGCTAGATTAAAGCTCTACACCTCCGTAGCTACCGTCAAGTAGCTTCTCCATGATTAGATAAACAGCTTCAGCTTCCTTAGGCTAACAGTGTGGTTTTGCTAGACTCTCCATAGCTCCTCTCAGAGAATCCATTTTAAAACACAGGCAGGTCATCCCCTCCAAAATCCCTGTTTTATCCAACATTATCTTCCTAATTCTTGCCAGGTGCTGCTCTCAGGCAGGCATCATGACCTTCTGTTTTTCACTTAATGTACAGCCTTGGCACAGAATTATGTACATTTCTCTCTCTTTTCAGTCCTTTAGGCACTGACACCAGTTAGCACTTCTTTTGTCTTTCACTAATGCAAATTTATGATCTGGATTTTTGCATTTGCTTTGCAAAATAACCACAAAAAAAATGTATCTTAAGTTCTTTCTTTAATTTAGAATGGTGGTCTTTTCGCAGCCGCTCAGACAATTAGGACCTATGACCCCTGTGTACAACGGGGGGCTTATGCTCCTTTGGGCTAAATTTGTCCAGGCACTTACTGGATGCTTTGAGAAAATCCCACTACACACAGGCAGTTTTAGGAGCATTTCCGTAGATTTTCATTAGCATACAGAGGACATTAGACTTCAGTTAGAAGCTGCCAGTACAGCTCCATGGTTGTATATCAGGCAGTGTTACAGTAAGCTCACTCAAGATGTTATCAAATATTATGTTGAAGGCTCTGGCTTACACATTTCCCCTGAAATACTGACTGCAAATCTTCTAGAGCTTTTGCAGTAAGAAAGTCAATTTCTTAAAACAGTATTTTCTGAAAATCTTGCATTTCCTACAAACTTCACTCAGTTTCCAGCACCTGATGCTGACTGAAAAATTAAGCTCAACCAAAAAGTCAAACTGGTGAAGAAATGTCAAAATTCATAGAAAAAAAGTATCATTGTATACTGCATCCATCAGGCATTGATCCAGCAAGTTTCGATACAGCTTTTCCCCAGAATCCCCAGTTTAATCTACAAAGATTTGTCTAGTTTTTGCAAAAGTAACATACTACTTTCATGCACACCATAATCTCTTCCATAAAAAATTAAAGGGAGAGTTTCCAAGTGTACCATGATGAAAATATACACGCTTAAAACAGTTAAAACCTGTTTTATAATAACCTCCTGAATATTAGCCTACAGCAGTAAAAACTAACTTTTGCAAAACCTAAAAAGGCAGACCAAAGAAACCTCTAACATCCAAACCCTGTCTCGAGGCTCAGCAGCAACTACGAATGCTTTGTGGTGCTGCAAGTGATCCAACTGGAGACAGGGGTTAAGAAAACACTGTTTACTTTAATTCCACTAAGCAGAAAATAAGATCGGTATTTAGTAAATATTTAATTTACATTCTAAGAAATGCAAAAATTAATGCAAGTGATTTTGGGTCAGTGAGCAAACTATCTATCTGTAACTGATTCTGTGAATTTCAGCTGCAGGATTGATGCTGACCTTGACAGAAGGGGTCATGCATTTGAAATTTTACTTTCAACAGTCAAGTTCTTAAAAATACCCCAAACAAATCCACACGGCACTTGCAGGGAGTTCAGAATTCTTCTGTCTCCTTCAGTGGCATGAGAGTTTTGCTCCATGTTTTCTGTTGACTCGCCCCCCACCACTCTCACTTCTGTAGCTCACACAGCAGATGCTTACAGGGAAACCCGTAACAACGACGGCAGATTGCTTTGAAGAAAGACCAAGCAACTACCAGCAAGTCTGCAAAACTAAAACTAACTGTCCTTCAGTTCTTCCCAAAAGAAATAATCTGTTCACTGGTTTTCAAACCATTTGAAACTCCCTGGCCTTTGTCAGGTTAATGTTTTCCAACCCTCATGATTAAGTGCACTAGGTTAAATTTATGAAGGAGAACAACACCTCCTGACCGGCTGTCGAGATGCTATCACAGCAAACACACCTCGACACACACGGCGGCTTCAGGGGCCGAGCAGGCACTGGCAGCCCCAGCTCCAACACCTGCAGCCGTGCTCCCCCAGCCCAGGGAAGACAAACCCCCCGGCATACCAATTCCCCAAAAATCCTTCTGTCCTAAGGGTGGTTTATTACTGCAGCTTGCACACACGCAGCTCCCACATGGCCAAATTATCAGCAGCAGGAAAAAAATGACCATTAGTTAAATTTTAATAACAGGCCAATGTTTTCTGCTGGACTTGACTTTGAGACCATGGGAATGAAAAGTTACTTTTTTTCTCACACTGCAGCTTATTGGGGCACATTGCACCAACGTGCAGAATAGATCTGCAGCGTGAGGAAGCCCAAAAAGGGAAGGTCAGACAGATGAGATGAGATGAGATAAGCTTCACTGACAGCAGCCACCACCCTAACGCAGCATAGCCCAAACCTGGAGGCAGGCTCCATCTCTTCATCTCCTGCAGTATTTCTTCTAATGAAATCACACTCAGCTTTCTTGCACGGTTTAACACAAGACAGTTTCATAAGATGGGACTTTTCCAAGTGCTTTGCTTCCTGAAGTCAGTGCAATGCACACACTGGTGAACACATCTGAGGTGGGCCAGGCTGACTAAAAAACCTCTCAATTCTTTGTCTTCTGAGAGACTCTTGGACAAAGAGAAAGTGTTGTTATCCTAATTTCACAGGACTTTGAACATGTCCACTTCACCCCCTGGCCACACATGCACAAACCACAGGAGTGAGTGGGGACCTGGTGATGGCCACTGCTGCCAGCCCTGCTCCACACCAGCCTCTTCCCTCTCCAAATGGCCAGCACCATGCACAGTGTTTCAGGTGCTGGGCTTTAAGAGAAATCTATTACATGGCCACAAATCCCACATTAATTAAAATTTTAGCTATTTATTTCAGTAGGAATGTCATAATAATAATTTCTAAAAATTCATAATGAAGAGATATACCATGTTCCACAAATAACAACTCTGTCCTAGCCACCACAAGGTGATGTAGTCTTCCTCTCCCAGCTGTGGTTATCCTGGCCCTGCTGACCTTAGGGGCCTGGCAGGACAACTCTGCTTGCTTTCTTTCATTCTGCAGGCTTCTAATGCTCCCCATTCTAGCAGTTCAGCTAGTAACATCACAGGGCCTTGCTCCAGCACAGCTGAATAGTAATACTCCACAGACACCAAGACAGCCAGACTCAGCCCAGAGCTCATACCCCTATATTTATTTTTCACACTTTTAGGAAATCAGTTTTTCTGATTTCTCTACCCTCGGCAAGCCAGAGGTTTCCTCCTGTCTGCCTTGTCACAAGCCAGTCACGCTTAACGCTCTGGTCATTAAATCCGTCTTTCTGTTGCACTCTGAAAGGATAAATAAAATCATCAGAAACTGTTTAACTTCAGTGCCTCTTTCCTTCTTAGGATTCGACTAGAAATCCAAATTCTTGTGTCAGGAAAAACAAGCACATTTTTAGAAGAGGTGTGTCTTAGTTCAGATTAGTGTGGCATTCAGAAGTCAAGTGCCAACACGGGAAGAAAATACAGCATGTTATATAAAATAGGCATGTTTAATTATTTTGGAATAAGATGATAACATCCGCTTCCTCAACTGCTTATTCTGTATTTAATATTCTAGCCTGGTACATTAAGTGTCCTCTCTTGCTTCCTGGCTAATGGTATGGTACAATAGTTCAAACTCTCCTATTCATAATTTTATTATTTGATCTGGACATCAAACTTTTAAAAATGAAAAAAAAAAACCCACATGAAACACTGCAATCAGATTTAACATTAATATTTTTATGTGACAGACTAGATTTCCCTTTGGGTATAGCACAGTAATGTACTCCACTGAGGACACTGAAATTATGCTTGACCAAACTGAGGACCTTCAAGCCTGGGAGCTCACTGAAACACATGAGATGACCAACACGCACTAACGCTTGGGGTGTGGACATCTGCACAACACTGAAAGAGGGAAAAAAGACCCCACACTTCTTCTTAGTCAGACTTTCTGATACAAGTGACCAGCCACTGGTCTATTTGGTGAAACCATCTGCAATGACTCTGACTGCCAGTGTCCTTCCCAAAAAGCACTGTCAGGCTGCATGAACACTAGTGACTCCGTTTCACCATCGGATTTGAAGACTTTCAGAACGGCGAATCCCAAAGTTTCTTTTATCAGCTGATCCAAGTTTGCTAAAAATTAATGCCTGATTATGACAAAATTGAGTTTGCCCTCTCCTTGTAGTCATCACTTCTTATAATTCTTTTCATGATTAAAAGGCCATTTCTTTCTCTCCATGACAGTACCGCTTTACTGTAATCTTATTCTGATGTTTCTCTCCAGCCCTGGAATCGTTTTTCCATTATCTTCTCCAGCTTTTCCACTTCCGTTTAAAAATACTGACACTAGGCATGGAAAAACAAAATCATACAGCAGCAGCAAGCACCAGGTCCTTGTAGCAGGTGCCCTCCCATACATGCCACACTAGTCCTTCGTATCACAGCAGCCCACTGTGGACTCTGTTTCAGGTGTTTGATCTAAATCTCTAAAACCTTTCTAAATCTCTAAAACCTTTCTAAATCACTATTTCATGAAGTGCAAATCATAGCTGTGGAACTGCGTTTTTTTAACTACTTGCCTAAGCCTGCCTCTGGTAGTACTGAAAACCAGTTTGCTTGACCTCTGCTCACCAACAGATCCAGCTTGTTCTGGGAAAATGCCCAGTCATTGTTTTTAATCGCCCTCCTATTTCTTTATGTCACACAAAGTTTTAGTAGCAACATTTACACATTTATTTTCACATCACTAAAATAAATGGGACTGGTATCACATCACCAGTTGCTGTGGTACTTTATGAGCAACCCTAAACTAACGACAGTAGAATCTGACTGTGATCAGCCAGGGGTTGGGGGGGGAACGACCCACAATAAATCAAATCTGTTTTAATTCATCACAAAAACTTCAAAAAATTGAACAAAACAAAACACGATCATGTTATTACCAGTACTGATTTTTTAATAAATTCCATTTAGGAACAGATATGCATAAAGACCATACTGTGCCTATCGTTCTCCCCTGGTAACTCATTTTCATCATGCACTTTGGGACTTTCTCCAGCCTTTTTAAACTCCTCAAAGATTTCATACTGTCATTTTACTTGCATTTCGAGACAGTTCAGTAAACCTTAAGATGACTCAGCTGGAGTAACACTTCAAATGAGAAAGTGCATCAAGAATTAGTTTGTTCGAACTCAGGAAGAAATCAGAGGGGGTTGATTAGGTCTCAGATGGACGCCTGTAATTTTTTCCAATAGTGAAAATTACAATACAAAGCATTCTGACATTCTTGCTTGACAATCAAGGCCTGCAATGTTTACCTGGAACGTACGCATTACATAAATTATTAAGAATCAAGCAACAAGAATTACATCCCGTTCTAATTAGTGTGCGGCAATGTCAAAAGAAACAGGATATTGTTCAAAGACACTGTGAAAATTTGTCCAAAATTGCATTTAAAGTTTATAATTTCTAAACGCAATTTATAATTGCATTTATGCTTAAAGTGAAAGCTGCCGTATGCTGAATCTTCTGGTTTTTTTAATTCGTCTTGATGCTGGAATTGCCAGAGGCTTATCAAATGAGAACAGGCCAGAGGGATGGGTGAAAAACGCTCAGATAACGTTAGACTTCCCAGCAGCAGGGATGCCACATGGGTTACATCTCGTCTGCCCCAAAATTAATTTGTCTTCTCCAGCACGTTGGAGGGGGGGGGAGAGAGGGGGGAGCAGAAATTAAATTATCAAAGTAGATAGGTAGGAAAAATAAGCAATTTCAAGAGAAAGACATAACTGCCCAATCCAGACCGGCTAACAGTACGTAAGTTACTGTTGATTCAGTATAGCAGTGGCACACTACCTTAGCGAGTCTGAGCACCCAAAGCAAAGTCCACTGCAACAGTGATAATCCTCCAGCAAACTTGTACTCTTATTATTTATTACCACTCGGAAAAAAAGTAGCTGAGATCTAATTTTTATCAGGAACATAAATTAAGTTTTAATCCTGGTTAATAAAAACGCTTGAGTACAGTATGAACAGTATAAATAGCTTAAGACAGTACTCGAACAGCCGAGGGGGCGGCGCTGGGCGCTCCCCCACGGGCACCCCTGGCTGAGCCGCCCTCGGGGCACGGCACGGGGGTAGATGATCACAGCCTACCTGTGGTTAAATTGTCATTGATCTTCAGCGGCACCCTTAAGATGTAGACGAGGAAGAGCATGATGAAGAACCACAGCGTCCAGAGATAAGTCCAGGACCAGACGATGCAAGACTTGAGCTGTTCCAAAAAGCCCGTCCCAGCTTCA